>CAKOAT010311821.1:206286-238272 GCA_932364175.1 Eruca vesicaria subsp. sativa
GACAAACAAGGATCTAAGTCTGGGGGAATTGATATATGGTGTTTTTAGCATATTCTAACAATGTTTTCTAAAGTGTTTTTGAGTCTTTATCGAGTCTTTTTAGTCCTTTTTAAGTCATTACAGGTATGGAGTTGCTTTGGATGGAAGATGGACCAGTTGAAGAAAAAGAGTGCAATTTGGGAATTTTCACGCGGAACAGTCTCGCCGAACGCATGTTCCTGCGGCAGAGATTTTTAAGGAAATACAACATATTTCGGGATTTGCCTTAATTCTCCTATTTTTCTCTCCCAGCCGCCAGCAGCCTCCATATATCTTCTTTTCCTATTTTCTACATTATACTACGCTACTTTTTACAGAGAAACAACTCTAGAGCTTTTGGATTATTGTGATTTCAATACTTTGTAATTTTGAGGGAGAAGGATCTCTACAACCTTTGGAGAAGATTTCTAAACCCTCTTGCTTATTATTTATTGATTCAGACATGTTTTCTTCATCTCTAATCTCTGTGTTTTCTTTGTTCATGGCTGAGTAGTCAGCTTGCTTAGTCTAGGGTGTTAGGGTGTTTAGATCTATGAGCTAAATACCAATAAGGTTCATTATTTGATTGTCTCCATTCATGTTCATACTTATTGCCTGCATTAAACTAGCTACTTAGTGCTTGAACCTAGGTTTAATCTAATCATCAAAAGTATTTTAGGTTGCTAGAAATAACTTGAATGGGCAGTTCGTCCCTAACCAGCGAAAGTAGATGTTAGGGCGTGCTGTGAACTTATCGAATCTGATCTTAATGTTTGCTTTCATGTTTTAGTCCAAACGAGAGTTTAGGTATTAAGGCTGATTGTCAAAAGGGGAGATACCATGAGAGTGGGTCAAACTTTATTTGTCTTTTGAGTTCTAGACTTGTGCTTAATAAAACCTTGAATAGATGTTTGGCTCATGATCGTTTGACACTCAACCCTTCACCCTAGGCTAGCATTCTCTTTAATCTGAAACCCAAATCAACTTGTTACTTGCTTTTTACGTTTTCTTAATTTTAAAAACCCATATTGTTTTAGCTTAATATTGATCCTACAATAATAAAGTGTAAAATTTGGTCTCTGTGGATTCGATCCTCAATTACTACATTGAACATCTTATTTGAGAGAGTAGCTTGAAGGTTAATTTGAGCTTATCAATATCCCCATTTCATTTTTAGTAGATGTACAATGATTTACAAATACAACATCCTACTTTTATTTCCTCTGCTTCAATAAAATTCACATTCTAAAAAAAATTATTTGTTTCAAAAAATACATTTTTAATGTTTTAATTAATGATAAATTGTCACTTTCAAAACTTTAATTGTGTTTATTATAATTTTTTTATTTAAAATTTATGAGGAATTATTAGTTACAAAAAATAATATATTGGTAATTAAAATTTTATATGTTAATGTGTGAAAAAAAATTAAAACATTTAACTCTTTTGAAATAGAAGGAATATCTTTTGACATTTTACATCATATTCTCTTTCTTCCACCTATCAATTCAACACTCACTTTACTTTTGAGAACATTGTCTTTAATATCTTGAACTTTCAATTAAAGCCAACAAAAGTTTCAACTCATGTTTGAGCCAAAAAAATTTCTAACTTCCAAATATTAACTATTTTAACTCTTATATTTTGTTGACTAGACCATTTAAGAAATCCAAATAGTCAACTGTAAACTCAATTATGAAAATAGATGATTGTTAACTTTCTAAACGATATTGTTTTAAAAAAATAGTCAAACGACGTAGTTTTGCTTCTTCTAATAATTAAAGCATTCTTTTTAAAATTAGAGTCTCAAATCAACTTCATCTTCTTCACTCAAAATGAGAAGGATAAAATCAATTTGAGGTTCTAGCTCGCGAATAGATGTTTTAAGTGTTTTTAAAACCAAAACGATATTGTTTTGAGTAATATTAATCAGTTTTTGAAACAATTTTGTTTAAAAGTTAATATACCTCTATTTTTAATTAAATTTAACAGCTGACTATTCAGATTTCTTAAGTAATCGAGTCAACAAAATATGAGATCTAAAATATCTAATATTTAAAAGTTGGAGATTTTTTTTTGGCTCAAACATGAGTTCGATGATTTTTTGGCTTTAATTTGGAATTTTAAAGTTTTAACGGTTGTTTTCTCATTTACTTTTATATGCTACAGTGGTTTTGTTGAATAAAATTTAACACTTTATAATATTATTTACTTATGGAAACTATTAAAGAATTTTAAATGTTTAAAATATCATTAATATTTATTTTATTTAAAACTTTTAAAATATGAATAATAATTTATTAAAAAATATTTTAAAATCAAACTAAATTTATTAAAAACTACTAACAAACTATATTGACTAATTTGGAGTCATATCGTGAGTTGGGCTGTCTTATGTAATTGACTAATTTGGGTTGTGGTTTTTTTTTTAAAAGTAGTTGTCTCTTAATAAGTTTTATGGGCTATGATGGGCTCAATCAATTGTCTAAACTAATAGCCAGTCCGATATATTGGATCATAAATGTTAAGCCCAATATCGTTTTCCCCTGATCATATCTTGAAATTGAATTATTAACTAATTAAGTTCTCAATGTCACTAATTTTGGTGGGTTCAGTTTACGTTATTTCTGTTACTTTTTACGTTGTTTTGTCAAACAGATGTACATTTTCTTTACTTTTAAAGTTCACTCGATAATATACCATCATCATATTGTTCCACGAACTTGTGATTTTCAGACTAAAAAAACTTGTTAGACATCAGAAAAAGTATACCAAGTCGTTCTCTGTTAGGAATTTCTGAAGTTATGGGTTATGGGTTACAACTTTACAAGACAATAAACTGAGCTCAACATTTTTAAATATATTGTTTTCTGTTAGCTTCTTCTCTATTACTCTGTACATAATCCATCTTCTCTAAGATCTTGAGAGATTAAATAGGTTAATTAACCCTAACAAAGTCAGTAAGGTGAAACCCTGAGGTGGTATCCTTTTGGTGCAGAAACTCTTGGAAACACCATCAGTTTCTCTCCTCCTTTTTCTTCCCATCTGCAAAAAAAATTAGAACATTAAAATCTCAAATCATCAATCACAACAACAAAAACATATAAGATCTTTGCACATTAAAGAAACATGGATCAAGAACATACTTGTATTTTGTAACAAAGTAGTGAATGAAGCTGGAGACTTCAGAAATTCCTAGTTCCTTTCCAGGGCAATGTCTTACTCCACCTCCAAAGAGTAAGAAATAGCTCTTTGATTCCAAATTCTTTTCCTACATATTTAAATAGCCAAAGAAACCCTCTGTGTGAGCCAGGTGTTATCACACAACAAACACACAAAAGCAACAAAAAAAAAAAAAAAAGTACTGCAATACTAACCATCCATCTCCATGGGTTAAAGATCATTGGGTCTTCATACAGAGATGTATCATAGTTGATCTCTCTTGTGTAAACGTAAATTCTCCAACCTTTTGGGATTGAATACCCTGCAATTAATTTTAAATATCCACCTATTAATACATATACCATCATTTATTTTGAAATTGTAAAAGAACATAAAAGGTTGATATTCTCCTCTATCAAAATAATTGAGAAAAACCATAGAGGGTCAGGAGATGATTGCTTCGCTGGATTGATAGGTTTATATTTGTAAATAGTTGATAGTATAATGTTCACAGGACCCAATTTTTTATTTTCTCTCTTTTAGATCTCACCATACCCCAAAAAAAAACTAAAAAATGATAAAAATTCATTTTGGTGTTGGAAAAAAAGGATAAAATTCCTTTTAAATGTTGACAATCGAAATTACAATAGTTTCTTACCGTTGAGTTCCAAGTCGTGAGTAGTTTTTCTCAGAACACCATTAACTACCGTTGCTAATCTTGATGTCTCAAAGATCACCTATTAAAAGATGGTCCAAAATGATATTAAATCACAATGTCAAAATCAAGAACAATAAAATATTAATAATTTAATTTGTGTACGAAAATACTCACAGCTCGAGTGAATTTCATTGATTTTATATCTTCGAGATTAAGCGGTTCGTCAGGTCGTTTTCTGTCTCTTATAGCCAAATGTTCTCTCTGCAATCCAAAACCAAGAATCAATAACCGAACCCTAAAAATTCGGTTTATGTTTCTTAAAAACATACTCTGAGTTCTTCAAGAGCTTTAGGGTTATCATGCAGATACTTTAGAGCCATCATGGAAGTTGTAGAGACAGTCTCATAACCGGAATACAAGATCGTTACTACTTGATCTCTTATCTCCTTATCAGATAACAAGTATCTGTTTTCTTCCTTCTTCATCAAGTAACCCAACATGTCTGTGAAAATTTCTCCTGACTCTCTTCGTTCTTGCATCAGCTTTGTCAATAACCTATCGATATTGTTTCTTGCCTAGAAAGCAACCAGAAAAACGTCAGTATATCTTCATTTTTTTCTTCCTATTATGTTTTTTGATGTCGAGTAACTTACTTGGATTCCGCATCGATAATTTGTTCCTGGAAGATCGATTGGTACAGAAAGAGTTCCCACAACAAGCTTGAAGAACTCTGTTCTGTATTCTTCAACCTCTGATGCTTTCAAAGTCTCTGCTATTTGTAATAAGGATGATAAAAATGCCATCTGCACAACAACAACAAAAAAATGAGTAAACTGAGTTTTTTATTTTCTCACAAATAATGATAACTACCTGGTTGCTGTAAATTTCACGGATACAGATAATTTTTAAAAAATAAAAGCTAATCTAATATTTTTGACATTAGTTTCTCAAAAAAATGATAATAGATTTTCATCATAAACTGGACTTTTAAATATAAGATGCGTATAAAATTAAGAACAATTAATGCTTCTATGTACATTTTCAAATTTAATTATTTATACTTTATTTATTTCTAAGACAAAAATATTTTTGTTTGTATATTTCTAACATATTTTTTGTTTGTATATTTTTATTTTCACAAAAATAATGGTAATAATTAATGGTAATTAATTTTTTTATCAATGATAATAATTTTCTCAGACTAGAGATTCAGATTCAATGTCTAAAAACAAAGAAACAAGAAAGAGAAAGGAAGGCAAGAACGTACACGTTTGGATTTTTCTTGGATATCAACTGTCTCAAACTCATCCCAACCACAAAGATAGCTTCTCATGAACTCATCAATCTTAGGTAAGAGATGGTCATTCAACATAGCCGGGGTGATTAGAGAGAGCAACGAGCCTCTCATGAGCCGGTGGCTCGGACCATGAACGGCCGCTATGTTGCATGTCCCAAGGATATCAAGCATAGATTGTGGGTAACCAGCGACTAGTCCTTTAGATTCGTTCATTAGAATGTATCTGTTGAGTTCTGCGTCCATTGAGACTATTGTTGGGCAGCCAAGAATGTGAGATTTGAAGAAACTCCCAAATCTTGATTTGATCCAAAAAAGAAATAAAAAAAAATTAGTAACCCGAGCCAAAACAAAATGGCTAATGAGCACAGTTTGGTATTAAAATAAAACTTGTATTACCTGAGTCTCTGATTCTTCATAAAATCTGGTCCTTGTTTGAGAAACTCGGTGGTTTCACCAAAAACTGGCCAGCCCATGGTTCCAGGAGGGAGACCTTTCTTGGAATATCGCAACTGGTTCCATCTGAGAAGAGCAGAGCAGATGCATACAATGATCAGAATAAGACAAAATATTATCATAATGGTACCCATTTCTCTTATTTTGTATGTTTTTCTCTTGTGCTCTGTTTTCAAACAGAACCAGTAATAGATTGGAGAGAAAGAGAGAGATAGTGAAGGTTCTCTGATTTGGGTCTAAATGGTTGTGGGTACCACTATGTTAAGAGAGAGAGAGAGACTAGATATATTAACCATAGAAAACGAGTCAAACAGAGATGGTGCGTTTTAAATTTTTTGACCAACTATGTTTACAAAGGAGAAACGACATATCGTTATTGTTTGGGGCATTGGTTTTGAAAACCGGACCAGCTGGTCGAACGACCGTGATTCGTTGAAGAAGCCGAATTGAATTTGGTTTCGGTTTAAAACTCGGATTTGAAAACACCTGGTTTAAAACTCGGATTTGAGAAAACCTGATCAACAACGGTAAAATTGATGATCCGGGTCAACTTTAAAACCAGACTCTATAAGTAATGTTTTTTTCAACTGTCATTAACATTTAATATTTTATAATCAAAGTTTGAATATTACTATTTAATTCTATTTTCTTAAGAGAATATATTATATATATATATTTACTTTATCTTTAATATATTATTCTTATTTTGACATATATAAAATCTGATATTTTAGTTGTAAAAATATGATAGTTTGAAGAACCAATCCTTTTTTTTTTTTTTTCAATTTCAGTTTTACATAGTATTCACTTGTTTATTATATAGATATAGTTAAATTTATGTTTATTAATTATTTTTGTTAATAAAATAGAATATATTATATATAAAATTACTTTTTATGTCTATATAATGTAAATATATGATTATATATATTTATTTTATAAAAGTAAAGAAAAAACTAGTTCGCTGGTTAAACCGGTCCAACCAATCAACAAATAGCCATATCGAATTGGTGTTTGGTCCGGTTTTCAAAATATTGTTTTGGGAAATAAAATAAGCAAATTACTGATCTTCTTATTTACCATGAAATTAAACTATCAAATACAGCACATATTTGTATTTTATAACTAAATTCTAAAAGACTAAATAACAGCTACCATATATATCAACTTTGAATAAAACAAAAAGACTGATCTATGGAAATTTTGTTATCTATAATATTATGTAAGAAGTAAATTTGCTGAGGTGTCAACTTCTCCTTGATTTTAGGTAAATTTATTTATTTATCATATTTTTAATATATATATATTATTTATAAATAAAAAAATCTATATGAATATATAATATTTTTAGCAAATAAGATAATTCTTTTGGATATGTTTTTATCTTGAAATATATTTTTGTATATAAAAATTAAATTTTAAATAAGATATAAACACTAATATATTTATCTAAAACAAATTTATATTAATAATTTAATATTTTTTTAAAAATAAGATAATCATTATGGATTATGCTGTTATGTTGAAAATATATTTTCCTTTTATAAAACTTAAAATAAGATATAAAATTATATTATTAATAATTAAATATAAATCATAATTAAATATAATTATATAATTATATAATTAAAACTAACTTATATTAATAATATAATATTTTAGAAAATAATTTAATTCTTATATATTATGCTGTTATCCTGAAAAAATATTTTTCTATTATAAAATTTAAAACTAACATGTAAAAAATCTATAATATTATTTAAGAAGAGAATTTGATGTTTGCTGATTGGTCATACTTTCCATGATTTTAGGTAATTTTGATAATTTATCAATTTATATAATTTTATATATAATTTATTATATATTTAAACAAATTTTTATTAATAGTATCAGATTCTTAGAAAATAAAATACTTCTTATGTATTAAGTTGTTGTCTTGAAAATATGTATTTTCTATTAGAAATTTAAAATTAAGATATAAAAAGTTGTAGTAATTCTATAATTAAAATAAATTTACACTAATAATATTATACTTTTACAGAATATGGTAATTCTTATGTTGTATGTTGTTATCCTGAAAATATATTTTTATATTATACAATTTAAAAGTAAAATAGAAAAATTATCTATTATTAATTAAATATAAATCATCACTCAAGAAAAATTATTTAAGAAGTGAAGTTGCTGATTCATTAAGTTCTCAATGATTTTAGGTAATTTTAACTATATGTCATAATTTTTATAAGCTTATATAATTATTATATAGTTAACAAATTATCATATTATATTTTCATGAAATAAATAACTTATGCATTATATTATTATCTTCAAAATATGTTTTTCTAACATAAATTTTAAAATTAAAATTGAAATATTATAATTAAATAAAAATCAAGAAAAATAGTTATAGAAATATATTCTTTTAAATATTTATGTTGTTTGAGTTTTGTCATTGATAATTATTTGATGTTTGATTTTTACTTTTTGAAAACATAAATAATAATTTACTATGCTGATTTTTAAATTAATGAAACATCAACTAATAAATATTCATAAAGAGAATTATACCCGCAAGTGCGGGTAAAACACCTAGTTTGAAATTAGTTAATGCTCAATTGATACATTTATTTACAATTTGAATAAAATTACTGAGTCATTTGAAGCGTTTATATTTTGAAGGCATTTATTGTATATTTAGACTAGGTCTAGCATCTGAAGAAAAATAAAGATCTCAATTCAGATAGTCAATGTTAAAAGTTAAGATATTTAGATTTAGATCAGTTGATTTTATCAGAATGAATTTCCGGATTCGATTTTGAATCCTAAATAATAATTTCACCCATTAAGTTTAGTGATTGATGATTCACGAGTTTCAACTCTTTGAAACATATTTCCACGTTTTCACATTCGATTTAGGATAATTTGTGAAATAACTATAAAAAAATAGAATTTTAGAGAGAGCAAAAAAAAAGAAAATGAAGAGAAAGAGGTGGTTTTAGAAAATCACCAATCATAATTTATCTTATTTTTTAAAGCTAGAGAAAAAAACTAAAAAAATAGTTGTAAAATCCTTATTTTCTAAAACCATATTTTTTTTGCTGTAAAAAATATGTTATTGTAGCAATAAATTTTAAAGCTACATATTTTACAGCTAAATCAAAAAATGTTACACACTATTTTCTACAGTAAAACTTTTATAGCTACAGTTCAACCAATCATCCCCTATGTTTTTTTTTTGGGTTATGAAGTCTAATTTCTCTTCGATTTTTGCATGAGTTCAGATTTTTTGAAATTTTTTTTTTTTTTTTTGTAACAATGGAAGCTTAAGTTGCAGCCATCATATTCTATTGTCAATTGGATTTAACAATAAATATGATGGACGTGATATTAACTTTTTTTGAGAAATATATTAAATATATTTTATGTGATTATCAACTTCGTTGTAATTTGATAATCTGTTTAAACTAATAGTAGTTCAATAATCTTAATTACTTTTTTTGAATTTATAATTTTGTATAGAAACACACAAAAATTACTATCTATGAGTAACATTTTTTTCAAAACATTTATCTTTGTAGAACAGATGTCATATTTTACATTGCACCAGTTTTTTTTTTTTTATAACACTGTTTAGATTAAAAACTATAAGATAATACAACAGAAGCAAACAATAAGGAGAAACTAAGATGCCAGTAGACATCGACCAGAACAAAATGGAAATATTACCAAACATTTTGCTTACTGAGCCTCCAAAACTAGTAGGTGATGTAGTCAAGCTGGAGCATTTCTGCCGATATATGATTGGTGCCGCCTGTCTCGTGTGACGCTTAAAGCAATTATCGTCGCAGCTTCATTACGTTCCGGGAAAGTATGATCCAAACTCCATGAATCTAAACTTGCCAGGGTAAGAAAAATACTATGAGTAATATGACTGAGGCAAAGGTGCTCATTTGGTTTCGTGAGGGCGTCATGTAAGGCCACCGAGGAAGTCTCGAAAATAATATTTGAGAAATGTAGATTATGCACGCATTCAACAGCCCAAAAGAGAGCCCATAAGTCAGCATCGGTCTGTGTGCGCATATATGAATATGTACGACGACTGTGCATGATTGTACTGCCATGTTCATCGCATACAATCCATGAAGCACCACTAGGCTGATTTGAATTCGCCCAAGAAGACCCCACATTACACTTAAGATAACCATGTAGTGGTTTTTTCCACCGGACCTTTTCCGGCCCCACACCATTCACCACATCCTTAGTTCCCGTGAAGGTATCGTACCAAGTAGATTCTTCTCATAGACTTTCCGAGCACTAAAAGAGAATTCAATAACCTTGGTTTCAAAAACAAATGAATTTCTGGCTTTCCATATTTCCCATAATAACCATGAAAAACTTTTCGTGTATGTATATCCGTAGATGGGTTCTTAGCACTCTTGATTAAATGCACAAAATTTAAAATGGTGGAATTCTGGGAAGAACCACCTAAAGGTAATGGGAGATTAGCTTGTTCCCATATGACACGTGCTTTAGTACATGTAAAAGGAACATGACATATAGTTCCGTCCTCATTAGCACAAACAGGGCAGGTTGGATCAATTGGTATACCCCGAGTAGTCAATCGTTGCTTAACAGCTAAAGCGCCAGACAAAGCTCTCCACATAAAATGTTTTATTTTTGGTGGAGCTTTGGTTTTCCACAATTCCCTCCATAATTGTTTTTCAATTGGAGTGAGCGATTGTTGTTGAGGATGATCATAATCTACCATAGCTTCTAACAACTTATACCCACTCCTAGTTGAGTATAACCTATTTGGTGTGAAACCCCATCTGATAGAATCTTCCATTACCAAAGATGGCTTCAAAAGGAGAATCCTCTGAACGTCCTGAGGCGTAAAAGTATGGTATAACAAATTAGTATCCCAATGATTAGACCCCGGCCTGAGCAATTCTGAAACTTTGAGCGCTAAATTTATGGAGCTATTTTCTCGGTACATTGGAGGTCGAGGCACCGTGTCAATAATCCAGATTTCTGCCCATACGTTAGTATCAGCCTCATTGCCAATATGTCGATACATTCCTTTTTTAAGTAGTTCTCGACCATGCATGATGCTCCTCCAAGCATACGATGGACGTGTACCCATACCACAATCGAGAAATTTTCCATTTTTAAAATATTTACCTTTAAGAATTCGAGAAACTAAAGAATTAGGATTGTTCCAATTTCTCCAAGCTTGCTTCCCGAGTAAAACCTAATTGAAACGACCAATGTCATGAAACCCAAGACCCCCTTGTTCTTTAGGTTTACATAATTTTTCCCAAGAAACCCATGATATTTTTCTTTTTTATCTCCACTACTCCACCAAAACTCTATGATTGCACTCGTAATTCGTTCACAAAGACTTTTTGGTAACCTAAAAACGGACATTGCATATATTGGGAGAGCGAGGGCCACCGATTTGATTAACACTTTCTTGGCACCCATTGATAAAGTTTTAGGATACCATCCCTGTAACCTACCTTCCAACTTTTCCTTAATAAAATCTAGAAGGTCTTTTTTGATCCTTGAAAGCATTAAGGAAGTTCAAGATATGTTCCTTCACCCTCTTCCTTTTCTATACCCAAAATCCCTTTGATAACCTGTCTGGATTGATCATCTATTTTTTTTCCAAATATGATTGAGGATTTCAAAGGGTTAATTATTTGACCCGAAGCATCTCCATAAAGTTTAAGACCTTTTAAAATTTCCTCACTATTACTTACCGAGGCTTCACATAATAATAAGCTATCATCCGCAAATAGCAAATGATGGACTGCAGGGCTACCCGTAGCTAACTTTATACCATGTAATTTTCTTTGTGCTCCAGCTCTGTTTAAAACATGAACTAAAGCTTCGGCACATAAAATAAAAAGAAAACGGGATAAAGGATCACCCTGCCGTATTCCTCTTTCTGGTCTAATAAAGCCGTGAGATCGTCCATTAAGTAATATCGAAAAAGTGACGGTAGTAATACATGACATTATCCAAGTGATCTATTTCCGATGAAAACCCATTTTTTCTAATAACACTTCAACGAAATTTCATTCTACCCGATCGTAAACTTTTGACATATCTGTCTTAATAGCCATACATTCTTTACCAGTTTTCTAATAGCACCAGTTTTATTTCATGTTTTCAGGGACAACGATAGCTTTAAATAGGCCATTGACGTTCCGCAACAAGGTTTTAGAGTTATTAGCTGAAAATTAAAGGTAATAACTAAAAGTTAAGTCATTATTAAAATCAGTTATTAACTCTAAATTTTTTGTTTTTATTACTCTCTCTATTTTATTTTCGTTGTTATTTTAGATTTTTGCATATAAATTAAAACAACATTTAATTTTACATATTTAATTTTATATATTTTCAAAATAAAAACATTATTACTTATCAACATAACCATGTTTATCCAAGTAAAAAAATATAGTGACATATGAAGTCGTGTATGATATTGTAAAACAACACTTATTTTGAAACAAAAATTTTATTCTATATCGATAAATATATTAAAACGGTGGTAATATAATTTACTTACACTTATTCAAGTGTTTGCGTTGTCTATTAATTGCTGGTCGTGTAAATAAACTAGAATAACTGATAATAGTGTTTGATATAGAAGAAAGATATGTGTCGGTTGATTTGTTAGTTTCCAGAATATATTTACTTAGGGATATGAAATTGTTGCGCAAGACTACAAGAGGCAACAGGTGTGAGAGACTTCAAAACATGTACGTTCATTAAAAGGGATGTGTCAAGTTGAGCTCCTTTCCGTTTTTTTCTTGGTCGTCCATCATATCATTATATCAATAATGTTTTTATTCTAGTTAGGTTTTCATCAGTTTTAAGTTTTAACCATTGCCAGGATCATTGCCAAGTAAGATTACAAACTTGTTGAGAAATATTATCAATCGAAGTTAGAATACATGTCCAAGTTTCTTAAGAGCAACTCCAATGTAAAACTTCATTTTATCCTTCAAAATGGAATAAAAGAAAATATAGAGTAAAAATGCTCCAACCCCATTCTATTTACCACTCCATAATGAAATGATGAACAAACAAAAAACAAGATTACTCCATTTATGGAGTAAACTCTATTATAGAGTGGGAAATAAAGTAGAGTTTGAGTGTTTTCTTACTCCATATTCTTTTTTACTTTATTTTAGAGTAAAAAATAGTTGGGTTTGAGATATCCTAAGTCTTAGATATTTTGTGAAGATCATTTTAAAGAGTGACACGACCCATATATATTCATAAATGCAATTGAATGTCGACTTGACAAAAACGATGCATATCGTGTCAACTACGGTAGCTGGAATAGAACTCATGTACGTGTGCATCGATGGAGACCAGAGGAGGAACGTCCACCCACACGCGCACATTAAAAAGTAGTTGCTTTTATCTCACATCATTAAAATTGAAGTAGCAAATTAATACTAGAATATATCAAATTCTTCTTATATTCAAAAACTCCAGAATTGTTTTTATGGTGCCATTAACTAAAAAGCTGCACTGTAGTACAGTGCATTGAAATTTCCCAGTTGCACGAGGGCCTTTTTTTGTCCTCTTGTGCTCCCATCCCTTTCTCTCTCTCTCAAATAATTTTCCATTTTCATTATTGCAAAAGCTGGTGTTGATTGGTTGGTCTTTTTGGTTGTGTTCGTGTGGTTCATGCATTTGTGCATATAAAATACTCCAGTTTATTAGCCGCTTATATACAAGTTCTTTTTTTTTTGGTAAAATGTTAAACATACAAGTTTCAAGTCATTAATACATTTTTAACTCCATAAAACTATATTCCCTAGCTTATTCGACTATATAAATTACTTTTGTTGGTAAGAACTTCCTCTGAAGTTATCAGAGATCGAAGTTTACAGTTTACGGTTTCATATGCGTACGAGTATTGCCACCAAAATTCTATCTCAATAGCATGTTTTTAACCTTATGTTAAAGAATAATTATTATTTTGCTTAATTATGTCAATTAATTTTCCCAATAATATACAGATTTGTTTTCAAGCTTCAAACGTGGTAAACAAAATGGCAAATGAAGTAGCAAATTACAAGTGTTATAAATGTGTTTCAAATGGAATACTGGTGTTGAAGAAAAAAGACATATAGTAGTATAATAAATGTAAACAATAAATATGAGAAAATAGGCCAAACATCTATTCAATTTGCGCAGTTTTGAGACTCACAAATTTACCTGCAGAATAGTAAAATGCATTTTTTTTTGTCAGGACTATTTGCACTGTGTTAAAACCTCACACAGAGAAGCTTGAGGTCAAATTTATTTAGTTCATATATTTGATAGTTTAACTATCGAGTGAGAGAATCAGAAATTTATCAAACTATGAGTTTCAATATTCATGTTTTGCGCTAGTAAACATTGGTCTGTGGTCACTAGATCATATAAAGTTATATGATAGTTATGATGTGTTTCTGTATTTTCGTCTTACAGTTTAAGAACATTTTCTGGAAGGTTAGAAATAGAAAATGTTATCTTAAAAACAAAGGGATAAAGAATGTTAATAAATAATTTATAAATTTATAAACTAAATCTTAAATTCTAAATGTAAAACATTAACGCCAAAAACAAGTTCAATGATGTACTTCGCCTATCACGAACGACATTTAGATATTAATTTTACTTAGGACAAAAATATTTCAATGTTTATACTAAATATCAAACTTATAGTAAAACATATAACATCACACTGAGATCAAAATATACACCCTAAAAATATAATCACTTTGACAAGTAACAAGTAAAAGATCTTATTTAGATTTACGTCAAAAATATAATTAAGAAATCGATGTTACATAGTATTATATAATTAGTGTCAAAAATTATAAAAGTATTTCCAAAAAATAATTGTAAAGTATGGGAGGAAATAGAGTGCAAAACCGTTTTGCTCTGTAAAATCAGTATATCTTTTTTCTTGGTTAAACACTTCATTAGATTAATCTAAGAAACATTGTTTCCTCTCTGAAACAGAGAGTTTGCAACAGAAACCGAAAACAGAGCTTCTTTGGCTAAGCAATCAGCGATCGTATTAGAGAGCCGAGGAACAAAACGAAACAAGATAGATGACCTGAAGTTACTCAAAAAACACAAATGTCATGGAGAATCCCTTGAAGCGTAATCATAGAGGAGTTTCCCGTGATCAGATTTATCAATACTTTAGAGTCTGAGAAACAGACCAAGTCGGTGATGTCTTGTGAATAGCTGCTTTGATCGCTTCTTTTAGAGCCATAGCTTCTGCAACGAGCGCTGAAACGACAAAAGGGACCGGTAAAATCAGTATATCAAGTTTCAAAAAAATACTTAGTATATTCCAGTCAAGTTATAAATATAGGTTTATGTTTTCGATCCTATTTAGATATCCAGAGCAGAGATATGATTTATTTGTATTATGCACTTCACTTTGGAAATTAATCTGACTCTTTTCATAAAAAGAAATCCATTATTCTCCAATTTTTATAAATCTCTAAATTCTTAAATATATAGCTAAATGCTCGTTTGATTCGGTTGTAGATGAAAAAAATATACGAAATTGAAATGAGTAAGTAAATGGCAAGGAGAATGGGTCATACAGTAAGTAAATTAAAGAATGTTAGTTGGTATGTCCGGAAGTACTCGTCGCATTCCTGTGAGAATCAGAATTTTAATATAATTGTTGATAAGAAAAAAGAATTTTAATATATTTATTTATTGAAAGCATATTACTACATATGTGTATGTATGCATGTATAGGTTTGATGATTGAGCGCACGTGTGGCAACTGGTATCCACGTACCCATGTCTTTATGTACTGAAGTTGACCTCATTGTCTCCTCTCTCTGTCACCCTTATCCTTCACGGACTTTCTTCTAGTCTCTACTGATTACTCTGGTTTAGTGGACAAAGGTTTCATTTTCTTTCTTTCTTCGGCTGCTTAACTATTTAAAACTACAAGCAGAGAACATATAAAACCAATACCATTACTGTACTTATAAGTAACTTGTGCTATTGCCTTCATTGTATTGTATCACCATCCAAATTCAAATCCGCATATTATATTATTTACAAAATAACATATACTATTCACTAAAAAAACTAACATAAAATAAAGACATAGGTCTTTACAGTCGAATGTGGAAAAACATGCATTTGTACTCGTGTTTGTCTTTCTCAATTTTCTTTACTCTTTTCGTGAAAGTAATACCTCGTTATATAGTAGCGTCGTATATATGAAAATACTTAGAAAATAATAGTAATCAGTAATGAAACTGAATTCTAATGTCGAACCGAAATGCGGAAGGTTCATTTAATGCATTGTTTAGCCATTTTTGAGCAAAATGTCAAAAAGTCAAAAAGAGAAGTTTCAATTCATATTTGCAACTCGATTTGTATTTCTCTTCTTTCATTCTTTTGTACACTACCACACTAGTAGTGACTAGTTAGTAGCCCATTGCCTATTCTGATTTGCAATATATCAGATTTGTTTTCAAAGTACTAAGCATAGATTCCACGTTATCCCATGTGCATCTCAACTGAACTTGGATTTAGTTTTTTTGTCAATAAAAATACCGACTCTTCTCATCAAAATCTAATGTTAGATCACTTATTTCGCCAGTTTCATATGATTTTTTTCCTTAAATGGTAATAGTTAGATAAATATACTAGGTATGTTGATTTTAATAAAACCACTGTATTTTTAAAACCTCAAATACAAATATACAATATGATCTCCGTGTATTGAGATGTCAGCCTTTTCGTTGCAGATTTGAATCAGTAGCTACAAACTCGATAAATTAGTTTTCAACATTTATTTTATCTGCATTAGAATATACGTAGGGAAGTAGGAAGAGAAGCATGTTATTTTGCACACACTCTTCAAGTGAAAATTATTATAATAAATTGGCTTACATGTGAAATTTGGTATGCAGTTATAAAGTCAATATTGGACTGAAAAATCACAAGGCTCGAGACATTTTCAATCAGGGAGACTTGACTAAGCACATCAAATTGGCCAGGGCCCAGGGTGCGTTGCGCAGGTGCACATGGGTTGAATGGTAAACACCAAAACATGTGGTATAAAATAAACGGAGAAGAAGAAACAAAAATGATTAGTATAAATCAAGTAGATTACGAGGAAACAAAACCACTTGCGAAGATCTATTACAAAGTATGGTTTGATGTGAAACAATTTGGCTTAATAACTGTAGATTCCCCGAATCTACATAGTTATTTTGAAGGAATATTTGTCATGTATATTCCTGAAATTCTCCCAAACTAATCATTAAATAGTCATCTAAAAATCTTTGACTCCACACCTACAGTCAGAAACCCAAACTAGGAGGAATATATTACGTGGATCTAAACATAGATTAGTAATATGATAAGAAACCTTTTCAAAGGAAACAAAAGGCAAAGTTGGAGATGACTAAATTGGTACAACATTTCGTTATAAGCTAAAAGTCCAAGCCTAATGGCTAAGCACTAATCCTACAGTGTGACACATGGATTTTACAAATATAATATAATCCCTTCAACAAATTTTTTATTATAATTCTCTCAAAACAAATGATAAGATACGGTTGAATTTTAAACCAATATGTATAATATGGTGGCTTTAGCTTTCCTTGGGGTGGTGTCTGCGTTGCATGGACAATAACGGGCCATAACGAATCTGTGGGCTTCAACTCGATGATGATTGAAATTTGTAAAACTTTATATAATATTCTATGTACAGATTTGATGTATTACAAGCTGGCAACAATGAAACTGTCATGGATTTTTTCGAATGATAACGAAATATAGCATATATTATATATGTTGAGGATAAGTTTATAAGCACACACTTTTATGGTTTTATTTAAAAGCGTTAGTATCTCTTAGTTTATCACAGCGGAATTTTAAAATAAAATAAAAACTGATATATGTTTGCTTGATTCCACTAATAAAAAGAAAATATTATAATTTTCCCATAGTTTTATAATAAAAGAAACATTAGAACGTTCATAATTTTTTGATATCATTACTCGGCTACAACAATTAGTTGTTAGCTCCTACGAAGATTATAAGATTAGTAATAATACTTTGGTTCATATCTATGTAGGGTTCTATATATAAGTAGACATGGATTTGATGGATGAACCAAATGGTATATGGTCCAAGTTCAACCAAAGTCACATGCATGATGCATCACAATTTTTTGCAACTACCCAAACTTTTTGTCTGTTAAAAACTGCTAACCAAACTTAATCGTTAATCATACATTTACACTTGAACAAAGCAAACGGTTTACTTATTACAATAGTAGTTGAAAAAACTATACATCTTATATGTATTCAACAAAAAAAATATTTGAAGAAAAGATTATCAGTGAAGAAGAATAAAAGTTAGGAAGATGAAGTTGCAACCAACACACTCACACTGCTAAAAAATATTCTTATAGTTGAGCTTTGAGGTTGGCTCCACTATATACTCCTCTTTATAACACCCATGTGTGAAGGTCCCTATTACATTTTTTTTTTCATGTCCAAGTGCTTGTCTTGGCTGTTGTTTCTTCTTCATCCTCTTCCGCTTTGCTTCATTTTAAGATATTCCATATCAATAGATATGTGCGTACATTGATTTTTAGGAAGGATACGAATATATTATGTCCTCTCATTGTCCTAGCTCTCATCCATATCAACAATGGTCTATCAAATGAGCAAAATAAAAAATTTGAAATGATGAGTCAATTAGTGGCATTATATTAACATCTGTTTCTAATCAAATATATATGTATATATATATATTATTTTATTTTTGTTAAAGGGTTTGTTTTTAATCAAATATTTGGAAAGTATATAGGGATATGACAAGTCATGTTTATGGGGTTGGATAAGATATTACAATATAGATGTGTTGGATTTATATTATGGATATCATATCCAACTTCTGTTAAGTCACCGTTCTTATACTAGTAAATTTCACAATTCTTGGATTTAGCTAGTTTGAATTAGCATGGTTCGTTATAGGATTACTGTTTTAATATGTACCAGAGAGGAAGAAATTTACAGATGCAATGATTGATATTCAAGAGTCTCAATGCAAATGCCTTATGGTTGCTAGATAGATAAAATCTGCACACATATTCTTT
The DNA here is from genome assembly GCA_932364175.1 of Eruca vesicaria subsp. sativa. Classification (NCBI taxonomy): domain Eukaryota; kingdom Viridiplantae; phylum Streptophyta; class Magnoliopsida; order Brassicales; family Brassicaceae; genus Eruca; species Eruca vesicaria. The sequence goes on from CAKOAT010311821.1 coordinate 225,043, forward strand.
ATTTTTTATGTTTCTGTATACATGTTTGTAGTTTAAAGCTCAAAAATTATAGCGGGAGACTGGTGATTGTTTCTAAATGGTAGCAAACAAATTAAATATAAAAAGCTATAGCAGTGACATTTCTCCAAATTATCCTTCATAGTTAGTTAGTTCTTACTCGAATTAGTTATTTCAAAATGCAATTTAAGTCTAAAAGTTTGGTCTTAGACTCTTATAGGTCCAATATGCTTAACTATCCAGTATGCTTAGTTACATTTTAGCTATAAAATGCTATCATTTTTTATTCATATCAACTCGAATATATCCGAACTTAACAATCACATACACTTAGCAACCTCTTCATGCACACCAATGGATCCATGTGGTTTGCTTTTTCCTCCCCACTTAGACACTCCCATGTGGGGTTACACTATAATGCAACTTACCAAATACGTACATAACAAAATTATCAAATCCCCTATATATTAATTGAGAAACATTTAAAAAATTGTAACCTTAAATTTGTATTAATTAAAAAATAATCATATCCTATGTAGCACATCTCTATGTTTTATATTTCAATTTAGAAGGATACTAGAGCACCTCATATAAAACATAATTTTAAAACCTGGTCCGTTGTTTCCATTTAAGACATATCAAACTAAATAACATATCAAACTAAATCTCCTATATATTATTTCCTTAAATAAAATCTACGGAATTACTTAATGTGATTAAGATGTATATGAATATTAATGATTTTAAATAATAAAGATTTGTTAACAATATGTATATTTTATATCATTTTTATTATTAAAATAAATTACACAACTACACTAATCATATAATAAAAGTTTTAGATTTTTTTTTATATATGTTATATTTTGAAATTTTCAAAACGAGTATAAATTACTAAAACTGTTAAAATTTCACATAAAATTTTGTGATCAGTGTCTAATTTTTTTTTATAATAAGTTACAATGATTATAAAATCATATGAAAAAATAATTTTATTTTAATAGGTGTTTATGTTAATATATATATATATATATAATAGGACTGAGAAAATAAACCGAACCCGAAAATCCAAACTGAAACCAATCCGATAAAAAGGAATCCGAACCGATCCGAACCCAACTTAAATACCGAATGGATCTTGTTTTATGGTATTTCGGGTTATGAATATTATCCGAACCGAACTCGAAATTAAATGGATATCCGATAGAACCCAAAACATTCAATTTTTTTAATAAGAACGTTTACCGAATATGATCTTAATTCCTAATATATATCCAAAATACATTAAGATATTACCAAACATCTAAAAATAATTATTTATTACATGAAGGTTGATAGTTGAAGGTGGCGGTTGAAACTTGAAATTTTTAGATTAAGGTTTTTTTTTTCTTAAATAATGTTTCTTATTTTTAAGAACTTGGTTTTCGTTTTATGCTTTCATTTATTTGGTTTTATTTCTATTAATAACTATGTTTACCTTTCATTTGATTTTTGAATAATCACGTTTGATGTTCCTTTTTTTTATTTTTGAATCAATTGCACTTATGTTTTGGTACAAAATAGTTGCACATCAGGTACTTTAAATCCGAATAACCAACTTTACTTATGTTTTGGTTACACAGTAGGTACAAATCAGGAGTTTTTAAACCAAAAAACCGATTGGAACCCGAATCCGAAAGTATAACAGGTTATACCGGTTCTTTAAATATTTACTAACCCTGACTCGAACATGATAGAACCCGAACCGAACTTTCAAATACTCCGAATGGGGCTGATTTTGATAAACCAAAAAAACCGAGATCCGATTGGACCAAACCAAAACCCGATTGGGACCCCGAATGCCCATGTCTAATATATATATATATATATATATATATATATATATATATATATATATATCTCATATCATATTAAGAAATAATATTATTTAAATAATTAAAATTTTAAATTTACCTTAGTTTTTTATAACATTATTTTTAATTATTTTTTTTTAAAATATATAATTTCTGATATTATTGGACAATAAATAAATTATATTAAATTAGTTTTGAAACTTTATATATTCTAAATGAAAATATTCTACCAACTGCTTCTTAAGAAAGCATTAGGGAACTTGATATGCTCAACCAGTTAAACTATTTGACACTTTGTTTATTTTCTATCATACGAACACTGAAAAGTGAAAAATATATGTACCAAACCCATTAAATTCTAAATTTTGATCTACAATTCTAATTACAATTGTTTTTGATCCTACGTAAAGATAATTATATAAAAACTCCAAAATTCCAAATATATATAAAAACAATCATATGTAAATTTTAAATTTGTCCATACTAAAATTTTATATTTTAATTATGTACACTCACTATGCATGTCTTATCTTAATTTAATTACATTTCTTAATGATAATAAATAGTTTGGTGACAAACCTGTTGCATGTGTTCTCAAAAAAACCTGTTGCATGTTTGGAGATGGTTAGTCACTCGAAAATAGTCTAATAGTCAGGATATATTTTATTATCATTATTATTTCTTATGTGAGATTATAGTTGAATGCAACATACCAGAAATTGAGAAATATAACGAAAAATTCAAATATAATCATGCTATTATGAATATGATATATCATATCATTTATATAGTTACAAACGCATGTGTTATGAAATTGATATAATATATGCTATTATAACTGATCATGCATATAGTTACAAACGCATGTGTTTATGAAATTGATAGGTATATAATGAATGATAATGAGAATAAAAGATGAAAAAGGTGAGTGTTAGCCCCAGATTCACGTTGCCCCCTCGTGGGCTTTATTAATTCCAAATAAATTCTGTGTCCTTATGGTACGATCTGTGCGCTGATAGCAACCTGCCTTGATGTGATCACTAGTCGTTTTTTTTTCCATCGTCTCCATTATGTCTTCCTTTGGATTCTCTTTCACACATAAAAATTTTCTAATTTAAAAACTACAAAAAAATTAAAAAAACTGGATCACAAATGTTCAACTCCAATTTTTTGCAACTACTTATATTATAAGAAATTCACTGAGCACCAAAATTTCCATTCGAAATAAACGATCTGGATGCATAACGTTGTTTTATAGGACTATCTATCATTTTGTTTCAAACAATCGTTTTAGGGACTAAGATAGAGCGTCTCCATGGATTTCTCCATACTGCTGAGCATGAATTGCCTTTTAACGGTTCTATCTTTCGATTTATTGTAATGCTTTCTATTTCAACTTCAATTTAACATATAGCCAGCCAATTGTCTAATTTTTTCCTTACAATTTTCAGTGGGCTGAATTTGATATTTGGACAAAAAAAACATTTTAGGTTTCTTTTATACCACGAAAATTTTTGAAAAAGAAACAAATTTACATGTAAAACAAAACAAAACAAAATTTTAGTGGATTGGAGAACAAAACTACAAAAGAATCTAACACAATTTCTTTACAAAAACTGATTTATTTGGAGTTTCGAGAAGATTTTGACCCAAAAGTGAGTTTAATGAATAAAAGATTATGATAAATAAGTTTATTAATGTTGGATATTGGAGGAAATGATTTAATTAATCTAGTCATTATTTGAGAATTAATTTACCATGTATTATCCCACCTTAATCTTGAAAGAAAAATGATAACATAACATACTAACAATAATGACATGCTAATTGTGACATGGATATTTTATTTAATATTAATTTATATTAATTTATATTTTGGTACTTTTTAGAATATAACAATGACTCATATATCATCATTAATATAGTAATAAATGATATAATAGTAAAAATAGAAATATAAATATAATATTATTTTATAAATTTCAGAATATTATTTAATTTAATTTTTATAATTATATAATTTTTATTACTAAAACAGTTCTTCTAATTTTATGCATTTTTTTAAATTTAATTTTCTTATCTCAATACTATTACTTTCTTTTTAATATCTACAATTTTAGAAATACTATTTAATTTTATGTTCTGGTAATTATATACTTAACAAAATTTTTTCTTAATTTTGATATAATTTGATTTAATATAGTTTAACCAAAAGAAATAGATAATAATTTTTTTCCAGGGTTATAATTTTAGATGTATATAAAAATATTAAAATTTTAAATTTAAATAAAATATATATTTGATTTTATTTCTAACATATAATTAATTTATAATTAAATATTGTGAGCTATTAATAAAATTTAAAAATAAATAAAATTTTATTTTAAATATAATTTAAAATTTGCTATTTTATTTCTGCACAAGGTGTAGAAAAATATCTGGTGTAACTGTATAAAATCTTGATTGATCAGGTAGATAAGTAAATGGGAAACTGAATTAATATTAGTTAGCTTTGTTTTTTTTTTTTACAATAAATAACTAAATTATAATATAAATCCTATCAGTTCAGATAGGTAAACCGATGGCATGAAATCAACATAACACACAGTTGAAGGGAACGCTGAACATCTTGTGCAAGCTTGTTTGCCGTTGAATTATTTGTTTTCGGTATATGCTGAATTGTGAAGGTAGAAAAGAAGATTTTACTGTATGGGAATTCTTCCAAATGTGTAGTAAGAGTTGACCATTCCTAGTTAGCTTCGTTTTCTGTTCATATGCAAATGGCCCCAAATACAATAAAATATACACACGTACGAGATTATATGGGCTCTTTTATTAAACTATTTGGGTTGTTCTATTACTTTAAATCATCGAATTTCAATACTTCAGCGTTGGATTTTTTTTTTGTTTTTTGTCGACTCCAGCGTTGGATTATCTGTTGGGTTTCTATACTAAACTCAAGCCCTACTGAACCATATTATCTCTGTGTAGATCAACAAAGCCATTGTATATAACGGGCCTTTGATTAGCTGCAATTATGTTTCGTATTACATTTGGACTTGGATATGTTTATTATGCCTAGAATTATAGTTCGTGTGTGTGGAAAGCAAGAAGCATCATCACACACACAAGAACACTTTCTGAGACAAAGATACCGTTAGCTATATGTAATCATACTTACAAACCTCTTGTAATATTTTCTTGTACCACCTTCAATAACTTTACTTAAGCTCATTACTCTAGACTTTAGAATATATCACTCGCGATTTCTTATTCCCTTGTAACATTTACTTTCTTATGCAACACGCAATCTCTCTGACTTCCACAACATTTGTAATGGTTCTTGGAAGGGAAGGAATCTTCATGAGTTTGCGTTAGTTTGATGCACACGCAATGTTTTATTTGAAAGAAAAAGATAATTTTTTCTTGGAAAAATGATTGCTGGCTGCGAAGTATTGACGACCATATAGTTAACCATACATATTAAACTAATGTATATTTAACTATATGAAGTATAGGTAATGTATGATAATATCCTTCAATTTAATGATGTTATGTAGTTAACATAACGATCCTAGTTTCATTAATTCAAAAAGTGATGTGGATGTTAGAAACATTAACTCCTTGTAATTCTCTTGTTTGATCAATCAAAATCGGACTCACCAATCATAATTAGAAAAATCAGTGTTTCAATTTAAATCAGTGAAAAAGACAGGAAGTTGCTGAAATCATATGAGGTTATTGACCAAAATAGCGAGAGAAGTTAATCAACCCTGAAATCTATTAACACCTCTCTATCTCTTTTTCGAATTGGTCTATAACCCCCACACGATTTTATCAAATCTTTTTTTTCTCTCACCAATTTGAATTTAAACTAATTTTTTGGAGTTTTCTCTTTTGTCGCGACAAAGAAACTACGGCTCTTAGATTTTTTTTTTTTAAATGGGCTGGTTTTAAAATTTGTGATCAAAATTCATTTTATTTTACTGAGCTAGGTGGGTCAAAATTACATTATGGTCGGATGTGTCAGATTTTAATTGATCAACACAAAAATCAAACAGAGTTTCCAATGTCTACGTCATTTTTTGGATTAATGAAATTAAAATCGTGATGTTAACTAATAACATAACAATAGTAATGATTGGTTCGACTGTAACTTTATTAATTTAGTTTTAAAAGTTAAAATGTATGTAAGTCAGTTATAGTTGTAAAATTGTTGCTGTGTATTTTTACGCAGAGATTTTTGCTATAGTTAAATTTGTTGTAACTGTAAGTTATAAACTATAGATATTTTAAGAGAAAACTAGAATTAGACCTGCACGTACATACGGATATATTTATCATTTCATATACATTAAATATTATTGTTAAACATGTGATTTACATTTCCGTGTTACATTAGTTTAACTTTATAATCTTATTGTTTAGGTTTTTTTATTGAACATTGTGATATGATTGGTGTGCTCGTTCGTGTTTAAATCTTCAAAACTAAATATATTATTTTGTTTAATTAACTTAGCCATATTATTTTGGTAAAAATATATATAATAGCTTCTATGAGTTGTTCAAAAAAAAAAAAGCTTCTATGAAACTATTTTAATTAAGATATCGATATAAGATATTTTGAATGTTAATATATTAAATTCTCTGACTCTTGTTATTAAATTAAAATTTCAAAATATTATATTATTTTATATTTTTATACAATACTATTCGTTTTTCATGTTCCATTTGAAAATATTACACTTTAGCATCTATAATTTTTTTTTTTTTTTAAAAAATCTAAAATATTTTCATTTAAAATTGAGAACACTTATTTTTAAACTTGTATATTTGGTCAAGAATTGTTTTGAAAAGTACATAAATATTTTTGAATTTTATGAGTTTGATTTTTTTTGTTAGTAACTTATTAATGTATTATTTAATAAAAATATTTCGAATTTTTGGTAAAATATGTAATTATTTCTCAACATATTGTTTTATAATTAAAACCCTTATTTGTAGTTAAAATATATTTGTCATTAATATCTTTGAATTATTTAAAAAATAATATTATATTTTGTAAATAACGTATGTACTTAAAGTTAGTTATATACTATTACATTTTGTATATAATTACTTTATACAATATCTTTTTGTGATATTAAACTAATATATATATATATATATATGTATATATATATATATATATATATGTATATATATATATATATAGTTGTAGACTTGTAGAAATAAAAGTTTAAGATATGCTAACATTTTGTATAAAAATATGAATATTTATAAATTTTAATCATTTTAAATGGTGAATGATAGTTTATTTCTATTTGATGTTCGATTAAATGCAAGCATTATTGAGATCAACTAAATTAATTTATCAATATTATATAAATTTGTTTTATTTAATTCATATAGTATTCATGTTTTCATATAATATGGACTATAGTTATTGAATTTATAAAAATATAATTTGTTTTTTTATTTCTGTTTTATAATAAAAATTTTATTACTATTAGTGAGTAATAATATTATATTAATACGAAATTAGTCATTTTATTATTGTATAAAATATTTGAAAAAAATAAAAAGATTTTCTTAAATACGAAATTAGTCATTTTATTATTGTATAAAATATTTGAAAAAAAAATAAAAAGATTTTGTTAGATTTTTTTAAACAGATTTTGTTATAATAAAATACAACTTCATATAGTAGATAAAATGGTCCATAATTTAAGCAACCTATTAACAAATTTGAAAGTGTCCAAATTTTAAAACACAACTTCAAGCAGAAGATAAAATTGAGGACCCTAAATTAATAGATTAGATATGTGATGTATATATAAAAAAATATTTTTATCAATTTAAAAAAATTCATATTAATATTTTTTATAAAATTATCAAGTTTAGAGTTACTTAAATGTGATATGTAAATAATATTTATGTTTTAAAAACTAAATTAAAATATCTATAGATGTTTTTAATTATGAGTATCAAATTTATTTGATATTATAGATTTTTTTCATTTTATAGCATATAAAGATAGATTTTGAGTTTTTATTTAAAACACATAAGAAAAAAATATTATTTTTTTGCTGCAGCTTTAAAAGTAAAACTAAAACATGATTGGTTTAAATTAACATAAATTTGATGTAGTATTTATCATTTAAAAATAAAACTACAACATAATTAGCAAAGTTTAGTATTTTAAAAAGAAATAAAACTTAGCACAAAGAACTCTTTAACATGTTCCAAATGTAAAGCACCACGTAGTTAATTATTTGCGATATTTTCAGCCTTATTTTAGTCTAGAGTGAACTTGTAATTTTTTTAATGTGACACATCGTCATGACACCTGTTTGCAAACTTTTGCAAAATAAGTATGTTCATTCTGATTCAAACTATCATGACTATTTTTACCAAAATTGTAGATGATAGTTTCTTGTTTTAGTTGTTTCAGATCCAAATTTAAAGAAACATGGGAGAAAATATACAGAGATTTGTTTCTAAACAAGGCGGAGTCCTTTCCATACGTGTCTAACTTTGCATGCATTCCATATATTCGAATATACTATACTATATAGTGATAGAATTGGATTATAAAATAAGGAAAGCAGAGACTGTATATTTGTGATTCACCTCCCTCCTACGTGTAGTAGTCTCTGTTCTTCAATCTCTCTGCGTCTAACCTAAGGTTTATTCCCTCTCTACAAATTATTTTATTCTTTCTCAAATTTTTTTTTAATCTTTTCTTGATTCCTTCTTCCTCAATCTATCGATCATCCTCCTCCTTCTTGGATCTCCGACGATCTTCTGTTCATTCTTTGGGGTTTTGCTTGATAATCTTGGTTCTGTTCTGTGGAACCCAACGTGGGTTTTATCTTTTTTCATATTAAGTTTTAAACTTATTTGCGTTTCTGATCGAGAGTGTGTTGACAACCAGAAACAGAGCTTCTTGTGCATTGTGATCTAACATTTCTGGTACACTTTGATTTTCTTAAGTTGATCATATTATGCATTGTTTTTTGTTATGTTTTGTTTGTGCGCGTCTGTGTTGATGTGATCAGAGCATCTCTGTTTAGTTCTCTAGTCTAACAGAAACACACTTCAAGTTGTTTGATTGTAATGCACCAGGGTCATGATTTTGGGTTTATGAAGCATGGTTTCTCTTTTAGGTTCTTGCATTGTGATGGTTAAGTATTACTTAGAAACTGCAATGTGAATTGGTTAAATGCTTGATAATTGGGATTCTATATCTCATGCTTTCTTGATTATACCCACAAGTTGAAATAAGATGCTGTGTTTGTGTGTTGTTAGTGTTGATGGATGTCTCTGATCATCATTTTTTGTTGCTAGCTAGAGTTAATGGAGGGAAACTGGAATCCTAACGAACAAGGCAGAGACTCGCTTGCCAATAATTGGAGATCAACGCATGAGCCTGATCTAAGGAAAAGAGTTATTTTTGCAATGTAAGACTTTCTTGCCTCAGAACATAAATTAATTGTTATATGATCATTGATTCTAATTGACATTCGTGAAAGAGAGACTGCTTCTTGAAAAAAGGGATCATGCTTTAGCTGTGATCTTGAAAGCTCAGACATGATAACGATTCCTACGTTACACCAGCAAACTCTTATTATAATTCATTATTGACGTGACAAAAACTAACATCAACCTTTCATGCTTTTTTTTTTTTTTTTTAAAAAGGATTTTTTGGGATATTCTTTGCGCATACCATTAGTGATATATTCTCTTTTGTTTTCATGTATGTGTAGAGTGGAAAAACTGAAGATATGTTTTCCTAACCATAGCCAAAATGATATTAACAATACCGCTTTCAAATTTGAGGACGTGATCTATGGCATGGCCACTGATAAGGTATACTCAAATACAACTGGTTTCTATCTATTACCTTCAGCCTTGTTGATCTTTTTTTTCCTATGTTTCAGAGTGATTACCTGCGGAAAATCAGTGAAAAGATATTGGTTTTCGACCAAAAATTCAGAAGTGTGCAATCTGGTTCTTCAGTCAATGGACCTAATACTACTCAAGATCCAGGTAATAAGTAGTTGTTTTGGTTCCACTATAATATTTAGCATTTTTTGTATTGGACTAGAACTTGTCTTTTTGGTGTGTCTATTACCTGAAACAGATCATATGATGTAACAGAACTCATATCCTGTGTCTAGAACATGGTCGGCCCTGAGATTATGGGGGTCTGTGGTTATTTCAATGTAAAAAAAAAATTTATGGGAACCTAAAAAAAATTCTAGGGGCCTATATCCATGTAGTTTTTTTCAAACATTTTGGGAACCTATAGCGAATGTTTCATTTAGCATGGTCCATGGCCGGTCCTGGTCTAGAATCTAGAACTGTTTCAGAACATATAAGTTACTGAAACGTTCTTACAACTTTGGCTTACCATGTTTTCATTTGATGCCTTTATAGGTACAGCAGCACAAGCTCTGAATCAAGGGGAATCACTTCCCACCTTCTTGCCATATACACAGACTCCAACAAGCCAACAGTGGTTTCATCAAAACAACAATCATGAGTCTTCTGGCTTCTCCACTCAGGTCCCTATAACCGCTGCTCAGAGCCTAAACAATCAAATGGGTGAAGGAGGAGTTCATTCAAATCTTCTTCTTAGCGGTTCTCAAAGACAGAATCAGGGGAGGCAACAGTTTTATTCTCAGCCTCAACAGCAGCCACAGAGTTATAAAGACATGTTTCAGTGCCAAGTGAATCATCAGCAGCCTCAACCTCCTTACACACAGCAGCAGCAGCACCACCACCAGCAAAGTCTATTACAACAACCTGTTCAGCAGCAAATGACTTATCACACATCACTGGCTAATATTCAGCAGTCCTTTCCTCAGACTTCTGCCCACTCTAGTCTAACATCATCAGGCCAACAAAACTCTCAGTTCTTGCCAAGACATCAGTTTCCAACACAGAGAGTCCATTCTAGCCATCAACAGCAGATGTCTGTGCCATTCCAAGAACAGAAACCACAAGAACACATGCAACTCATGAGTCAACTCATAAATGGTCAAGACACCCTGCAGAATCATCTAACATCACAACCAAACAACTGGGAGCAACAACAAGGAGCTTTTACATTATCGTCCTCCCAGCAGAACAACATTTATAGCTTTCAAGAAATGGGCCAACAGAACAATAACCTCCAAGATATGTACCAGCAACAACACCTATACTCTCACAGTAATAATCCTTCAGTGTTTCCCTCACAGCAGCAGATGTATATGCCTAGCTGTCAATCTGGTAACTTCAGCGCAGGCCAAGTGGTGGGACAATCTCAACCAATGATGCTACAACAATACCAACCGCAACACCAGCAGCCTCATAACAGAATCTTTCAGCAACATTTGGATGATACACAAAGGTTTCAAGCAGCAGGTTCTTTACACCAAACCATGAACTAGCATCACTGTACATTTTTCATGAGTTGTGTTTTTAAATTCAAATTTTTTTTTTTTGTAGCATCTCAAGATTATACAGGCAAGACTGGAAATGCTAATGGTAAGGACTGGCAGGAGGAGACCTATCAGAAGGTATCTTTTCTCACCTTGGTTCTTAACATATTAACATCAAAAACATGAAACCATGTTTCATTCATCCTATGAAATTTATCAATTGTCTGCAGATAAAGTCCCTCAAGGATAAGTATTTGTCTGTTCTAAGTACACTGCTCCAAAAAGTATCTAACAAATTACAGGAGGTAACTTCAGACATAACATAACTGCTTCAATCTGGTATTTATTGTCTTAAAATATTTTCTTTTTAAACAGTTTATTAATTTCCAGGTTGATTCTCTTCCTCAACAAAAGATGCAACATGACCCTTTTGAAAAGCTAAGAGCGGGCAAGTCAACGTTGGAACTACTTATTAAGTTCTTAAATGTCGGTAGGGACAGTATATCAGAGAGTCACAGAAACAACTTTGGTAAGTATGAGGAGCAGGTATTGAGGTTCACCAAGAACCATCATCAGACCATGACTCAGACAAGTGGTCATAATCAAGTCCATGTGTCCCAGTCTCTTGACAATGATCAAATGAATATCAGTCCAGCTCAGTCTAGTATGTTTCATCAGAATCACTTTCATCATCTCCAGATGCAACACCAGACCCTGCAGAGGCAGCAGCAGCATCAGATACAGCACCAATCTTCTCCTCAGTTGGTGGACCAGCAGATTCTTCCTACAACATTTCACAACACAGGAACCCTATCACAGTCTCCTGACTCGCCTTTTTTTGCTCATTCTCCAAATTTTGGGGATCTTGAAAAGCCCATATCTGTAGACTCCCAACTCTATACAACAGCTCAAGAGCAGCCTATTGATCATCTGAGAAAAGCTGTGAGTGAATTCATATACTCTCTGATAGACTATTCAACATTTTTGTTTCTTCACCTTATCCACTTTACTGATCCAAACTGTTTAACATGTGTGTGGTTTGCTAGTTTCAAACTGATAGCTACAAACAGTTCTGTAGAATGGAATCTGAAGCTGATTCCACGGCTTCATCAGGCTCTAAAGTTAACAAGATTGAGGTAAGTCCTGACTCCATCAATTGATCAAACCTTCAGTATCAACATAAGACTATTTTTTTCTTCTAAATCTTGCAGACTGGTTGTGCCCTCTTGCAAGAAATCAAAGAGATAAATGGGAGTCTTGTAGAGACAATGTTAAACATATGTAATGAAGATGTTTCAGGAATAGTTGTGACTTGTTCTTATTCCCCTGTGGCTCTCAGTGACACACTTGAAGCTCATTACAAGTCAGGACAAGTCGTAAGTCTCTTTTAAACTAGTTCCCAATCTTCTTTGTCTGCTCTTTACTCAGATACTTTTGTCTCCCATGTTTTGATGTAGTCACAGATTCAGCCGTTACGCTTACTAGTTCCTGTGAATTATCCATACTCCCCTATACAAATCCTCGAGAAAGTCCCATCTGACACTAGGTAAGAAAATCATTTAGTAGAAACTGATTGACTGATGACAAGTTTGATCTTATGGATTTTATTTCCTTGTGTTTCAGTTTGCATAAATATGATGATTTATCTGCGAGGGCCAGATCGAGGTTTAGCTTGTCCATGAAGGAGTTTTCAGAACCGTTGTCTCTTAAAGAAATAGCTCAAGTTTGGGATGGTTGTGCAAGAGAGACAATGGCCGAGTTCGCTGAGCAACATGGTGGAAGCTCTTTCAGCTCCATGTATGGTCACTGGGAGTCTGTTCTAGGAGCTTCCTGATCCCTAATTTAGGTTTTCTTCTTTGACTTGTGGTAGAAGAAATATCAATATGTATGTTTATAATTTTGGACAAGTGCATAATGTTTCCATGTGAGTCTGTCTGGCTCCACATATA
>CAKOAT010311822.1:0-12009 GCA_932364175.1 Eruca vesicaria subsp. sativa
TCGACCAGATCTAGGGTTTTATGTTTGTAACTCGCTGATGGCCCCTGCGGCCAAAGCCTTTGTAATTCCTTGTAATGATCGCAACGCTCTTACGCGAATCGGAAATAAGATCGACTTTCTTTATAAATTCGTTTTACTATGTTTTTCATATTTTTCCGCATTTATTTGGTTACTTGTCGTTGGCTTTCGCAGAGATCCGTTTCCTCTGGAAAATTAGGGTTTTCCTAAGTTTCCTTATTTAACGGAAATCAACAAGTGTGAATTTCGGTTCCCACACTGCCGTCTTTTCGTCGAAAAGAATTGTTGGTGTCAAAATTGGTCACGACGGAATCAATGGCTAAAAGTTACCGTAAAAATAAAAATATGTTTTAGAAAACTCAATATGTCATTTTATAAAACTCGAAAAGTCGTTTTATAAAACTTTGTAGGTCGTTTTATAAAACTCGATAAGTCGTTTTATAAAACTAGAGAAGTCGTTTTATAAAACTCGAGAAGTCGTTTTATAAAATTCGATAAGTCGTTTTACAAAATTAAAGGAAATTTCCAAACAAAGGAAATCCGCAGAAAACTTGGAAATCGTTTATCTCGGAAAAACGAAACAAACACCGATTACACGATCGCCCGAGTTAAGCACAAAACCGCGAAAAACTGCATCCACCGTAAACCGCGAGCTGGTTCGGCTGAACAAGCTTGCCGTACGACGAGCTATCTCGACCAGACTAGCTCGACTTACGGCGAGCTAGTCACATCTTGTATAGGTCGCCGTACGGCAAGCTAGACGCGTCCCGTATAGCTCGCCGTACGGGGAGCTAGACGCTTCCCGTATAGCTCGCCGTACGGCGAGCTAGACCCTTTCCGGATAGCTCACCGTACGGCGAGTTGAACCGGTCCAGTTTGGCTCGTCGTACGTCGATTCAAGGCATACGTCCTTCGGCACGATCCTGTTCTGAACCATGGTCGAAATGTCTCTCTTTTCGTCTCCATCCTTCCTATCGTTTGAGTTTTACGATAAAAAACGTAAAGTCTCGTTTTCTTGAAAGAAAACGAGGAAATCGTATAAAACGACAATAGTTAAAAAAAACACCGAACATTGCTAAACTATACGATTTACTCGAGATTTTTCGTGAGAAATTGTAAAAAAATGCGTTTTTAATAAAACCTCAAGTAAATCGTAGAAAACGGCAATGATTAACCAAAACATCGAACATTGCCAAACTTTGCGATTAACTCAAGAAACTAATTTAAAAACGGCATCGCATCAGGAAACGATCTCGTATAAAGTCATAAAACGGTTTTATCACAAAATGGCTCGAAAAGTCCTAAAACGCGATAAAAGCCTATCTTGCGATTTTAACGAAATGTAACCCAAAGATACGACGACGTTTTGATATAAGCAAAAGGCATAGGAAAGAAGCAGAGGACGATTTTCAGAGCTCTCATCTGACACTTTTACAACTTTTCTAGACTTAGAATTTTCTGCACTTAGAAACCTAGGCTTTATTCTCGTCAAGTTCGGTTTCTATGACTGGCACTCAATTACTAGACGAACTCGCCCAGGCAGTTCGATCTCTCGTCCAGCTCTATCAACTGAACTACGTTCGACTTGATCCTCGAAAGGGCTACGTAGGAAGCCTTTCATAAGGTTCAGTCCGAAATCAATCAAACTCTCTTTTCTTATCTTTTTCGTCTTTTGTTATTGAGCTGCGACTCGACTAGGTTAAGGGTTTTATGTTGATAACTCGCTGTAAGATCAAATTTCTTTATAAATTCGTTTTATCATGTTTTCGTATTTTCCGCATTTATTTGGTTACTTGTCGTTGGATTTTGCATAGATCTAGGTCCTCTAGAAAATTAGGGTTTTTCCTAAGTTTCCTTATTTTACGGAAATCGACGGTGTTAATTTTGATTCCCACAAGAATACGTAGGTAGCTCGCCTAAAGACGGGTTCAGCTATCCCCTTTTCCGAAACGGGGAGAGAGTGGGTCGGATTACTCTTACTCATAGCCGCAAAACCCTTGACCAAAATGATGTCTTGATGTATGAAAGACTAGGTTGCAACTCGCAAAAACGCTGGTAAAACAACTCCAGAAGCGACTACTCCTACAGCCAACGCTTACGCGAACGTTGTAGTACTCAACCAAATCAAAAACCTAATCGCGACTCTTCGCTACGGGAAGAGAAACAAAACAAGCTCGCTATTTCTTTCTAAGATCACTAAGGGCAACGATGAAATATATTAAACCCCATAGTGTTTTTCTTATTTAACTCGCTCTCTCAGAAACTCCGGAAAAAACCCTAGGCTGTTCGTGGAAAAATCCTTAGGTTACTCGCGGAGAAAGCCCTAGGTAACTCGCGGAAAAACCGTAGATTATTCGCGGCAAAACTCTAGGTTGTTCGCAGAAAAACCCTAGATTACCCGCGGAAAAATCCCTAGGTTACTCGCGGAAAAACCCTAGGTTAGTCGCGACTAAACCCTAAGTTTCTCGCGAAAGAACCTTAGGCTACTCACAGAATCGGGCGATATCATCCAGCTCGCCGTACGGCAAGCTGAACTGTTCAAGTTAGCTCGCCGTACAGCTAGCTGAACCGTTCAAGTTAGCTCGCCATACAGCGAGCTGAACCGTTCAAGTTAGCTCGCCGTACGGCGAGCTGAACCACTCAAGTTAGCTCGCCCTACGGCGAGCTGAACCGTTCAAGTTAGCTCGCCCTACATCGAGCTAACCAGCCTTTCACCTCTCCCAAGAGGCGCTGACTTTGCCCCAAGGGTTGTCAGCGAGCTGAACCGTTCAAGGTAGCTCGCCCTATGTCGAGCTAACCAGCCTTTCACCTCGCCCAAGAGGTGCTGACTTTTCCCCAAGGGTTCTTACCTTCCAGCTCGCCACACGGCGAGCTGAAAGGGTTCACCCGGCTCGCCCTACGTCAAGCTGAACCAATCCTTGAGTTTCTCTCTTTAGTCTTGATCGCGCTGATTCTCGTTTCGTTTCAATCGGAATTTCCATCGAGATTTTACGATAAAAAACGCAAAGACTTGTTTCTTCGTATAAGTTCGAATCAATCGTCTAAAACAGCAACGGTCGACTTAACACCAAAGTTGCCTAAACTGTACGAGAGATCTGAACTCTCTAAACGCAATCCGGGTAAACTCGCTGATCACAACAAACTCGCAACAGTCCTAAACAAAATTAAGTTATCTTGCAGAGATAGCTCTCGAACACCCGACACAAGGGTAATAGCACTATAAAAGAATTCCAAACTTTTGGTCAGCAGTTCCAAGCAACTTAGAAATTGTTCCCGGTGAGATGCTCGGTTCCAACCAGACGAATCATATAAGCCGAGAACGTATCGCGGATTCTAAATCGGTATGGAATCAGGTTAAAATCGCAACAGGCAAAACGAAAGCCGACTAGTCATCGCATAGCCTCAATCCGAAAGTAAACCTAGGTGTTGCCCTAAACCCAGCACATTAGTCTCTAACGTCTCAAGGCAGGAATCAAGATCCTAAAGGCATGTCTTTTCGTCTATATCTAAACGCTGTGAGAGATAAAACTCACTCTCTAGTTTAGGTTAGGTTTAGATCGGGAAAAGACAATCGTGGGCTGAATCCTGTTAGAACTTGTGTGAATGAATACGTTTGTTTATATTGATTTTGATTATAATAAGGGTTTACAAAGGTGATCTTGATGATCTAATCGAAAGAACAATGATCGACAGAGATGGTTAAAAATAAAATGTGTCTAAATCTTTAGGTCTTGAGTAATCCGAAGAAGATCCTCTTCTCTTCATTTCCCCCTCCTTTAAATAGCCTCAGGTCACGTTTAACCTCTCCTGATTAGTCTCCGAGATTGCCTCCGTAAACTGAGGGATTTGCTACAGCTTCCTTTTGACCGAATCATACGCCTCTATCTTCGTATCCTGGGCTGTTTTATTAGGTTCCTGCGAGAGAAGCTAGAGCTACCCCTGTTAGCTCTCCGTAAATGAGGTCTGGAGCTCTCCTCTGTAACCTGTTTTGTCGATGTTCCTTCCTTAGAAAACAGCCTACGGCTTCTTTCTAACTTCTTTCTCGAAACGTAATTACTAACGGGCTTCATAAAAGCCCATTATTGGTTATTCTTATTCAGGCCTGTCATCTTCAGCTAACGGGTCATATTTGGGCCCAACAGTTGCCCCAGCTTTCGAGATGAGACCTCTTTTCTCGGAAGCTAAAGCTTAGCCGCCTGATATCTATCTCTTGTTGAGATAACGATTATTTTATATTAAACTTGAAGATACGCGTGACCTTAATCGGACGATCCTGATTTCGTTTGGTAAGATCTACGGCTCGTGTTAATATATTTGAACAGTTTCGTCCCCGATTTTTGAGACACGATGTGATATAAAGCTGTAGCCATTAACTGCAGCTTTCACCACTACTCCACGCCTCGATTCGGTTTCTCAGGTAACTGTCCAATTTCCTTCTTTAATTTATTGTGGCTAGATTTTTTTTTTTTTTTTATCTTGTCTTCATCACGATTCTCTGGAACCCTCTAATTCGAAAGTTCTAGTTTCAATCGGAATTTCTTTTTCGCTCTCATTCTATCCTTCGGCTCCTTTCTCGGTTAACATGACGCGACCTAAGGAAGGTACCGATGACACTGAAATTTCTTCCTCCGGTGTTCGGCTTATGAAGGTTAAACAAGAAATCGGCGAAACGATGAAGAAGAACGAGAGGAGTAAGAAGATTAAGGAATCGATAGCCACAAGAGTTTCGAAACGTACTAAGAAGAACGACGGCTCGAGTGGAAGTGTCCCTCTTGGTTCTCATGTGGCTTCCTCTTTAAAGATCCAGGATTTGGTCAATCTCATGGTTCAAGCCGGAGGTTCGAAAGATTTGGCAAGGGCTTGCAAATCCGATGAAACCCCGGAAACTGCTCTAGAGGGATGGTTCTGTGTTCATAAGAAGTACATTACCAAATGTCATCTCAGGTTCCCGCTTCCCGATCTCTTGTTGGATCTCCTAGATCACTATCAGTTAGCCCTTTCTCAGCTCTGTCCTTCGGTAATCCGAGTGGTAAATTGTTTTATCACTAGGGCTAGGGAAGAGGGGGTTTCCATTGGTATTCGTGACCTGATGAGCCTCTATACGATCAAGGAGAGCGCTTTAAAGGAAGGTGGCAGTGGTACCTACTACCTGCCTTGTCGACCCAAGCTGGGTCTTTTCAAGTTCTCCGGTAGCGACGATGACTGGAGAAAGAAATACTTCTATGTGAAGACTGATCCCTTGACGGTTCTTGAGGGTCGTACCCTTAGGGTTATTTTGTCCGATGTTTCGGGTTAGGACCCCTTGGGGAAGTATTTGCATGTTTCGCTTATCTTGCGTAGTCTAACGATCGTTGGTTCTTTTTGCAGATATTGAAGAACCTGACAAACTTACTAATAAGCTTACTAGAGCTTTGTATCGTAAGTTGAAGCAGAGTCCTTGTACGTGGGGAGCTTTTACTACTTCACGCATAGGAGCAGCCAGGTTTCCTGAACGGTACGGAGCCTCATTTCTGGATCCTATCCCAGCTGCGGGCTTAGAAAGTAAGTCGGCTCTATCTTTCTTTCCAAACGTAGCTATACGTTTAGAACTATTTGGTTTTGAACAAGTTTTTTCTTTATATTCAGTTTCCGAAGGTAACTCGATCTTGTTTATCTCGACGGAAGCTAGTACCTCCGAGACCGAGAGAACTCAACAAGCTAAGATGCCTCTTCAACCGTCTTACCATTCACGTGGCAAAGCAGCTAAAGCAGCCAGTTCTTCTCGACGGAGTGAGAAGAACCCAGGGGGCTCTTTTCTCAATCAGGTGCGAGATGTTCTCGATGACGGAAATTCTCTCGCGATCAAAGATGTTGTTGCTGTTGATGCCTCAAAGGCTCAGGAGATTGCCTCCAAACCCGATGCTCAGGCCAAGGAAACCGACCTTCAAGTGATCAAGGAGCCTCCCAGACCTAAGAGGTCTCGAGTTGACCAAGTGGATAGATCGTCCAGGTCTTCCTCCTCCTCTTCGAGGGGAGGAACCGTGGGATGGAGCTTCACCCACTCGAAACCTGGTTCTGTCTTGGAAGATCCTTGGGGTTTGGCCACTTTGATGAGGCACATGAAGAGGACCGGTTGCTCTCTTCCTGCAGTCAACAACATGACTAACCGAGAGGAATACGTGGAGGTCGCTCATTGCATGGGTCAAGTGAGAGACCTCAAAATTTATTTTATCTGTTTCTTCTAGTGAAACTGCCGGTTGATGGCTGGTTTGTTCCATTTTCAGCTAGCTGGGGCTATCAATCGAGTCCAATTGAGCTTAGAGGACACGATCAACAATGCTCCCCGGGCAATGGAGTTAGCTCAGGTAACTGAAATGGTGAAGGCTACTAAAGAGGAGCTCGATCAATCTCGAGCTAGGATCGCTGAGCTTGAAAGTGTGGTAGAGAGGCTTGGCTCGAAGGCCGATATACAGGCTGGAAAGATAGAGAGTCAAGTTATTGATCTCCAAGTGAAGGGAAGGAGGATAACTGAGCTGGAGGCTGCTAAGAGAGTTGCTGAGCAACATGTTCGAGAGCTGGTTACCTCGTCGCAGATCAGCCAAAAGAACAAGGAGGCTGAGGTGAAGCTAACTATCCGTCAAGGGAAGAAAGAGGTAGCTGAAGCTTACAACAAGATCTTGGCTTCTGTCAAGGAGAAGTTCGCCAAGAAGAAGGAAGAGGTGAGCCTTCAGATTTATGCTCAGGAGCTTCAAGCCAATACCGCCCTTCTTGAGGAAATGTTGGCTAATGAGATCAAGAGTGTTGATGAGGAGTATCAGCGATTTATGTCATCAATTCCCGAGGCTACCGCTGCGTATGAGAGGGCTCAGGTGTCAGATTTTTCAGTAAGCAAGTTATCTCTGCCTCAGTTCTCGGAGAGTTCAGGTACTTTTGAGATCAACACTTTTAATCCGTCCTTTTCCGGAGGATATGGTTCTAATTTAGGTCTGGTGAATCTGGCTTCAGCTCCAGTTGAAACAGCCGTAGGTGATGGTGAGAAGGAAATGGGTGATGGATCCTTGGCTAAGGAGCTGGTTGCAAGCGAGGAAGAGAAAGATGAGGGGAAGGATGCTGATGAAATGGAAGTCTAAACGTCATCTTCCTCTTCTTTTAAAGTTATGTCTTTGTGTTTTCCCAGACTTTTCGCCTGCTAGGCTTTCTTCTTTTGTTAAGACTTAATGACCTGAGGAGGTCTTTAAACCTTTGCTTTGTTTAAGATCTTTGGACTTAAATAGCCTGGGGAGGCTTTTAAACCTTTATTTCATTCTGGTTTTTCTCTAAGTCATTTGACTTGTGAATGTTTTTGTCTCTTATTTCAATGAATCTCTTAGTACAGATTCAATTGTCTGAGTATGAGTCTTTATTTCTTTGAACAAAGAATTCTAGAACAGGTTACGTCATCTCTCTACGCGAGGTCTCGAGGTTAGGTTCTCGGGACCTGATTTTATTCGGGATTAGCCATATCTCGAGCTAATGATTTTGAAACTTTCGGTTGGGTTCTTAAAGGACCTGAATTCGTTCATCTNCGGGACCTGATTTTATTCGGGATTAGCCATATCTCGAGCTAATGATTTTGAAACTTTCGGTTGGGTTCTTAAAGGACCTGAATTCGTTCATCTCATGTTTCGAGACCTTGGATTCTGTTAAGGATTTTAGGACCTTGATATTGAAGCTCATGTTCGTCGACATCTGACTCGGATGGTAGAGTTTTAAGACTTTAGGTTCAGGTTTGTCGGGACCTGTTTTTAGATTGTAGGTTTTTAAGACCTTAGGTTCAGGTTCAATGTGACCTGAATTTAGATAGTAGGATTTTAAGACCTTAGGTCCGGGTTTGCCGGGACCTGTTTTTAGATAGTAGGGTTTTAAGACCTTAGGTTCAGGTTCAACGTGACTCGAATTTAGATAGTAAGGTTTTAAGACCTTTGGTCCGGGTTTGCCGGGACCTGTTTTTAGATAGTAGGATTTTAAGACCTTAGGTCCGGGTTTTTCGGGACCTGTTTTTAGATTGTAGGATTTTAAGACCTTAGGTCCGGGTTTGCCGGGACCTGTTTTCAGATTGTAGGATTTTAAGACCTTAGGTCCGGGTTTGACGGGACCTATTTTCAGATAGTAGGATTTCAAGACCTTAGGTCCGGGTTTGCCGGGACTTGTTTTCAGATAGTAGGATTTTAAGACCTTAGGTCCGGGTTTGCCGGGACCTGGATTTAGATTGTAAAAACATGAGATGCTTGAATGTGGATGTTTTTATTATAACTTCGATGGAGTACATAATAATCATGGAGCTAATAGCTTGAACTGGGTGTTCTGAACACATGCCCCCTTTGAGTGTGAAGATGAGTATGTTGAGATGAGATTGGGGCTGCACTCATAATGGAGTTGCCTACGTACCCAGTCAAGAGATCAAGCCAGACGTAGTTCAAAAAATTTTAGGTACCTAATGGTAGTATCTCTTGAGATTCATGGCATTCCATGATCGGATTTCGGGTACCCCGGTTCGTACCTTCATGAGCCTGTAGACGCCTGGACGTATCACATGGATGATTTGGTAGGGGCCTTCCCAATTGGTCCCTAGCTTTCCAGCGTTCGGCTCTTTGGTATGGTTAAAAACTTTCCTGAGTACCAGGTCACCTACAACGAATTGCCGGGACCTGACCTTAGAATTGTAATGTCGGGCCATTGCTTGTTGGTAATTTTGAATGCGGAGCAAGGCTCGATNTCCAGCGTTCGGCTCTTTGGTATGGTTAAAAACTTTCCTGAGTACCAGGTCACCTACAACGAATTGCCGGGACCTGACCTTAGAATTGTAATGTCGGGCCATTGCTTGTTGGTAATTTTGAATGCGGAGCAAGGCTCGATCCCGTCGTTCCTCGATGAGGTCGAGGTGATCTGATAGGAGCTGATTGTTAGCTTCGGGACTTGTCGTGCAGAGCTCTCGGCGGAGGCTCCCTGTGACAGTTTCGGCTGGGACGACGGCTTCCATCCCGTAGGCTAGGGAGAAAGGAGTTTCTTCCGTAGCTCTTCGTGGGGTGGTTCGGCATGCCCAGAGCACTTCGGGTAACCTTTCGGACCACGAACTTTTATCGATTCCAAGGCGTTTCTTGAGGTTCGCTAATACTGACTTATTAGCAGCCTCCGCCTGGCCGTTTCCTTGGGGGTATCGTGGTGTTGACATGGTGAGGCGAATTTTCCACTTGTCGCATAAGTCTTTAAAGTCGTTAGATATGAATTGCGACCCGTTATCGGTTACGATTTCATATGGGACGCCGTGGCGGCAAATGATGTCTCTCCATACGAGTCGTTCGGTTTCGACTTTAGTTACCTTTTGGAAGGCCTCAGCTTCTATCCATTTTGTGAAGTAGTCTGTTAGGACTAGTAGGAAGCGTAGCTTTTGCCTTCCTGTTCCCGATACGACTAGTGGTCCTACGATATCCATGGACCATCTCATGAATGGGTATGGGGCGGATATCGAGGATAATTTCTCCGATGGTTGATGTATAAAAGGTGCGTGCCTCTGGCACCTGTCGCATGAGGACAAGTAGACCTCGCAATCAGCGATAATGGTAGGCCAGAAATAGCCTTGCCTTTTGATTCGGATAGCTAAGGCTCTGCCAACGGAGTGGTTTCCACAGGAGCCATCGTGCATTTCTTTCATGAGTTTGATGGCGTCGAGGCCGTGGACGCATCTTAGGTAATGTCCCGATATGCTTCGTTTATAAAGGATAGATTCCATTATGCAGTATCTTGCGCTTATTGCTTTAAGTTTTCGAGCTTCCCATTTATGGGGGGGGACCTTGCCCTCCGAAATATACTGCATGATTGGAATTCTCCAGTCCTCTCTTCCTATGATTTTGTCGTGAAGGGAGGAAGGAGGTCCCGGTGCTGGATCAGGTTCCCTGTTGTTGTTGCGGCTGGAGGTTGTGTCCGTGGGGATATTCCTTCTGTTAGGTTCGTCGGAACTTAGATCTGGAGGAAAATCTCCAGGTGGGTTATAGATTTCTGGGGCAAGGATTGTGTCTCCGGTTGGAGTTTCGGGTTCAGGGGGATATCTTGTTCTGCGAGTGTTTACTCTTAGGACAAGTGAGCTTGAAGGCTGGACTATGCCCCCGGAGGTGTGCTTCTTGAATTTGCGGGCTTTTGTTTTTGGGAACCAAAATGTTGTTAAAACTTGGGTCGCCGCTGATTCGGAGCAGCTACCTTCTGTTTGCTCTTTCGGTTTGCTATCGATCTCAGCTTTGGTAGCTATGTCGATGCTTGGTTTTTCGATTCCTTCTACGGGTATGATTCGTTTTACTAGGGGATTTGATGTCGATGCCAATGCAGCTAACGCATCTGCTGAGGAGTTCTCTCCTCGTGGGATTCTCGTTAGCTCAAATTTACTGAACTGTTTTGTGAGGCTCTGTACGACTTCGAGGTATGCCCCCATTCTTTCGTCCCTTGTTTCATACTCCCCGTGAAATTGGCTAGCTACTAGTTGTGAGTCGCTGTAGGCGTTCAGCTCTCGGATTCTGAGGCTTAGGGCGAGTCTCAACCCTGCGATTAGTGCTTCGTATTTGGCTTCGTTGTTTGAAGCATTGAATCCGAGCCTGTAGGATTGCTCGATGCTTTCTCCGGCTGACGAGGTCAGCCTTAGACCGATTCCGGAGCCTTGTTTTGTTGAGGCTCCGTCGACATACAGGCTCTATTCCGGAGCTTCAGCTCTCGGATCTAGCTGTTCAGATGATAGCTCAACGATGAAATCGGCGAGGACCTGAGCTTTTATGGCAGCTCGGGGTCTATATTCGATGTCGTATTCGCTGAGCTCTATGGCCCTTTTAACCAATCGTCCTGATTGGCTAGGGCTATGCAGAATCGTGCGTATTGGCTGTGAGGTCATTACCACGATCGAGTGTGATTGGAAGTAAGGTCGTAGTTTTCTGGCAGCTGTCACGACTGCTAGAGCTAACTTTTCCATGGTAGGATATCTGGTTTCGGCGTCTATTAGGCTTTTGCTCGTGTAATAGACAGGTCTTTGCTCGTTTTGCTCCTCTCGTACCAGTACGCCGCTAACCGCCGCAGTTGACACAGCGAGGTATAGGTACAGGGGTTCTCCTGTTACTGGTTTGGATAAGATCGGAGGCTCAGAGAGGTAAGCTTTTAATTGTTTGAAGGCTTCGACGCATTTCTCGTCCCATAGGAACTTCTTATTATTTTTAGAAGTTTGTAAAATGGGAGGCATTTATCGGTGGACTTGGATATAAATCGGTTCAAAGCGGCGATTCGTCCAGTCAGTCTTTGTACCTCCCTGGTTGTCTTAGGTGACGGCATTTCCCGGAAGGTCGCTATCTGTTTCGGGTTGGCTTCGATACCTCTCTCGGTTACGAGGTAGCCGAGGAATTCGCCCGAGGGGACTCCAAAGGTGCATTTTGCGGGGTTTAGTTTCATATCGTATTTGTTGAGGATATCGAAGCATTCTTTTAGGTGGGAGATGTGGATTTCCCCAGCTGAGGATTTAACCAGCATATCGTCAATGTATACCTCCGTGGTTTTTCCGAGCTGTCCAGCGAACATTTTGTTCACAAGCCTCTGGTAGGTAGCTCCCGCGTTTTTTAGTCCGAATGGCATTACCTTGTAGCAGTAGGTCCCGCGCTCGGTTATAAATGCAGTTTTTTCTTGATCTTCAGGATTCATCATGATTTGATTATATCCCGAGAAGGCATCCATAAAGGATAAGAGCTGGTGGCCAGCTGTTGCCTCAACGAGGCGATCGATGTGAGGTAACGGGAAGCTGTCATTTGGGCAAGCCTTTTTTAGGTCGGTGAAGTCTACACAGATTCTCCACTTCCCGTTTTTCTTTTTCACTACTACGGGGTTAGCTAGCCAATCGGGGTAGTGTACTTCACGGATGGATCATGCTTTTGTGAGTCGATCTACTTCGTCGTTGACAGCTTGGGCTTTTTCGAGGCCTAGCTTACGGCGTTTTTGTTTGATCGGTTT
>CAKOAT010311822.1:23885-45019 GCA_932364175.1 Eruca vesicaria subsp. sativa
TGCGAGAACACGTAAACACCATGGTTGAAGCTTTAGTTGATCACGTCGTTATCGTTATCATATACATCATAACTATACCACCATCAGAGATATAGCTTGACATATCTCAAAAATAGATTGAATAATGAATATATTGATTAAATACATGTTCTCTTAAAAAAAAGTTTTGAAAAATAAGATTCATTTTATAAAAAAAAAAGTGAAGAGTTCAAGAAGAAGAAAATGAAAAAGAAAGATATATGGGACCACTTTATTTTTCTTGTTTGTTAAGAAGAAACATAGTTAGTCACTAAGTAGTTAGAAAATAAAACTAGTTAGTTTAGGCAAAAAAAAACTGTTGGGATAAACTGCCTTAGTAGCGCAAAGTGTCTTATTTTGTTATATAAAAAAAAAACTTAAAACTGTCCTACAGTGTAATTATTTCAAAGAAGAAACAAAAAAGTTCACTAATCGTTACTATGCTTTAGTTAGGGACAACAACGTAAAAAACCGCATATAAACTACCCTAGTATTTGAAACTGATCTAAAGTGTAACAAAATCATAGAAAGTGACTCTGTGTGTAAATTTTGTTTTTCGATTTTGGTTTATATTAATACTAGTTAATTACTGTTATTATAAAAATATTAGTGGTTTACCAGCGCTACGCACCAGATTCCTATGTTTTATTTTTAAATAAATTTATTATTTATTTTATGGTCTTAGTAAATTGTTTAAAAATATATGATGAAAATATGTTAAAAGAGAACTTGATCATTTGAATACAGATACAATAATATCTTGCTTTATACCATGAAATTAAATTTTTAAATGTTGTTCTTATGTTTATTACTTTAATTGTCATGTTTTGGTAGTATATTTCTTATTACATTCTCTTACTTTTAGATTTGATTTTAATATTTATTCATATCTTAGATCTTTAGACTGTTTCACATAGTATTTATTTATAATTATCATAGTACAATAATCTGAAGACGTGATTTAACTGTTAATATGTAATTAAAAGCGATTTTGTCGTCGAATACCAATTTTCCATGGCATATAAGGAAACTATATTCATCAAAAATATGGCGAAAGTTTAATTTTATTTTGTCACATTAAATTTTGATGTTTGAAAAATTAGTATAATTTTAAATTTTTTCATAATTAATATATCACTATTTTAGGTGATGTTCTTATGTTGTGAATACTAAATATCTTCAAAATATTCTTTATTATCTATGTATGTTTCGTTTTTATCTTTAGCAGACCAACACTTAAATCTGATCTTTTACTATTGCTGTCTTTATGAAATATATAAAAGTGAAAACCAATATTAATAGTCACGTTACAAATCTTAGCTAGCTTTACTTAAAAGGTAAATGTTTGTCAAAGAAAACAATATATTCTTTCTATTCCAAATGCAATCAAATTCTTTTATCAGTTGTTTTAAACATCCTACATTTCTCCTTGAGTGCTGCGATAAATCAGTTGCTGGAAGCAAATGAACTTCATATGTTTCTCAGAAAGAAAAAGGACATTTATTCATTCATGAGAATGTTTTATATGTCAACATCCCCAATACAGAATTTAAATGATAATAGAAACAAAACTCAAAGATTGTTTGTTCATAGTTTCATGTAGGAGCTTCGACTATCAAAACATAGCTTCGATTACACCGCATCAAACATTGAATAAAAGAATCTGGTACGCATTTGAAGCAGAGTAGATAATAGCCCACGTTTAGTTCTTAGTAAATATAAGTTTCCACCTTATAAATTACAAAAAAAATTAACATTGGGTTGAAATAGTGGGAGCTAATGTGAATAAACAATAACTTTATCTAAAATATAGATGTTACTAATGTAGAGCAATGAACACAAAAGCTAACAGTATATCAACTACCATCTGCTTAAATTTCGATTCATTAGGTGCAACTGGATATAATCACATGCATTCACAAAAACAGATTGGCCAGATCGAGATCTTAACCTAAGTATTACCTGTAATGCCTTTGTCACATAAGGAATAGTTGCTTTGTTCCAAGTTCCATCAGCCTGCAAAACTCAAGCAAATAGCAAAGATCAGACTTAATTTAAGAAAATAGCCAACACAAATTGATACATGAGTTTACCAGTGTGTACATGCACTACATGCCATATGCTCTCCTTGAGTTGCATACATCGGTACATGGGTCTCTGGTCTCAAGAAAATAGGAAACACATATCAGACACAGTTTAAGGCCATACTGAAATTGCAACAGGATATGCAAATGTTATTGTGCAATTATGTTCGCTTATAAGACCCAAAAGATTCATGTATCGATCAAGCTTGACTACTGTGACATGAATGGAGATTATTAGATTTTTCTAAACAGAAAGCTCATTTTCAATAACTTGTGAAAATATATAATTATATACAATGTCATTACTCATTTTTACCTCAACTTCATCGGTTCTTAGAGCTGCACCATTGAGGGTATCTTCTGTTTTTAGCTGAGAGGTCGCATCCTCCATAGCAGAGTTGAGCTGACTGAATTTCCAGCCCAGTACCTTCCAAGTTTTCTTCATTTATAGTACAAATCATTGCGGGCGTGTTGCCTAATGATATTATTTTTTGAGATGCATCGCGTTCCACGATCAGGGAATTTTGGTGCCCTGCATGTTTGCGGTTTCATATGCTCTCGGCCGGACTACCTTTATGACCCTGTATGGTCCTTCCCAGTTCGCTCCCAATTTCCCGGCGTTTCGTTGTGCGGTGTTTTGGAAGACTTTTCGTAAGATTAGTTCGCCTTCATGAAATCTGCGGCCTCGTACATTTGCGTTATAGTACTTTGTGGCCGCTTGCTGATAGTTTTGAATTTCGGATGAGGGCCTGATCCTGTCGTTCGTTAACCAGAGCGAGTTCGTGAAGAAGCATTAGGTTGTTTGATTCTTCCATTTATGGAAGCAACCTTCTGCGTACTCCTGGAAATTTGACTTCTGCTGGGATCATGAATTTTGTTCCGTATACGAGGGCAAAAGGAGTTTCGCCCATTACTCGTCTCGGGGTCGTGCGGTGCGACCATAAAACTTCCTCGAGTTCCTCAGCCCACCTGCCCTTTTTGGCGTCGAGGCGTTTTTTGAGTCCGTCAAGGATAGTTTTATTAATGGTGTTGGTTTGTCCGTTGCCTTGAGGATATCTCGGAGTTGATTTTGTCAATCATATTTTCAATTTCTCCCAGAAGGCCTCGAATCTAGTCGAGATGAATTGAGACCCGTTGTCCGTCACTATTTCGTATGGGACTCCATGTCTGCAAACTATATTTTTCCATAAGAAACTCTCGACTTGAGCGTCTTTGATGCTTGCATAAGAGTCCGCTTCGACCCACTTGGAGAAGAAGTCGGTTAAGACCTGTAGGAAACGTTTTTGTTTCGATGCGTGCATCGGCCCGACTATATCCATCGACCATCGCATGAATGGATATGGTGCCGAGATAGATGAGAGAACTTCGGCTGGCTGATGGATAGTTGGGGCGTGCCTTTGACACTTCTCGCATTTTCGTGCGAAATTCTCGCAATCTTTGATCATCGTCGGCCAAAAATATCCGTGGCGCTTGATTTTGATTGCAAGAGATCTTCCATCGGAATGGTTTCCGCAATAACCGGAATGCACTTCTTGCATTATCCGCAGCGCCTTTTCTTCTTGCACGCAGGTCATAAATTGTCCGGAGAATCTCCGTTTATAGAGTTCTCCATTGACTAGAACGTATTGTGCGGCTTGAGTCTTTATTTTTTGGGCGTCCCAATTTTTCCGATGGGAGTTCTCCGCTAGTTATGTATGCGAGGATCGTTTCCATCCATGGCCGGTCAAACCCGTAGTTGGACTGATTTGCGGCTGGACGGTCATCATTTTCGTTGATATCGTCCTCCGGTTCGTCGATCAGGTTTATGACTATGGGCGGTCCGGTGCTAGGGTGTTCGATGAATTCGACGGGAATTACCCTGCTTAAACCAGGATCCGAGCTGGATGCCAAGGCCGCCGAAGGGCATTACCTTGTAGCAGTAGGTTCCGCAATCGGCTATGAACGTGGTTTTCTCCCGATCATCAGGGTTCATCATGATCTGATTGTACCCTGCAAAATCGTCCATGAAAGATAAGAGTTTGTTCCCTGCAGTTGCCTCGACTAGGCGATCAATGTGCGGCAGCGGATAACTTTCTTTAGGACATGCTTTATTGAGATCAGTTAAGTCCACGCATACTCGCCACTTTCCGTTCTTTTTCTTAACAACTACAGGATTAGCGAGCCAATCAGGATATCAGACTTCTGTGATCAATCCGACTTTGAGGAGCCTGTCGACCTCGTTGTTGACCGCCTCGGCACGTTCTGGCCCCAGTTTCCATCTTTTTTGTTTGACAGGTTTTGATGTTGGGTCAACATTGAGTTCGTGACATTTGATGTTAATGTCGATTCCTGGCATATCTTCCGCAATCCATGTGAACGTGTTCGAGTTTCGTTTCGTTTCAGACACGTCAGGAGTTTGACTTTTAAGGTCTCGCTCAGGTTTGCACCAATTTCGACGCAGCGTTCTGTAAAAGCTTCATCGATGCATACTGAGATGACAGGTTCGCAGGTTGGCTCGCGTTTATCTTCCATTGCCACGGCTGCTCGCAACTGCCAGAAGATTTCTTTTTCATTTTGGAAGAAGCGTCAGTCGGAAGATTTTTCCGTTTTAAGTCTGCGGCATAGCAAACCTATGAGGTTCTCCGATTTCCCCATATAGTCTAGATTCCGCACGGAGTCGGAAACTTAAGACACATGTGATACGTCGACAGAACCGCTTGCATCGAATTTAACCACAGTGTCCCTACGATTGCGTTGTAGGACATGGGTCGATCAACGACTTGGAATTCGACGAGTTTTACTATGCTTTCGGCGCGAACCGTAAGGTTGATCGTGCCGAGAGTCATAGTGATTTCTCCCGAGAGTCCTACTAGCGAGCTTGCGTTTTCCGTGATTTCAGACTGATCGATTTCCATTCTCTCAACAGTGTCTTTGAAAATGATATCAGCCGAGCTTCCGGTATCGACTAATATCTTTGCGACATCCATATTATGGATCGTCAGCTCGATGACAAGAAGATCGTTGAGAGGTTTGATCAAATCGATCGTTGCTCTTTCCTTGAACGAGATGATATCGCCGTTGAAGTTAGGCATATCTGTTGGTTTCAGAGATTATTGTGTAAGAGAATCTGACTCCCCCCTCCTTCTAGCGTCAAACTGTAGGAACCGAAATTCGCACTGTCAATTTTCCATCAAATATAAAAACTTAGGGAAAACCCTAATTCTCCCGAGGTCCTGGATCTCTGCGGAAATCTTCTATTTATCTTCAAAATTGACATTTATCTTCTTTCTGCGAGTAAATCGTCAAAACGTCGTCGTATCTTCGAGTTAGACTTCATTAAAGTTGTGAGATAGGCTTTTATCACGTTTTAGGACTTTCCAAACCATTTTGCGACAAAACCGTTTTACGACCTTATACGAGATCGTTTCCTGATGCGATGCTGTTTTCTTAAATAAGTTTCTC
Source organism: Eruca vesicaria subsp. sativa (assembly GCA_932364175.1). Classification (NCBI taxonomy): domain Eukaryota; kingdom Viridiplantae; phylum Streptophyta; class Magnoliopsida; order Brassicales; family Brassicaceae; genus Eruca; species Eruca vesicaria. The sequence continues at coordinate 29,429 of CAKOAT010311822.1, forward strand.
GAGTTAATCGTAAGGTTTGGCAATGTTCAATTTTTCGGTCAATCGTTGCCGTTTTCTACGCTTCACTCGAAGTTTTACTAAAAACGTGTTTTTACGATTTCTCACGAAAAATCTCGAGTAAATTGTATAGTTTAGGCAATGTTTGGTGTTTCGTTTAACCGTTGCCGTTTTATAGGATTTCCTTGAGTTCTTTCGAGAAAACAAGACTTTACAGTTTTTATCGTAAAACTCGAACGATAGGACGGATTGAGATGAAACGAGAGACATTACGACCGTCGTTTGGAACATGATCATGCCGAAGGACTTATGCTTTGAATCGAGGACGTGGGAGATCGAGGCTCGGGATGGTCAGCTCGACGTACGACGAGCCAAACCAGGTCGGTTCCGCTCGCCATTTGGAGAGCTATCCCTGAAGTGACTAGCTCGCCGTACGGCGAGCTATCCGTGATGTGACTAGCTCGCCGTACAGCGAGCTATCCGTGATGTGACTAGCTCACCGTACGGCGAGCTAGTTTGGCCGAACCAGCTCCCGATTTACAGCGGATGCGGTTTTTCGCAGTTTTGTGCTTAACTCGGGCGATCGTGTAATTGGCGTTTGTTTTGTTCTTCCGAGATAACGATTTCCAAGTTTTCCCCGGATTTCCTTTTGTTGGAAACTTCTTTGGATTTTATAAAACGTATTTTAATTGTTCGCAGAAAGTAATGATTTTATTTTTAACAGAAATTATCGTAGACATTGATTTCGAGATTACGGTTTTGTACACCAACCCTTACGACCGGACGACCAATCCCAAAGCGCACCTGCAGGCCTTCCAGATCACCATGGGACGGGCCAATCTCAAGGATGGCAAAAACGATGCGGGCTACTAGCGTCTATTCGTCGAAAACCTAGAAGGAGCAGCGCTCGAGTGGTTCGCCAAGCTTAAGCGGAATTCAATTGGGAGTTTCCGCCAGCTTGCTTCCGAATTTCTGAAGCAATACTCGATGTTTACAAATCGGGAAACTTCCGACGCCGATTTCTGGAGCTTATCTCAGAAGGAAGACGAACCTCTCCGTGACTTCATGAGCAAGTTCAAACTTATCATGGCTAGGGTTAGCGGAATAAGCGACAGAGCCGCCTTCGACGCACTTAAAATATCGCTATGGTTCAAGTCGAAGTTTTAAAAGTGGATAACTCTCGAGAAACCGCGGACGATCCAGGACATGCTCCACAATGCTACAGATTACATAACCATCGAAGAGGAGATTAAAACCCTGTCTGAACAGCATAAGCCGGCAAAGTCGTCCGCAAAGGACATCACGTCCGAGCAGGAGCTGAGAAAGAAAAACCCTCGTAACGACAAATTCGTCCATCCGAGGGACATGAACTCCAAGGGGCGCACAACTACGCCATCAATTCTGGATCGAAGCAGGGGCGAACTATGGGGAACATGTGGTCTCCACCAGAATTCCTTCTGCGATCTCCACCAGACTCGTGGGCATTCTACCATGAACTTCAAAGTTCTCGGCGCCAGACTGGCCGCAAAGTTGCTCACGGGAGTACTCTCCGAGGTATCTAGCGTGACGGACCTCATCCGCGATTCGGATCCCCGCCCCCCCGAAAACCGATAGGAACTCGCGAGCGGAAACTCCGCCTCAATGGAACCAGCCGGACAAGAAATGTAGACGGAGACAAGATGAGAAAGGTAACGTCGCTAACCGCTGAAGGGTCAATTTGATCATCGGCGAATAGCAATACTACAGCGATACCATCTCGAGCTAAACGAGATGAAGGGGGCATGATGTATAACTGCCGAGTACTGAGATCAGGCCCATGGTCTCAGGGAACAGGCGGTGCACAAAACCCTGGGGAGCACTTCCTTCATGTTATCCAGACGTGGAAAGTAGCAAGTCTGCCACGTGGGTCACTACCCCAAGTAGACCCACACCAGCGTCAAATCGATAAGACTGGCGTTTGCCTAAACCCATGGGACCCTTTCACGGGATTGTAGCCCTTTTCATGGGTCGAAGTCACACCAGCACGAAATCAAAGCATGAGAGTGACTTTCTGCAGAAAGTAGAGTGCAGCACAATAGGATCTCGATAGTGGCCTATGTGGCAGAATGCGAATCCTAAACCGAGATCGGAAGTAGCCTACCCAAGGGAGGTGGAATACGATCTCGAAGAAAAATGACCTCTGGGTCAAAAAGCAACCTCCGGGTCTAAGAGCAACCTCCGGGTTCAAACGACCTCCGGTTAAAATATGACCTCAGGGTCCAAAACACCTCTAGGTTATATCGAGACCTCCGGGTTATAAAGGCCTCCGGGTCCTAAAGACACCTCCGGGTTATATAGAAACCTCCAGGTTAAATAAGACCTCTGGGTCCAAGACTCCTTCTTGCTCTCATTTTCGTTTTTAACATCTTTTACTTATTCTCATCGTTTACTTGATTGCTTGTGTGCGATTCCGTAGATAGCCGGGTCCTCTAGGAAATTAGGGTTTTCCCTAACTTCCTTAATTTATGAAAATCAATAGGGGATAATTTCGGTTCCCACAGTTGGGCGCTAGAAGGAGGGGGGTTGGATTTATCTTACACTCAAGCCGCAGCATGCTCGATCAAGTACGATGTCTGATGAACAACACTCGCGTCGAAAGAGACAACGTTGACATAACACCACCACCAGATGTGTCTGCGGTTAACGCTAACACGAACACCGAGACCTTCGAGAAGATGCTCGCCGACTTCAACAAGAAGTCAGAGGAGCAGGAGAAGCTTATTGGTTCACTCGCAAAATTGGTTGAAACCCTAACTGCGAAAACCAAAGCAATTCGCCCCTGCGGAACAACTAAAATCAGTGGAAGGAGGCTTGATTTCGCGACTCCTATGGATCGCCCCAGAACCGAGCAGGGAAATCTGCAGGAGCAAAAGTCCGAAAAAGATAACCCTGACGCGACGCTGAACGAATCGGATAAATCTCCTACTCACGGACAGGAGACCAAACAAGACTGTGTCGAAAGGATTAACCAGGAAACAAGCGACCAATCCGATCCGTCAGATGAAGACGCAGATGTCCATCCGAGGAGGAGGAAAAATTGCAGCGCTCAGCCGGAATCCTCTCCCGAGCGTTCTCTTACTCAGGACGAGGAGGAGCTCTACTGCGTGCAACGCGCAAAAACGTCGAAGGAACGATCTCCAGTTACTCGTAGAAAACGCAGACAAGGTCGAAAAACTGCTGGCGACCTAACTGAGATTCGCGATCTCCGCGACTACATGAATATAACGGCCGTAGCGGTAAAAGCGGTGAAATCTTAAATTCACCATGCTACCTGCGCCGTGCCCGAGATAGATCGGCTGCTATACATATCTAGGAAAACGCCTTTTACGGCTCGCATCACCGAGGTCAAGCTACCCGATCCTGGAAAGCTCAAAGTGTCGACTTACGACAGGACGACCGATCCCAAAGTGCACCGGCAGGCCTTCCAGATCACCATGGGACGAGCCAAGCTCAAGCATGGCGAAAAAGACGCGGGCTACTGCCGTCTTTTCGTCGAAAAGAATTGTTGGTGTCAAAATTGGTCACGACGGAATCAATGGCTAAAAGTTACCGTAAAAATAAAAATATGTTTTAGAAAACTCAATATGTCGTTTTATAAAACTCGAAAAGTCGTTTTATAAAACTTTGTAGGTCGTTTTATAAAACTCGATAAGTCGTTTTATAAAACTAGAGAAGTCGTTTTATAAAACTCGAGAAGTCGTTTTATAAAATTAGATAAGTCGTTTTACAAAATTAAAGGAAATTTCCAAACAAAGGAAATCCGCAGAAAACTTGGAAATCGTTATCTCGGAAAAACGAAACAAACACCGATTACACGATCGCCCGAGTTAAGCACAAAACCACGAAAAACCGCATCCACCGTAAACTGCGAGCTGGTTCGGCCGAACAAGCTTGCCGTACGACGAGCTATCTCGACCAGACTAGCTCGACTTACGGCGAGCTAGTCACATCTTGTATAGGTCGCCGTACGGCAAGCTAGACGCGTCCCGTATAGCTCGCCGTACGGGGAGCTAGACGCTTCCCGTATAGCTCGCCGTACGGCGAGCTAGACCCTTTCCGGATAGCTCACCGTACGGCGAGTTGAACCGGTCCAGTTTGGCTTGTCGTACGTCGATTCAAGGCATACGTCCTTCGGCACGATCCTGTTCTGAACCATGGTCGAAATGTCTCTCTTTTCGTCTCCATCCTTCCTATCGTTTGAGTTTTACGATAAAAAACGTAAAGTCTCGTTTTCTTGAAAGAAAACGAGGAAATCGTATAAAACGGCAACAGTTAAAAAAAACACCGAACATTGCTAAACTATACGATTTACTCGAGATTTTTCGTGAGAAATTGTAAAAAATGCATTTTTAATAAAACCTCAAGTAAATCGTAGAAAACGGCAATGATTAACCAAAACATCGAACATTGCCAAACTTTGCGATTAACTCAAGAAACTAATTTAAAAACGGCATCGCATCAGGAAACGATCTCGTATAAAGTCATAAAACGGTTTTATCGCAAAACGGCTCGAAAAGTCCTAAAACGCGATAAAAGCCTATCTTGCGATTTTAACGAAATGTAACCCAAAGATACGACGACGTTTTGATATAAGCAAGAGGCATAGGAAAGAAGCAGAGGACGATTTTCAGAGCTCTCATCTGAGACTTTTACAACTTTTCTAGACTTAGAATTTTCTGCACTTAGAAACCTAGGCTTTATTCTCGTCAAGTTCGGTTTCTATGACTGGCACTCAAGTACTAGACGAACTCGCCCAGGCAGTTCGATCTCTCGTCCAGCTCTATCAACTGAACTACGTTCGACTTGATCCTCGAAAGGGCTACGTAGGAAGCCTTTCATAAGGTTCAGTCCGAAATCAATCAAACTCTCTTTTCTTATCTTTTTTCGTCTTTTGTTATTGAGCTGCGAATCGACTAGGTTAAGGGTTTTATGTTGATAACTCGCTGTAAGATCGAATTTCTTTATAAATTCGTTTTATCATGTTTTTCGTATTTTCCGCATTTATTTGGTTACTTGTCGTTGGATTTTGCATAGATCTGGGTCCTCTAGAAAATTAGTGTTTTTCCTAAGTTTCCTTATTTTACGGAAATCGACGGTGTTAATTTCGATTCCCACAAGAATACGTAGGTAGCTCGCCTAAAGACGGGTTCAGCTATCCCCTTTTCCGAAACGGGGAGGGAGTGGGTCGGATTACTCTTACTCATAGCCGCAAAACCCTTGACCAAAATGATGTCTTGATGTATGAAAGACTAGGTTGCAACTCGCAAAAACGCTGGTAAAACAACTCCAGAAGCGACTACTCCTACAGCCAACGCTTACGCGAACGTTGTAGTACTCAACCAAATCGAAAACCTAATCGCGACTCTTCGCTACGGGAAGAGAAACAAAACAAGCTCGCTATTTCTTTCTAAGATCACTAAGGGCAACGATAAAATATATTAAACCCCATAGTGTTTTTCTTATTTAACTTGCTCTCTCAGAAACTCCGGAAAAAACCCTAGGCTGTTCGTTGAAAAATCCTTAGGTTACTCGCGGAGAAAGCCCTAGGTAACTCGCGGAAAAACCGTAGATTATTCGCTGCAAAACTCTAGGTTGTTCGCAGAAAAACCCTAGGTTACCCGCGGAAAAATCCCTAGGTTACTCGCGGAAAAACCCTAGGTTATTCGCGACTAAACCCTAAGTTTCTCGCGGAAGAACCTTAGGCTACTCACAGAATCGGGCGATATCATCCAGCTCGCCGTACGGCGAGCTGAACTGTTCAAGTTAGCTCGCCGTACAGCGAGCTGAACCGTTCAAGTTAGCTCGCCGTACAGCGAGCTGAACCGTTCAAGTTAGCTCGCCGTACGGCGAGCTGAACCACTCAAGTTAGCTCGCCCTACGGCGAGCTGAACCGTTCAAGTTAGCTCGCCCTACATCGAGCTAACCAGCCTTTCACCTCTCCCAAGAGGCGCTGACTTAGCCCCAAGGGTTGTCAGCGAACTGAACCGTTCAAGTTAGCTCGCCCTATGTCGAGCTAACCAGCCTTTCACCTCGCCCAAGACGTGCTGACTTTTCCCCAAGGGTTCTTACCATCCAGCTCGCCACACGGCGAGCTGAAAGGGTTCACCCGGCTCGCCCTACGTCAAGATGAACCAATCCTTGAGTTTCTCTCTTTAGTCTTGATCGCGCTGATTCTCGTTTCGTTTCAATCGGAATTTCCATCGAGATTTTACGATAAAAAACGCAAAGACTTGTTTCTTCGTATAAGTTCGAATCAATCGTCTAAAACAGCAACGGTCGACTTAACACCAAAGTTGCCTAAACTATACGAGAGATCTGAACTCTCTAAACGCAATCCGGGTAAACTCGCTGATCACAACAAACTCGCAACAGTCCTAAACAAACTTAAGTTATCTTGCAGAGATAGCTCTCGAACACCCGACACAAGGGTAATAGCACTATAAAAGAATTCCAAACTTTTGGTCAGCACTTCCAAGCAACTTAGAAATTGTTCCCGGTGAGATGCTCGGTTCCAACCAGACGAATCATATAAGCCGAGAACCTATCGCGGATTCTAAATCGGTATGGAATCAGGTTAAAATCGCAATAGGCAAAACGAAAGCCGACTAGTCATCGCATAGCCTCAATCCGAAAGTAAACCTAGGTGTTGCCCTAAACCCAGCACACTAGTCTCTAATGTCTCAAGGCAGGAATCAAGATCCTAAAGGCATGTCTTTTCGTCTATATCTAAACGCTGTGAGGGATAAAACTCACTCTCTAGTTTAGGTTAGGTTTAGATTGGGAAAAGACAATCGTGGGCTGAATCCTGTTAGAACTTGTGTGAATGAATACGTTTGTTTATATTGATTTTGATAATAATAAGGGTTTACAAAGGTGATCTTGATGATCTAATCGAAAGAACAATGATCGATAGAGATGGTTAAAAATAAAATGTGTCTAAATCTTTATGTCTTGAGTAATCCGAAGAAGATCCTCTTCTCTTCATTTCCCCCTCCTTTAAATAGCCTCAGGTCACGTTTAACCTCTCCTAATTAGTCTCCGAGATTGCCTCCGTAAACTGAGGGATTTGCTACAGCTTTCTTTTGACCGAATCATACGCCTCTATCTTCGTATCCTGGGCTGTTTTATTAGGTTCCTGCGAGAGAAGCTAGAGCTACCCCTGTTAGCTCTCCGTAAATGAGGTCTGGAGTTCTCCTCCGTAACCTGTTTTGTCGATGTTCCTTCCTTAGCAAACAGCCTACGGCTTCTTTCTAACTTCTTTCTCGAAACGTAATTACTAACGGGCTTCATAAAAGCCCATTATTGGTTATTCTTATTCAGGCCTGTCATCTTCAGCTAACGGGTCATATTTGGGCCCAACAGTTGCCCCCAGCTTTCGAGATGAGACCTCTTTTCTCGGAAGCTAAAGCTTAGCCGCCTGATATCTATCTCTTGTTGAGATAACGATTATTTTATATTAAACTTGAAGATACGCGTGACCTTAATCGGACGATCCTGATTTCGTTTGGTAAGATCTACGGCTCGTGTTAATATATTTGAACAGTTTCGTCCCCGATTTTTGAGACACGATGTGATATAAAGCTGTAGCCATTAACTGCAGCTTTCACCACTACTCCACGCCTCGATTCGGTTTCTCAGGTAACTGTCCAATTTCCTTCTTTAATTTATTGTGGCTAGATTGTTTTTTTTTTTTTTATCTTGTCTTCATCACGATTCTCTGGAACCCTCTAATTCGAAAGTTCTAGTTTCAATCGGAATTTCTTTTTCGCTCTCATTCTATCCTTCGGCTCCTTTCTCGGTTAACATGACGCGACCTAAGGAAGGTACCGATGACACTGAAATTTCTTCCTCCGGTGTTCGGCTTATGAAGGTTAAACAAGAAATCGGCGAAACGATGAAGAAGAACGAGAGGAGTAAGAAGATTAAGGAATCGATAGCCACAAGAGTTTCGAAACGAACTAAGAAGAACGACGGCTCGATTTGAAGTGTCCCTCTTGGTTCTCATGTGGCTTCCTCTTTAAAGAGCCAGGATTTGGTCAATCTCATGGTTCAAGCCGGAGGTTCGAAAGATTTGGCAAGGGCTTGCAAATCCGATGAAACCCCGGAAACTGCTCTAGAGGGATGGTTCTGTGTTCATAAGAAGTACATTACCAAATGTCATCTCAGCTTCCCGCTTCCCGATCTCTTGTTGGATCTCCTAGATCACTATCAGTTAGCCCTTTCTCAGCTCTGTCCTTCGGTAATCCGAGTGGTAAATTGTTTTATCACTAGGGCTAGGGAAGAGGGGGTTGTCGTTGGTATTCGTGACCTGATGAGCCTCTATACGATCAAGGAGAGCGCTTCAAAGGAAGGTGGCAGTGGTACCTACTACCTGCCTTGTCGACCCAAGCTGGGTCTTTTCAAGTTCTCCGGTAGCGACGATGACTGGAGAAAGAAATACTTCTATGTGAAGACTGATCCCTTGACGGTTCCTGAGGGTCGTACCCTTAGGGTTATTTTGTCCGATGTTTCGGGTTAGGACCCCTTGGGGAAGTATTTGCATGTTTCGCTTATCTTGCGTAGTCTAACGATCGTTGGTTCTTTTTGCAGATATTGAAGAACCTGACAAACTTACTAATAAGCTTACTAGAGCTTTGTATCGTAAGTTGAAGCAGAGTCCTTGTACGTGGGGAGCTTTTACTACTTCACGCATAGGAGCAGCCAGGTTTCCTGAACGGTACGGAGCCTCATTTCTGGATCCTATCCCAGCTGCGGGCTTAGAAAGTAAGTCGGCTCTATCTTTCTTTCCAAACGTAGCTATACGTTTAGAACTATTTGGTTTTGAACAAGTTTTTTCTTTATATTCAGTTTCCGAAGGTAACTCGATCGTGTTTATCTCGACGGAAGCTAGTACCTCCGAGACCGAGAGAACTCAACAAGCTAAGATGCCTCTTCAACCGTCTTACCATTCACGTGGCAAAGCAGCTAAAGCAGCCAGTTCTTCTCGAGGGAGTGAGAAGAACCCAGGGGGCTCTTTTCTCAATCAGGTGCGAGATGTTCTCGATGACGGAGTTTCTCTCGCGATCAAAGATGTTGTTGCTGTTGATGCCTCAAAGGCTCAGGAGATTGCCCCCAAACCCGATGCTCAGGCCAAGGAAACCGACCTTCAAGTGATCAAGGAGCCTTCCGAGATCGAGCCTCCCAGGCCTAAGAGGTCTCGAGTTGACCAAGTGGATAGATCGTCCAGGTCTTCCTCCTCCTCTTCGAGGGGAGGAACCGTGGGATGGAGCTTCACCCACTCGAAACCTGGTTCTGTCTTGGAAGATCCTTGGGGTTTGGCCACTTTGATAAGGCACATGAAGAGGACCGGTTGCTCTCTTCCTGCAGTCAACAACATGACTAACCGAGAGGAATACGTGGAGGTCGCTCATTGCATGGGTCAGGTGAGAGACCTCAAAATTTATTTTATCTGTTTCTTCTAGTGAAACTGCCGGTTGATGGCTGGTTTGTTCCATTTTCAGCTAGCTGGGGCTATCAATCGAGTCCAATTGAGCTTAGAGGACACGATCAACAATGCTCCCCGGGCAGGGGAGTTAGCTCAGGTAACTGAAATGGTGAAGGCTACTAAAGAGGAGCTCGATCAATCTCGAGCTAGGATCGCTGAGCTTGAAAGTGTGGTAGAGAGGCTTGGGTCGAAGGCCGATATACAGGCTGGAAAGATCGAGAGTCAAGTTATCGATCTCCAAGTGAAGGGAAGGAGGATAACTGAGCTGGAGGCTGCTAAGAGAGTTGCTGAGCAACATGTTCGAGAGCTGGTTACCTCGTCGCAGATCAGCCAAAAGAACAAGGAGGCTGAGGTGAAGCTAACTATCCGTCAAGGGAAGAAAGAGGTAGCTGAAGCTTACAACAAGATCTTGGCTTCTGTCAAGGAGAAGTTCGCCAAGAAGAAGGAAGAGGTGAGCCTTCAGATTTATGCTCAGGAGCTTCAAGCCAATACCGCCCTTCTTGAGGAAATGTTGGCTAATGAGATCAAGAGTGTTGATGAGGAGTATCAGCGATTGATGTCATCAATTCCCGAGGCTACCGCTGCGTATGAGAGGGCTCAGGTGTCAGATTTTTCAGTAAGCAAGTTATCTTTGCCTCAGTTCTCGGAGAGTTCAGGTACTTTTGAGATCAACACTTTTAATCCGTCCTTTTCCGGAGGATATGGTTCTAATTTAGGTCTGGTGAATCTGGCTTCAGCTCCAGTTGAAACAGCCGTAGGTGATGGTGAGAAGGAAATGGGTGATGGATCCTTGGCTAAGGAGCTGGTTGCAAGCGAGGAAGAGAAAGATGAGGGGAAGGATGCTGATGAAATGGAAGTCTAAACGTCATCTTCCTCTTCTTTTAAAGTTATGTCTTTCTGTTTTCCCAGACTTTTCGCCTGCTAGGCTTTCTTCTTTTGTTAAGACTTAATGACCTGAGGAGGTCTTTAAACCTTTGCTTTGTTTAAGATCTTTGGACTTAAATAGCTGGGGAGGCTTTTAAACCTTTATTTCATTCTGGTTTTTCTCTAAGTCATTTGACTTGTGAATGTTTTTGTCTCTTATTTCAATGAATCCCTTAGTACAGATTCAATTGTCTGAGTATGAGTCTTTATTTCTTTGAACAAAGAATTCTAGAACAGGTTACGTCATCTCTCTACGCGAGGTCTCGAGGTTAGGTTCTCGGGACCTGATTTTATTCGGGATTAGCCATATCTCGAGCTAATGATTTTGAAACTTTCGGTTGGGTTCTTAAAGGACCTGAATTCGTTCATCTNCTTAGTACAGATTCAATTGTCTGAGTATGAGTCTTTATTTCTTTGAACAAAGAATTCTAGAACAGGTTACGTCATCTCTCTACGCGAGGTCTCGAGGTTAGGTTCTCGGGACCTGATTTTATTCGGGATTAGCCATATCTCGAGCTAATGATTTTGAAACTTTCGGTTGGGTTCTTAAAGGACCTGAATTCGTTCATCTCATGTTTCGAGACCTTGGATTCTGTTAAGGATTTTAGGACCCTTGATATTGAAGCTCATGTTCGTCGACATCTGACTCGAATGGTAGAGTTTTAAGACTTTAGGTTCAGGTTTGTCGGGACCTGTTTTTAGATTGTAGGTTTTTAAGACCTTAGGTTCAGGTTCAATGTGACCTGAATTTAGATAGTAGGATTTTAAGACCTTAGGTCCGGGTTTGCCGGGACCTGTTTTTAGATAGTAGGGTTTTAAGACCTTAGGTTCAGGTTCAACGTGACTTGAATTTAGATAGTAGGGTTTTAAGACCTTAGGTCCGGGTTTGCCGGGACCTGTTTTTAGATAGTAGGATTTTAAGACCTTAGGTCCGGGTTTTTCGGGACCTGTTTTTAGATTGTAGGATTTTAAGACCTTAGGTCCAGGTTTGCCGGGACCTGTTTTCAGATTGTAGGATTTTAAGACCTTAGGTCTGGGTTTGCCGGGACCTGTTTTCAGATAGTAGGATTTCAAGACCTTAGGTCCGGGTTTGCCGGGACTTGTTTTCAGATAGTAGGATTTTAAGACCTTAGGTCTGGGTTTGCCGGGACCTGGATTTAGATTGTAAAAACATGAGATGCTTGAATGTGGATGTTTTTATTATAACTTCGATGGAGTACATAATAATCATGGAGCTAATAGCTTGAACTGGGTGTTCTGAACACATGCCCCCTTTGAGTGTGAAGATGAGTATGTTGAGATGAGATTGGGGCTGCACTCATAACGGAGTTGCCTACGTACCCAGTCAAGGGATCAAGCCAGACGTAGTTAAAAAAATTTTAGGTACCTAATGGTAGTATCTCTTGAGATTCATGGCATTCCATGATCGGATTTCGGGTACCCCGGTTCGTACCTTCATGAGCCTGTAAACGCCTGGACGTATCACATGGATGATTTGGTAGGGGCCTTCCCAATTGGTCCCTAGCTTTCCAGCGTTCGGCTCTTTGGTATGGTTAAAAACTTTCCTGAGTACNTTCGGGTACCCCGGTTCGTACCTTCATGAGCCTGTAAACGCCTGGACGTATCACATGGATGATTTGGTAGGGGCCTTCCCAATTGGTCCCTAGCTTTCCAGCGTTCGGCTCTTTGGTATGGTTAAAAACTTTCCTGAGTACCAGGTCACCTACAACGAATTGCCGGGACCTGACCTTAGAATTGTAATGTCGGGCCATTTCTTGTTGGTAATTTTGAATGCGGAGCAAGGCTCGATCCCGTCGTTCCTCGATGAGGTCGAGGTGATCTGATAGGAGCTGATTGTTAGCTTCGGGACTTGTCGTGCAGAGCTCTCGGCGGAGGCTCCCTGTGACAGTTTCGGCTGGGACGACGGCTTCCATCCCGTAGGCTAGGGAGAAAGGAGTTTCTTCCGTAGCTCTTCGTGGGGTGGTTCGGCATGCCCAGAGCACTTCGGGTAACCTTTCGGACCACGAACTTTTATCGATTCCAAGGCGTTTCTTGAGGTTCGCTAATACTGACTTATTAGCAGCCTCCGCCTGGCCGTTTCCTTGGGGGTATCGTGGTGTTGACATGGTGAGGCGAATTTTCCACTTGTCGCAGAAGTCTTTAAAGTCGTTAGATATGAATTGCGACCCGTTATCGGTTACGATTTCATATGGGACGCCGTGGCGGCAAATGATGTCTCTCCATACGAGTCGTTCGGTTTCGACTTTAGTTACCTGTTGGAAGGCCTCAGCTTTTATCCATTTTGTGAAGTAGTCTGTTAGGACTAGTAGGAAGCGTAGCTTTTGCCTTCCTGTTCCCGATATGACTAGTGGTCCTACGATATCCATGGACCATCTCATGAATGGGTATGGGGCGGATATCGAGGATAATTTCTCTGATGGTTGATGTATAAAAGGTGCGTGCCTCTGGCACCTGTCGCATGAGGACAAGTAGACCTCGCAATCAGCGATAATGGTAGGCCAGAAATAGCCTTGCCTTTTGATTCGGATAGCTAAGGCTCTGCCACCGGAGTGGTTTCCATAGGAGCCATCGTGCATTTCTTTCATGAGTTTGATGGCGTCGAGGCCGTGGACGCATCTTAGGTAATGTCCCGATATGCTTCGTTTATAAAGGATAGATTCCATTATGCAGTATCTTGCGCTTATTGCTTTAAGTTTTCGAGCTTCCCATTTATGGGGGGGGGGGACCTTGCCCTCCTAAATATACTGCATGATTGGAATTCTCCAGTCCTCTCTTCCTATGATTTTGTCGTGAAGGGAGGAAGGAGGTCCCGGTGCTGGATCAGGTTCCCTGTTGTTGTTGCGGCTGGAGGTTGTGTCCGTGGGGATATTCCTTCTGTTAGGTTCGTCGGAACTTAGATCTGGAGGAAAATCTCCAGGTGGGTTATTGATTTCTGGGGCAAGGATTGTGTCTCCGGTTGGAGTTTCGGGTTCAGGGGGATATCTTGTTCTGCGAGTGTTTACTCTTAGGACAAGTGAGCTTGAAGGCTGGACTATGCCCCCGGAGGTGTGCTTCCTGAATTTGCGGGCTTTTGTTTTTGGGAACCAGAATGTTGTTAAAACTTGGGTCGCTGCTGATTCGGAGCAGCTACCTTTTGTTTGCTCTTTCGGTTTGCTATCGATCTCAGCTTTGGTAGCTATGTCGATGCTTGGTTTTTCGATTCCTTTTACGGGTATGATTCGTTTTACTAGGGGATCTGATGTCGACGCCAATGCAGCTAACGCATCTGCTGAGGAGTTCTCTAACCGCCGCAGTTGACACAGCGAGGTATAGGTACAGGGGTTCTCCTGTTACTGGTTTGGATAGGATCGGAGGCTCAGAGAGGTAAGCTTTTAATTGTTTGAAGGCTTCGACGCATTTCTCGTCCCATAGGAACTTCTTATTATTTTTAGAAGTTTGTAAAATGGGAGGCATTTATCGGTGGACTTGGATATAAATCGGTTCAAAGCGGCGATTCGTCCAGTCAGTCTTTGTACCTCCCTGGTTGTCTTAGGTGACGGCATTTCCAGGAAGGTCGCTATCTGTTTCGGGTTGGCTTCGATACCTCTCTCGGTTACGAGGTAGCCGAGGAATTCGCCCGAGGGGACTCCAAAGGTGCATTTTGCGGGGTTTAGTTTCATATCGTATTTGTTGAGGATATCGAAGCATTCTTTTAGGTGGGAGATGTGGATTTCCCCAGCTGAGGATTTAACCAGCATATCGTCAATGTATACCTCCATGGTTTTTCCGAGCTGTCCAGCGAACATTTTGTTCACAAGCCTCTGGTAGGTAGCTCCCGCGTTTTTTAGTCCGAATGGCATTACCTTGTAGCAGTAGGTCCCGCGCTCGGTTATAAATGCAGTTTTTTCTTGATCTTCAGGATTCATCATNGGCAAGCCTTTTTTAGGTCGGTGAAGTCTACACAGATTCTCCACTTCCCGTTTTTCTTTTTCACTACTACGGGGTTAGCTAGCCAATCGGGGTAGTGTACTTCACGGATGGATCATGCTTTTGTGAGTCGATCTACTTCGTCGTTGACAGCTTGGGCTTTTTCGAGGCCTAGCTTACGGCGTTTTTGTTTGATCGGTTTGAAAGTAGGGTCTACATTGAGCTTTTGAGTGGTGACGTTTGGGTCTATACCTCTCATGTCGTTGGTGGTCCATGCAAACGTTTTGACGTTGCTTTTCAGGAAGTCGATTAATTCCTTTTTCGTTTCGAGAGGTAGCTCTGATCCGATGTTCACTTGTTTCTCGGGATCAGAGTCATCGATGCTAACTCGTTCGGTTAGGTTCCTAGGGGGACCTCGAATATTTTGTTGCATCTCTCGACCTTCCTAGATCTGTAATTGCTATTGAGGTGATTCCTTGAGGATTCCGAATCCTCCCAAGTAACAGATCCTGGAGATCTTCTGGCTACCTCGTACGGTGGTTATTCCGTCCGGTGTTGGAAATTTCACGCATTGGTGATAAGTGGAAGCTACTGCCTTCATCTTATGGATCCAGGGTCTTCCTAGGATCGCATGAAATGGAGAATGCCTGTCGATGACCACAAAATTGGTCATTTTCATGATTCCTCCAGCTATGACTGGGAGCTTGATGGTTCCTAAGGAGGTAACTGTTTCCCCAGAGAAACCTACAAGGTTAGCTTTCTGACCGAAAATTTCGTAGTCATCTATTTCCATCCCTTTCATGGCGTTATAGAAGATGAGATCGACCGAGCTTCCGGTATCAACCTTCAGCTTAGGCACCTCGTAACCTGCTATGTTCAGGGTGACGATTAAGGCGTCATCGTGAGGTCTGTCGAGGTCTGACGTCTCGCTCTCCTAGAAAAAGATCTTAGTGTTGGTTTCGGGATTGGGAGGCTTAGATTGAGCTCTAGAAACAGCCTTCCGCACATGGCTCTTGATTGAATTAACTGAGTCTTGACATATATCGGAGCCTCCGAGGATATAATCCACTCTCGAGCTAGGGCTCGACTGAGGCTGAGGTTTTCTTAGGAGGGTCTCCATTTGTAGACTCTTCCCTTGGGGAAATTTCCCGAGAATCATGTCAACCCTTTTCTTGGGAGCTGGCGGTGGCGAATCTGTTTCCTTCTCGGGTGATCTTTCA
>CAKOAT010311933.1:952-16383 GCA_932364175.1 Eruca vesicaria subsp. sativa
CTAACATATACGAGTAAACAAGTCTTGCGACTTTTATCGTAAATTTTTAACAGTAACTCTGATCGAGACAAAACATGACACAGTTTAGTCGAGGCTCGAGGAAAGAATCTACAAAGGTGGGACAAGTGTCAATCGGTTGTTCCAACTCGCCCAATTACGAGTTGGGAAATGTCCGTCAAACTCACCAATGGGCGAGTTAGAGTTGTTGGTCCTTCTTACATGATGGCTAGTTGGACTTGTTGTTTTACTCGTCGAATGTCGAGTTAAGAAATGTCAGTCTAACTCGCCGTTGGGCGAGTAGGATTTGCTGGTCCTACTTTCCAGTTGGCGAGTTAGACAATCTCAGTCCAACTCCCCATCAGGCCTGTTTGACTTGGGCAATGTCAATCCAACTCGCCATTGGGCGAGTTGGACTTTTTGGTCATACTCACCTGATGGTGAGCTGGACGGTGTGATTCAAAAATCACTTTATTCGTGTTCCGATTTGGTAGTTTGACCCGTATGATATCTTGTTTTTTAATGGGTTTCTACTTTATACGAGTTTTTTGCAACTTTGTCTCTCCGTACGAATTCAAAAATCGTAACTGGGCTTCTAGGCGGGTCATAGAAATTTTTGGATCATTTCGCGACTTATGCATTTTTACAATCTCTTTGAGAAATCATCCTTGATACAACGTCGGGTGTTCAAAATATATTAAACCAATCATATAGCTAAGGTGACTATGGTGATTAAGTTAACCATTGCCATTTTATAGGATCAATTCAAACATATACGAGAAAAAAAATGTTGCGACTTTTATTGTAAATTTCAAACAGTAACTCTAATTGAGAGGAAACATGAGACAGTTTAGTTGAGGCTCGAAGGAGGAAGCTACAAAGGTGGGACAAGTGTAAATCGATTGATCCAACTCGCTTACTGACGAGTTGGGCAATGTCAGTCAAACTCACCATCAGGCGAGTTTGAGTTGTCGGTCCTTCTCACATGATGGCGTGTTGGAATTCTTGTCCTAGTCGCCCAATTGTTAGTTGAGAAATATCAGTCAACCACGCCATTGGGCGGGTTCGACTTGTTCGTCCTACTCGCCCGTTGGCGAATTAGACAATGTCAGTCCAACTCCCCCATCAGGCTAGTTGGGGTTTTTGTGATACTGCCCCGATGGTGATTAAGGCAATGTCAATATAACTCTCCATCGGGAGAGTTGGACTTGTTGGTCCTAGTCGCCTGATGGTGAGCTAGACGGTGTGATTCCAACATCACTTTTTAATGGCTTTGTACTTTTAGCATTTTTACGATCTCTTTGAGAAATCATCCTTGATACTACGTCGGTTCTTCAAAATATACTTAACCAGTCGTATAAGCTAAGGTTACTATTGTGATTAAGTTAACCGTCGCCATTTTATATGATCAATTCTAACATATACGAGAAAACAAGTCTTGTGACTTTAATCGTAAATTTTTAACAGTAACTCTAATCGAGACAAAACATGACACAGTTTAGTCGAGGCTCAAGGAAAGAAGCTATAAAGGTGGGACAAGTGTCAATCGGTTGTTCCAACTCGCCCAATGACGAGTTGGGAAATGTCCGTCAAACTCACCAATGGGCGAGTTAGAGTTGTTGGTCCTTCTCACATGATGGCTAGTTGAACTTGTTGTTTTACTCGTCCAATGGCGAGTTAAGAAATCTCAGTCTATCTCGCCGTTGGGCGAGTAGGATTTGCTGGTCCTACTTTCCAGTTGGCGAGTTAGACAACCTCAGTCCAACTCCCCATCAGGCCAGTTTGACTTGTTTTCCTAGTGGCCTGATGGCGAGTTGGGCAATGTCAATCCAACTCGCTATCGAGCGAGTTGGACTTTTTGGTCATACTCGCCTGATGGTGAGCTGGACGGTGTGATTCAAAAATCACTTTATTCGTTTTCCGATTTGGTAGTTTGACCCGTATGATGTCTTGTTATTTTAATGGGTTTCTACTTTATACGAGTTTTTTTGCAACTTCGTCTCTTCGTAGAATTCAAAAATCGTAACTAGGCTTCTAGCCGGGTCATATTTAATTTTGGATCATTTTGCGACTTATGCATTTTTACAATCTCTTTGAGAAATCATCCTTGATACAACGTCGGGTGTTCAAAATATATTAAACCAATCATATAGCTAAGGTGACTATGGTGATTAAGTATACCATTGCCATTTTATAGGATCAATTCAAGCATATACAAGAAAAAAAATTGTTCCGCATTTTATTGTAAATTTCTAACAGTAACTCTGATTGAGAGGAAACATGAGACAGTTTAGTTGAGGCTCGAAGGAGGAAGCTACAAAAGTGTGACAAGTGTAAATCGGTTGATCCAACTCGCTTACTGACGAGTTGGGCAATGTCAGTCAAACTCACCTTCGGGCGAGTTTGAGTTGTTGGTCCTTCTCACATGATGGCGTGTTGGAATTCTTGTCCTACTCGCCCAATTGTTAGTTAAGAAATATCAGTCCAACACGCCATTGGGCGGGTTGGACTTGTTGGTCCTACTCGCCCGTTGCCGAATTAGACAATGTCAGTCCAACTCCCCAATCAGGCCAGTTGGGGTTGTTGTCATACTTGCCCGATGGTGATTAAGGCAATGTCAATTTAACTCCCCATCGGGAGAGTTGGACTTGTTGGTCCTAGTCGCCTGATGGTGAGCTAGACAGTGTGCTTCCAACATCACTTTTTAATGGCTTTGTACTTTAAGCATTTTTACGATCTCTTTGAGAAATCATCCTTGATACTACGTCGGTTATTCAAAATATACTTAACCAGTCGTATAGCTAAGGTGACTATTGTGATTAAGTTAACCGTCGCCATTTTATATGATCAATTCTAACGTATACGAGAAAACAAGTCTTGCGACTTTAATCGTAAATTTGTAACAGTAACTCTGATCGAGACAAAACATGACACAGTTTAGTCGAGGCTCAAGGAAAGAAGCTACAAAGGTGGGACAAGTGTCAATCGGTTGTTCCAACTCCCCCAATGACGAGTTGGGAAATGTCCGTCAAACTCACCAATGGGCGAGTTAGAGTTGTTGGTCCTTCTCACATGATGGCTAGTTGGACTTGTTGTTTTACTCGTCCAATGGCGAGTTAAGAAATGTCAGTCTAACTCGCCGTTGGGCGAGTGGGATTTGCTGGTCCTACTTTCCAGTTGGCGAGTTAGACAACCTTAGTCCAACTCCCCATCAGGCCAGTTTGACTTGTTTTCCTAGTGGCCTGATGGCGACTTGGGCAATGTCAATCCAACTCGGTATCGGGCGAGTTGGACTTTGTGGTCATACTCGCCTGATGGTGAGCTGGACGGTGTGATTCAAAAATCACTTTATTCGTTTTCCGATTTGGTAGTTTGACCCGTATGATGTCTTGTTTTTTAATGGGTTTCTACTTTATATGAGTTTTTTTGCAACTTCGTCTCTCCGTAGGAATTAAAAAATCGTAACTAGGCTTCTAGCCGGGTCATAGAAATTTTTGGATCATTTTGCGACATGCATTTTTACAATCTCTTTGAGAAATCATCCTTGATACAACGTCGGGTGTTCAAAATATATTAAACCAATCATATAGGTAAGGTGACTATGGTGATTAAGTTAACCATTGCCATTTGATAGGATCAATTCAAGCATATACAAGAAAAAAAGTGTTGCGACTTTTATTGTAAATTTCTAACAAGAACTCTGATTGAGAGGAAACATGAGACAGTTTAGTTGAGGCTCGAAGGAGGAAGCTACAAAAGTGGGACAAGTGTAAATCGGTTGATCCAACTCGCTTACTGACGAGTTGGGCAATGTCAGTCAAACTCACCATCGGGCGAGTTTGAGTTGTTGGTCCTTCTCACATGATGGCGTGTTGGAATTCTTGTCCTACTCGCCCAATTGTTAGTTAAGAAATATCAGTCCAACACGCAATTGGGCGGGTTGGACTCAATGGCGTGTTGGACTTGTTGGTCCTACTCGCCCATTGGCGAATTAGACAATGTCAGTCCAACTCCCCCATCAGGCCAGTTGGGGTTGTTGTCATACTGGCCCGATGGTGATTAAGGCAATGTCAATTTAACTCGCCATCGGGAGAGTTGGACTTGTTGGTCCTAGTCGCCTGATGGTGAGCTAGACCGTGTGATTCCAACATCACTTTTTAATGGCTTTGTACTTTAAGCATTTTTACGATCTCTTTGAGAAATCATCCTTGATACTACGTCGGTTCTTCAAAATATACTAAACCAGTCGTATAGCTAAGGTGACTATGTGATTAAGTTAACCGTCGCCATTTTATATGATCAGTTCTAACATATACGAGAAAACAAGTCTTGCGACTTTTATCGTAAATTTTTAACAGTAACTCTGATCGAGACAAAACCTGACACAGTTTATTCGAGGCTCGAGGAAAGAAGCTACAAAGGTGGGACAAGTGTCAATCGGTTGTTCCAACTCGCCCAATGACGAGTTGGGAAATGTCCGTCAAACTCACCAATGGGCGAGTTATAGTTGTTGGTCCTTCTCACATGATGGCTAGTTTTACTTGTTGTTTTACTCGTCGAATGGCGAGTTAAGAAATTTCACTCTAACTCGCCGTTGGGCGAGTAGGATTTGCTGGTCCTACTTTCCAGTTGGCGAGTTAGGCAATCTCAGTCCAACTCCCCATCAGGCCAGTTTGACTTGTTTTCCTAGTGGCCTGATGGCGACTTGGGCAATGTCAATCCAACTCGCCATCGGGCGAGTTGGACTTTTTGGTCATACTTGCCTGATGGTGAGCTGGACGGTGTGATTCAAAAATCACTTTAGTCGTGTTCCGATTTGGTAGTTTGACCCGTATGATGCCTTGTTTTTTAATGGGTTTCTACTTTATACGAGTTTTTTTTGCAACTTTGTCTCTCCGTAGGAATTCAAAAATCGTAACTGGGCTTCTAGCCGGGTTATAGAAATATTTGGATCATTTTGCGACTTATGCATTTTTACAATCTCTTTGAGAAATTATCCTTGATACAACGTCAGGTCTTCAAAATATATTAAAACAATCATATAGCTAAGGTGACTATGGTGATTAAGTTAACCATTGCCATTTTATAGGATCAATTCAAGCATATACGAGAAAAAAAGTGTTGCGACTTTTATTGTAAATTTCTAACAGTAGCTCTGATTGAGAGGAAACATGAGACAGTTTAGTTAAGGCTCGAAGGAGGAAGCTACAAAGGTGGGACAAGTGTAATGGGTTGATCCAACACGCTTACTGATGAGTTGGGCAATGTCAGTCAAACCCACCATCGGGCGAGTTTGAGTTGTTGGTCCTTCTCACATGATGGCGTGTTGGAATTCTTGTCCTACTCGCCCAATTGTTAGTTAAGAAATATCAGTCCAACACGCCATTGGGCGGGTTGGACTTGTTGGTCCTACTCGCCCATTGGCGAATTAGACAATGTCAGTCCAACTCCCCCATCAGGCCAGTTGTGGTTGTTGTCATACTGGCCCGATGGTGATTAAGGCAATGTCAATTTAACTCGCCATCGGGAGAGTTGGACTTGTTGGTCCTAGTCGCCTGATGGTGAGCTAGACGGTGTGATTCCAACATCACTTTTTAATGGCTTTGTACTTTAAGCATTTTTACGATCTCTTCGAGAAATCATCCTTGATACTACGTCGGTTCTTCAAAATATACTAAACCAGTCGTATAGGTAAGGTGACTATGTGATTAAGTTAACCGTCGCCATTTTATATGATCAATTCTAACATATACGAGAAAACAAGTCTTGCGACTTAACGTAAATTTTTAACAGTAACTCTGATCGAGACAAAACATGACATAGTTTAGTCGAGGCTCGAGGAAAGAAGCTACAAAGGTGGGACAAGTGTCAATCGGTTGTTCCAACTCGCCCAATGACGAGTTGGGAAATGTTCGTCAAACGCACCAATGGGCGAGTTATAGTTGTTGGTCCTTCTCACATTATGGCTAGTTGGACTTGTTGTTTTACTCGTCGAATGGCGATTTAAGAAATGTCAGTCTAACTCGCCGTTGGGCGAGTAGGATTTGCTGGTCCTACTTTCCAGTTGGCGAGTTAGACAATCTCAGTCCAACTCCCCATCAGGCCAGTTTGACTTGTTTTCCTAGTGGCCTGATGGCGACTTGGGCTATGTCATTCCAACTCGCCATCGGGCGAGTTGGACTTTTTGGTCATACTTGCCTGATGGTGAGCTGGACGGTGTGATTCAAAAATCACTTTATTCGTGTTCCGATTTGGTAGTTTGACCCGTATGATGCCTTGTTTTTTAATGGGTTTCTACTTTATACGAGTTTTTTTGCAACTTTGTCTCTCCGTAGGAATTCAAAAATCGTAACTGGGCTTCTAGCTGGGTTATAGAAATATTTGGATCATTTTGCGACTTATGCATTTTTACAATCTCTTTGAGAAATCATCCTTGATACAACGTCAGGTGTTCAAAATATATTAAAACAATCATATAGCTAAGGTGACTATGGTGATTAACTTAACCATTTCCATTTTATAGGATCAATTCAAGCATATACGAGAAAAAAAGTGTTGCGACTTTTATTGTAAATTTCTAACAATAGCTCTGATTGAGAGGAAACATGAGACAGTTTAGTTAAGGCTCGAAGGAGGAAGCTACAAAGGTGGGACAAGTGTAAATCGGTTGATCCAACACGCTTACTGATGAGTTGGGCAATGTCAGTCAAACTCACCATCGGGCGAGTTTGAGTTGTTGGTCCTTCTCACATGATGGCGTGTTGGAATTCTTGTCCTACTCGCCCAACTGTTAGTTGAGAAATATCAGTCCAACACGCCATTGGGCGGGTTGGACTTGTTGGTCCTACTCGCCCGTTGGCGAATTAGACAATGTCAGTCCAAGAAAATGACTTTATCGAGGAAGGTATTTATGTCGAAAAACTAATCTCCGGGCGTCTGCGACGTCTCGCAGTGCCGAAAGTTGGTTTTTATTTTATATGCCACGTTTCGTGTTCGGAACGTTTACGGGCTCGAAGATGTTGCGCGGTGTTGCGAGGGTTTTGTCTTAACCCTGCTTTGCAGGAACACTTTGGTTCGTTTGCGGATATTCGCAATTAAAACTTACATTCCTGTTTTTATGTTAGGTAGTTTTACGATTTGTGCTTGAGCAATTAGGACCGAGAGGTCGCGTAAGTTGTTTCCCCGAAACGAAGCGTTTTTCGTTATGGTGCTTTTTGAAGTGTTGACCTTCCGAGATTCGTACGGGTTTATGAGCTCTGGTACGAGTGTTTTATTATACGTCGGATTTTGTAGGCAACTTGCTTCGGAAATAGAGTGAATCGCGAGAATACAGAACTTAGCCAATTTTCGACAAGTTTTCATTATCCGTTGAATGTAATGGCTTGGCGCGAAGGTTGTGTTCAGCCGCACAGCCAAGGTCGTATTTGGTAGAGGATCAAATCACGACACTTTCGTGCTATCGAAAAGGTCGAGTCGGTTTGTAAACTTGGCATTGAAGTGAAGCGTGATCGGACAATAGCCAAGTAACGTTTCTCGAGCTTGATATGCCAAGTATGCCCATGGTTATAGAAAACGTTTTTCCACTGTAGGTTCGATTTATACGATGAAAGTTTCGTATAAACTTTCCTTTGTATGGAAGTTGTTTCTTTTTTACTCGAGGGAGACAGATCTTAAGAAGCTCGATGCAGAGCCCGTGCGGAGTCGTTTGCGGGGCGGTCTCATTCTCGGATGTAAACGGGAGGAATTAGAGCCGATGCTCGTGAACCGATGGGCTAAAGAATGAGATCTTTTTAGATCGTGTCACGAGGAGGCAAAGTTTAGATTGGCCGCCTAGTGCCGGATTATATAGCTTGGTTTTTGCTATAAGGAAAGTACTTTTTGCAAAACCTGTTACGTTTACTTTCGAGAGTTACTTCGTTATGACATGATCCTGACTATACGAAGGATTTCTCGCGTAAGCAACGGGCGATGAATTTAGTAAATCGACGCGACGCATTGGGTTAGCAATGTTTCCGAAGATTTTCGAGAAACCTTTCCGCTTAGTTTTTGATTCTTTGGTGATAGTTTTTTCGGAATCACTCGTGGAGTTTTACCAAAAGTTATTTCACCGAGATCTAGTCGCAAAACGTTTTAGCGGGTTTCTTGGGCGGAATGAATCACATGATCAGTAATAGGATCAGTCAGCGAGAAGGGAGGACGTGTTCTCTATTGCTGATTTGTGTTCTCGATCTTTCTTTCGCCGCAAATGTTCTTGACATTATTCCGTGACTCACTTGGTTTGACGGAAAATGAGATCAATGCTTTGATGCCTAAAGATTTCGACTCTTATACTTGTTTAATCAAGTTTGAGAAGATCTTTATGACTTTGGCAAATAATCGAGTTTCGCTCTGAAGTTTCGCAGAGATTTTCTAACCGCATGATTGCGATGAGAGATGCTGTATATTCCTCGAGATTATTTCCTAGACGGTTTTGATCAGTCTTTAGCGCTTAGACGGTTTTTAGATTGTCGTTTGCTTTTGGGATGATTTCGACGAGGCGTTGCATCATTCGAATATTTTTCCGCTTATTTTAGAAAGCGTTTTCTTGCTGCGAGGAAAAATGTTTGGCGAAAGAAGAAAGACGAGTTTCGTTTGAAGGATTGGGATGATCGGCAATCCGGGTTGATTAAAGACCATGGTTGATCGGAGATGACTTGGAGTATGTCTGATTTACGAGAACTTCTAGGAGCGAGTCGGTTTTAAGACGACGTCAGCATCTCTAGCTCCTTCTTTCTGTTAGAAAATGAGTACGTTCGAATGCGGGGCGATCGTTTCTCGGTTGTACAAGAGATTGGATCGGTTTGCGAGTTATGCCTGAATGGTTAGAGAACAACAAATCGAGATAGACAAAAATTGCTTACGACTTAGCATGCTAGACTATCTTCTAAATTCTAAGTTCTCTAGGTTTCTTGGCAGTTTACAAGACGTTTTCGTTTCTTACCTACGAGAAATTAGACGTCTAATAAAATTTTCGAATCGGACATACCTTAGCTTCATCGATGATTTGGGGTCGTCTATTCTTCGTTCTTCATCTTTTGACCTGCCGGTCTTCGACGAATTACCAGCGAGAGTATCGGAGCGGGGAGAAGACTTAACCATTGCAGCTCGTGTTCTTGTTTCTTCGTACTGCTGGTTTTATTTGACCGACTAGGTGCGCTTTGTATATCGAAAAAATCAATCACATGTTTATGATTGGATGTTTTCGACTTAGCGTGGCAGAGTTTCGTAAAACGGGATTGGGTTTAGAGAGTTCAGATTTCTTGTATAGTTTAGGCTACTTTGGTGTTAAGTCAACCGTTGCCGTTTTAGACGATTGATTCGAACTTATACGAAGAAACAAGTCTTTGCGGTTTATCGTAAAATCCCGATGGAAATTCCGGTTCAGACGAAACGAGAATCAGCACGATCAAGACTTCGAGAGAACTCGAGGATTGGTTCAGCTCGATGTAAGGCAAGTCGGGTGAACCCTTTCAGCTCGTCGTCTGGCGATCTGGATTGTTAGAACCCCTGGGGCGAAGTCAGCGTCTCTTGAGCGAGCCAGGCGCTCGGGTCAGCTCGCTGTATGGCGAGCTAGCTAGCTCTACGTTCGGCGAGCTAAGACGCTTGGCGCGGGTGATCTCGATTCGTCGAGTTGACTTGTTTTCGTCGTAGAATCTTAACGGAAATTCCGATTGAGACGAAACGAAAAGCATCTCGATCAAGATTCGAGATGGAGATGTTTCGATCCATCGAGCTTGTCCAACTTGCCTAATGGTGAGTCGGCGAGCACAGTCCCGATTCATCATGCTATCTTGTTTTCGTGGTAAAACCTCAACGAAAACTTTGATTGAGACGAAACGAAAAGCAGTGCGATTATTGTTTAGAGTACGGTCCAACTCACCATAGCTATGAGTAGGATTGTGGGGACCCTCGGGGAAGATTCAGTGCCTCTGGGACGAGGTGGAAAGCCGGTCAGCTCGCCAAGATAGCAAGCTAGGTTGCTTGGCAATCTCACCGTCTTTTCGGCTGGATAGTATTGCCCGATTCTGCGAGTAGCCTAAGGTTCTTCCGCGAGCAACCTAGGGTTTTGTCGGGAATAACCTAGGGTTTTCCCGCGAGTGACCTAGGGCTTTCTCCGCGAGTAAAGTTAGAGTTTTTTCGCGAACAACCTAGGGTTTTGCTGCGGATAACCTACGACTTTTCCGCGAGTTACCTAATGATTTTTCGGAGAACAGATGCGAGTATCCTAGGATTTATTTCGCGAGTTACTTACGGTTTGTTCCGCGAATAACCTAGGGTGCTTTCCGCGAGTAACCTAGGGTTTTTCTGCGAATAACCTAAGGTTTTTTCCGCGAGTAACCTATGGATTTTCCACGGGCGTCCTAGGGTTTTGCCTCAAATAACCTAGAGTTTTTCCGCGGTTTCTGGGAGAGCAAGTTTTATTTTTCCGAAAAGTTCTCGGAAAACGTCTTTTGCTCAACCCGTGAGATATGTCCAACTCGGAAATAAGAAAAACACTATGGGGTTTGATAGATTTTATCGTTGCCCTTAGTGATCTGAGATAGAAATCGTGAGCTTGTTTTGTCGCTCTTGTTGTGGCGAAGAGTCGCGATTAGGTTTTCGATTTTGTTGAATACTACAGCGTTTGCGTGAGTGTTGGCTGTACGAGTAGTCGCTGCTGGATTTGTTTTACCAGCGTCTTTGCGAGTTGCGACCTTGTCTTTCATACATCCAGACATCATTTTGGTCAAGCGTTTTGCGGCTATGAGTAAGAGTAATCCGACCCCCCCTCCTTCTAGCGCCAAACTCTGGGAACCGAGATTCACACTAGTCGATTTCCGTAAAATAAAGAATGTTAGGAAAACCCTAATTTTCCAGAGGAACCAGATCTCTGAGAAAGCCAACGACAAGTAACCAAGAACGCGATTAATATGAATAAATTGAAAGATATAAAAAGAAAAACGAGATTGAGAGCAAGAAGGATTCTTATTCCGAATTCGCGTAAGAACGGTTACAACGAGAGTTGCCTTAGCTGCGTGAGCCGTCGGTAAAATTCCTAGTTTTAACAATCTAAGACTAAAACCCTAGTTGAGACGCAGCTCGATAACGAAAACGGAAAAATTGCCTAAATGCTAAGTTTGGTGGTGAAAGCTCTGAAAACTCGTCCCTTGCTTCCGCCCTAGACCTCCTATTTATATACTCCTCGCCTTGGCCATCCGGTCTTTCCATTTCGCCCAGATTTGACTAAATCGGGAATTTGCCATTTTTCTCGATCCTTCCTTTTCTTCCGCGGAAATCTTCTATTTTTCTTCAAACCTTCCTTCTATCTTCAAACTTGACTTTTTTTTTCCTTCTGCGAGTAAACCGTCAAAACGTTATCGAATCTGCGGGTTAGATTCCGTTAAAATTGCGAGATGGGTTTTTATCGCGTTTTAGGCCCTTCCGGGCCGTTTTGCGATAAATCCGTTTTCCAACTTTTTACGGGATCGTTTCCTTATCTGACGTCGTTTTTAATAAATTCCTTGAGCTAATCATAAGGTTTTACGATTTACTCGACTTTTTAATTAAAAACGCGTTTTTTACGATTTACTAGACGTTTTTATTAAAAACGCGTTTTTTATTATTTCGACGAGAAATCTCGAATAAATCGTAGGTTTTAGGCAATCTTCGGTGTTTCGTTGACCGTCGCCGTTTTATACGATTTCTTTAAGTTCTTTATCCAGAAAGCAAAGTTTTACGGCTTTTATCGTAAAACTCGAACGATAGCTCGGATCGAGATGGAACGGAAGATGTTTCGGCCGTGGTTCAGAATGCGACCGTGTCGAAAGACGTAAGTTTCGAATCAGGAATGCGGGAGAATGAGGCTCGGGACGTCCAGGAAGTTTTTAGTTCGCCAATGGGCGAACTAGGAGACACTGGCGAACTAGGCCGGGCCGGCTTAGTTCACGTTTTACGGCTTTTTCGGTTTTTGGCGGTTTCGTAAAACGATTCTCGAGTTTTATAAAACGATCTTCGAGTTTTATAAAACGGCTTCACGAGTTTTATAAAATGTCTTTACGAGTTTTATAAAACGGCTTCTCGAGTTTTATAAAACGATTCTCTAGTTTTGTAAAACGATCTTTGAGTTTTATAAAACGATTCTCGAGTTTTATAAAACGATTTCTCGAGTTTTATAAAACGATCTTCAGGTTTTATAAAACGGCTTCTCGAGTTTTATAAAACGGTCTGCGAGTTTTATAAATGACTCTGAGTTTTATAAAACTATTCCTTTTGTATTTTCGCGGGGGGGGGGGGGGGGGTTTGGCTATTAATTCCGTCGTACCGATTTTGACCCCAACAATAAAACGATCCTCGAGTTTTATAAAACGATCCTTTCGGTTTTACAAAACGATTCCTTTTATATTTCTGCGGGGAGTTTTGGCCGTTGATTCCGTCGTACCGATTTGACCCCAACAATACTAAACCAGTCGTATAGCTAAGGTGACTATGGTGATTAAGTTAACCGTCGCCATTTTATATGATCAATTCTAACATATACGAGAAAACAAGTCTTGCGACTTTTATGGTAAATTTTTA
This sequence comes from Eruca vesicaria subsp. sativa, assembly GCA_932364175.1. Lineage (NCBI taxonomy): Eukaryota > Viridiplantae > Streptophyta > Magnoliopsida > Brassicales > Brassicaceae > Eruca > Eruca vesicaria. Next base: position 13,544 of record CAKOAT010311933.1, read on the forward strand.
ACAGTAACTCTGATCGAGACAAAACATGACACAGTTTAGTCGAGGCTCGAGGAAAGAAGCTACAAAGGTGGGACAAGTGTCAATCGGTTGTTCCAACTCGCCCAATTACGAGTTGGGAAATGTTGGTCAAACTCACCAATGGGCGAGTTAGAGTTGTTGGTCCTTCTCACATGATGGCTAGTTGGACTTGTTATTTTACTCGTCCAATGGCGAGTTAAGAAATGTAAGTCAATCGGTTGTTCCAACTCGCCCAATGACGAGTTGGGAAATGTCCGTCAAACTCACCAATGGGCGAGTTAGAGTTGTTGGTCCTTCTCACATGATGGCTAATTGGACTTATTGTTTTACTCGTCCAATGAAGAGTTAAGAAATGTCAGTCTAACTCGCCGTTGGGCGAGTAGGATTTGCTGGTCCTACTTTCCAGTTGGCAAGTTGGACAACCTCAGTCCAACTCCCCATCAGGCCAGTTTGACTTGTTTTCCTAGTGGCCTGATGGCGACTTGGGCAATGTCAATCCAACTCGCCATCGGGCGAGTTGGACTTTTTGGTCATACTCGCCTGATGGTGATCTGGACGGTGTGATTCAAAAATCACTTTATTCGTCTTCCGATTTGGTAGTTTGACCCATATGATGTCATGTTTTTTTAATGGGTTTATACTTTATACGAGTTTTTTTGCAACTTCGTCTCTCCGTAGGAATTCAAAAATCGTAACTAGGCTTCTAGCCGGGTCATAGAAAGTTTTGGATCATTTTGCGACTTATGCATTTTTACAATCCCTTTGAGAAATAATCCTTGATACAACGTCGGGTGTTCAAAATATATTAAACCGATCATATAGCTAAGGTGACTATGGTGATTAAGTTAACCATTGCCATTTGATCAAGCATATACGAGAAAAAAAGTGTCGCGACTTTTTTTGTAAATTTCTAACAGTAACTCTGATTGAGAGGAAACATGAGACAGTTTAGTTGAGGCTCGAAGGAGGAAGCTACAAAAGTGGGACAAGTGTAAATCGGTTGATCCAACTCGCTTACTGACGAGTTGGGCAATGTCAGTCAAACTCACCATCGGGCGAGTTTGGTTGTTGGTCCTTCTCACATTATGGCGTGTTGGAATTCTTGTCCTACTCGCCCAATTGTTAGTTGAGAAATATCAGTCCAACACGCCATTGGGCGGGTTGGACTTGTTGGTCCTACTCGCCCGTTGGCGAATTAGACAATGTCAGTCCAACTCTCCATCAGGCCAGTTGGGGTTGTTGTCATACTGGCCCGATGGTGATTAAGGCAATGTCAATTTAACTCGCCATCGGGAGAGTTGGACTTGTTGGTTCTAGTCGCCTGATGGTGAGCTAGACAGTGTGATTCCAACATCACTTTTTAATGGTTTGTACTTTAAGCATTTTTACGATCTCTTTGAGAAATCATCCTTGATACTACGCCGGTTCTTCAAAATATACTAAACCATTCGTATAGCTAAGGTGACTATGGTGATTAAGTTAACCGTCGCCATTTTAGATGATCAATTCTAACATATACGAGAAAACAAGTCTTACGACTTTTATCGTAAATTTTTAACAGTAACCCTGATCGAGACAAAACATGACACAGTTTAGTCGAGGCTCGAGGAAAGAAGCTACAAAGGTGGGACAAGTGTCAATCGGTTGTTCCAACTCGCCCAATGACGAGTTGGGAAATGTCCGTCAAACTCACCAATGGGCGAGTTAGAGTTGTTGGTCCTTCTCACATGATGGCTAGTTGGACTTGTTGTTTTACTCGTCGAATGGCGAGTTAAGAAATGTCAGTCTAACTCGCCGTTGGGCGAGTAGGATTTGCTGGTCCTACTTTCCAGTTGGCGAGTTAGACAATCTCAGTCCAACTCCCCATCTGGCCAGTTTGACTTGTTTTCCTAGTGGCCTGATGGGGAGTTGGGAAATGTCAATCTAACTCGCCATCGGGCGAGTTGGACTTTTTGGTCCTACTCGCCTGATGGTGAGCTGGACGGTTGTGATTCCAACATCACTTTGTTCGTGTTCCAATTTGGTAGTTTCACCGGTATGATGTCTTTTTTTAATGGCTTTGTATTGGGCTTCTAGCCGCATCTTAGACCTTTTCGGGTCATTTTGCGCCTTAAGCATTTGTACGTTCTCTTTGAGGAATCATCCTTAATATAACGGTGGTTCTACAAAATATATCAAACCAATCGTATAGATAAGGCGAATATGGTGATTAAGTCCACCGTTGTCATTTTATATGATCAATTCAAACATATCCGAGAGAACATGCCTTACGGCTTTTATCATAATTTTTTAAGAGTAACTCTCGTCGAGAAAAAACATGAGAAAGTTTAGTCGAAGCTCGAAGGAGGAAGCTACGAAGGTGGGACAAGTGTAAATCGGTTGATCCAACTCGCCCAATGACGAGTTGGGTAATGTCAGTCAAACTCACCATCGGGCGAGTTTAAGTTGTTGGTCCTTCTCCCATTATGGCGAGTTGGAATTCTTGTCCTACTCGCCCAATGGTGAGTTGAGAAATATTAGTCCAACACGCCATTGGGCGGGTTGGACTTGTTGGTCCTACTCGCCCGTTGGCGAATTAGAAAATGTCAGTCCAACTCCCCATCAGGCCAGTTGGAGTTATTAACTTACTGGCCCGATGGCGATTAAGGCAGTGTCAATTTAACTCACCATCGGGAGAGTTAGACTTGTTGGTCCTATTCGCCTGATGGTGAGCTAGAGGGGTGATTCCAACATCACTTTTTAAAGGCTTTGTACTTTAAGCATTTTTACGATCTCTTTGAGAAATCATCCTGGATACATTGTCGGTTCTTCAAAATATATTA
>CAKOAT010312044.1:13542-25258 GCA_932364175.1 Eruca vesicaria subsp. sativa
TATCCTTAATCCGCAAGTTATAAACAGATTCTAGCAATGTATTATGACTACTAGGACCTTTATAAGCAGTATAAGAATAACCAAGAGTGTTCCCAAGTTTGTTACCAGACTCTTTAAACGCTTTGATGAGGGCCTCAATGTCAGATTTCCTTATCACCTCATTGTCCATGTTGCTTCCACCTGAATGATGTGAGGACATGGCTTTACCTTCACTTTCACCCGCATGACTCCCTTGACCGGTTCCTGATGAACCGCCCTCATGAGAACCAGCAGAAAGGTTAGCTCTTCCTTCACGATCCTTGTTGAACTTGGGTGGCTTTAGGTGAGGGTGCAAGATCCAACACTGACTCCTTTTGTGTCCAGGCTTCTTGCAAGGGTCACATGAGCCTCCAAACTTCCTATCCTCACCATACCTCGCTCCTCTCCTCAGCTCGGTAAGCAGCCTTATTGGCTTGACCTGTCTCAGCTTTGTTAGCCACAGTCATATCAACCTTCCCTCCAAAGAGCCCAAGACTCCCTTCCTCCTTCTGAAGTTGTGCGCACACTTCCTCCATGGATGGAAGACTCGGAGACCTCAATATGTGCTTTATCACATCATTGAAGGCCGGATTCTGGGTTAGCATCAACCCAAACACTTGATCCTACTCACGCCTCTCCATAAGAGTAGCTTGATCCGTAGTGTTTGGCCTTAGAGCTTCAAGTTCAGACCACAAAGATCTAAACTTTCCCAAATGCTTAGTGAACTCAACCTCTTCCTGCACGAGTGTGTTTATGGCTCTCTTGAGCTCAAACACTCTGCTCAGACTAGTGATGTTCCCAAACGTCTTCTGGAGAGTGTCCCACAGTTGCTTACGTGTCTCACAGTAGCTATAAGCTTCCAGAAGTTGTACTTCAAGAGATCCTTGTAGCACAGATAGCACCATAAGGTCGTCTTGTACCCACTTCTTCTCATCAGCTACCACGAGTTCTTGGCCACCTTCACCGTCTTCTCCCTCATTAGCCACTGGTGTAGGACCATCATCAGTGATGTGACTCCACAACCCTTGCCTCCCAATGGCTGTCTTCACCATCCTTGACCACAGTAGGTAGTTTCCTCCACCCTTTAATGAAACAGGAACCGTAATGACCTTGTGCACATAGCTCCCTTCCATCCTTGCTTTCACGAACCGGTTTACAAAGAAAAGAGATGAACTTTTTAAGAGAAGCTGAAGATCTTAGATTTCAAATACCAGATTGATGCCAACCTGGCTCTGATACCATAAAATCTTTATAAGATTTCAGTAAGAACTTAAGAAAAGAGAGAAAATGATTAAGAAATGAGAGATTTAGGTAGAGAGAATTAAGAGAAACATGATGAACACTTAAGAGAAAGAGACTGAATAATTCGTGTTAATTAATCTGAGGCATTACATGAGCTTTTATATGAGAGATACAAGGGTTTATAATCAGATCCTACTCGTGTGTAGTTAAAGGAAGAAAGGAGAGCTTGGTTTGAACGAGTGGCTCTAGTTGCCCACATGCTTGATGCTTTTGGCATCTTGACCAGATGCCAAACCACTTTACAGCTAGCAAGAGGCTGGATGAGAAGGAGCCTTATCCTTCAACGGTCATCTAAACACGCGGGTAACCTTCAAACTCTCCAAACCTTCTTTCCGTGTAAGAGTCTTCCACCATTCCCATTATTTACCTTGTTGTGGTAAATTAACCACAGTAACATTTTGTTACTGTGGTAACAAGGTAAATGGTGAAAACTCTCCACTGCTCCTAATCTCCATTCTTCTCATAATCCACCCAAGATACTCAATAGCTTCCCAATTCATACCTCTTATTTCAACACTTGTTGTGACCAGACTTCTTACAATGGTCACAAAAACCTGAGCGCCTATCTCCAGCTGGTTTGTAAGCTGCTTTGTTGACTGCTGGTGCTTCTCCCTTCTCTGCCTTGTGTGCCATAGATAAATCCCCCTTTCCACCGAGTAGACCATCTGACCCTAACTCCTTCTGAAGTTGGGAACACACCTCATCATAGCTTGGTAGTTCTTTGGCCCTGAGAATGTGTTTTATCAAGTCATTGAAACTTGAGTTGAGTGTGAGGAGTAGTCCAAAGACCTTGTCTTGCTCACGCCTTTCTTCAAGTATGGTAGGGTCAGTGGTGCTTGGCCTCAGCATCTCAAGTTCAGACCACAACTGGCTGTACTNAATCTTGACCAAATGAGGTAGTTTACCCCTTTTAAAGTAACCGGAATCACCACTGGTTTGTTGTTGAAGTTGTACTCCATCTCGGAATGTTATTATCCAGTGGGTAAAAGAGTGTTCTTGAGATTTTGTGAAAAGTAAACCGTGGAAATGAAAGAGAGTAAGGTTTAGAGTAGCTTTGCGGAAGTGAAAAAGAGGTTCAAAAGCTTAAAGCTCTGATACCATGTAAGTTTAATGAAGAACAAGTGTGTTTAGGTCAAGAACAAGAGAGAAGGTGAGTTTAATCCGTGAGAGTGAGAGAGAGAGAGTGTTAACGAGAGAGAGAGTGTAGGAAGGATTTCTTATTTCCTTACTTAATTTGGTAGCTATACAACATGTATATAAAGCCTAAAGGAGACTAATGAAGACAAGAGGAATAAGTATAAACTAATGTGGTCTGAACCAGAGAAAGGGACAGCACTTAAACGGCTCCCTTCTTGTAGCAACATGTGACTTATATTGTATTTAATCCCCACTTGCTTCAGCTTCTCTCTCAACGGTCTGATCTCTTTTTTTAACTTCAAATCTGCTTCTAAGGGAGAAGCCTAACGAGAATATCATTGCCTTGTCTCCCAAGTCCCTTCTTTGTCAAGCTAAGCTCCTTGTGAGCCAAGACTGTACGGCCTGTACGGACTGCCTTGTATTCCAAGGTACTTATCCTTGTGTCTTCATCTATTCAGATCAATATGGATTACTCATGACTTTGGATCCTTGCTACAAGGATGTCATCAAACACATCTTGAGGTCGCCTAAACTGCCATCTATGGAGGAGGTGTGTGCACAACTTCAGAAGGAGGAGGGATCGCTTGGGTTGTTTGGTCGAAAAGGTGAGCTTACTATGGCTCATCAAGCTGAGGAGGTGCAAGCTAACAAGGCTGCATACAGAGGTGAAGGAAGAAAGTATGAGAAGTATGAAGGAAGTTGTGAGCATTGCAAGAAGACCGGGCATAGGAAGAGTCAGTACTGGATCCTACATCCTCATCTTAGGCCAGCAAAGTTCAACAAGGATAGGGAGGCTAAAGCTTACCTTTCTGCTGAGGCAAGTGGTGCTGGTTCATCTGGAACTAGCTCAGGTGTTAAGGCGGGTGAAAGTGAAGGAAGAGCATTGGCCTCTCATCAGCTAAATGGAAGGGGTGTGGAGCAGGAAGTGTACACCAGAGCTGACATTGAATCATTCATCAAGGCTCTTAAGGACTCTGGTAACAAACTCGGAAACCCTCTTGGATACTCATATGCTGCTCATATAATGCCTAGTACAAATGATAGGTTGCTAGACATTATTGAGACTTCATACAATGCTGCTAATGAACCTAGTATTGCTGATAAATTATTAGACATACTAGAGAACCTGAAAAGTAGACATAATAAACCTAGGGCTAATGTGGCTAAAACATTGTGTAAACCTTTGATTATTGATTCTGGTGCATCTCATCATATGATTAGTGATAATAGTTTGATTAGAGATATTGAACCAGCTCAGGGAAATGTGATGATTGCTAATGGAGATAGAGTTCCTATTAGAGGCATTGGTAAACTAAGATTGTTTGATAAAGATTCTAAAGCTTTCTTCATGCCTGAGTTTACTTCTAATCTTCTATATGTTAAGAAATGCACTACTGATCTTCAATGCAATGTTATTTTTAGTCCTAATGATGTCAAGTTTCAGGATATTAAGAGCAGTAAAGTCATTGGACAAGGAGCAACAAAAGGAAACCTTTATGTGCTTGAAGACCTTGATCCAAATATTAGTTCCTGTTTTTCTTTTAGTTCTGTTTCATCTTTGAGTAAGGATGCTTTGTGGCATGCTAGGCTAGGACATCCACATGTTAGGGCCTTAGGCATTATGTTACCAGGTGTCATGTTTAAAAATAAGGATTGTGAAGCTTGTATTTTGGGTAAACATTGTAAGAGTGCGTTTCAAAGATCTTCTACTATCTATGATAAGTGTTTTGACTTGATTCATTCTGATGTTTGGACTGCTCCATGTTTATCTAGGGATGATTATAAGTACTATGTCACATTCATAGATGAAAAATCCAAATACACCTGGTTAACATTAATTAAAACTAAGGATAGAGTTCTTGATGCATTTAAAAATTTTCAAGCTTATGTGACTAACCATTATCATGCCAAGATTAAGATTTCCAGGTCTGATAATGGTGGGGAGTACACTAGCCATGCATTCAAGGATCATCTTGCTCTTCATGGGATCCTACACCAGACAAGCTGTCCTTATACACCTCAACAGAATGGAGTTGCTGAAAGGAAGAACAGGCACCTTATGGAAGTAACCCGGTCCATGATGTTTCACAAGAATGTTCCAAAGAGGTACTGGAGTGATGCTGTGATTGCTGCATGTTATCTAATCAACAGGACACCAACAAGAGTTCTGGATGATCAGTGTCAATTTGAAGTCCTCAACAAGAGCAGACCAGTCCTAGATCATTTGAGAATTTTTGGGTGTGTGTGCTATGTGCTGGTTCCAGGCGAGCTAAGGAACAAGCTACAAGCTAAGAGTACTAAGGCTATGTTTGTTGGGTATTCTACCACTCAAAAAGGATACAAATGCTTTGATCCTATTGCAAGGAGGGTTCTGGTGTCTCGGGATGTTAAGTTCATGGAGGAGAAAGGTTACTATGAAGAACAAAATTGGGAGGAGCTTGAAGGGCTGTCTCAACCATCAGACAAGGCTGCTTGTTTGAGAAACATACTTGAGGGTCTTGGAATTGGAGTGTCCCAGGATCAGAGTAGGTGTCAAAAACCTCCTCAAGCTACTGCTGAAGAACCACACCACTTTGAACATGAGGGGGGAAGTGAATCAGATAATAGAGGTCAAGAAGATCAAGGTGAAGTTGGTACTGAAGGTCAAGAAGATCAAGGTGAAGCTGGTACTGAGGGTCAAGAAGATCAAGAATCTGATTCTCCTGTCCAAAGTGGAGAGGTTGAGAATCCGGAAGCTGGTCAAGAAGATCAGTCACAAGAAGAAATGGTGGTTCAGGTTCCTTTAAGAAGAAGCACACGGGTAAGGAAGGATCCTTCCAATTGGGTCAACACAAGGGTGTACTACAATTGTCAAGCTGTGGAGCAAGCTGTGTGTTCATTTGCGGAATATCCTGAAGATCATCTTGCATTCATGGTAAGTCTGGATGAGAGCTATGTTCCAAGAAGCTATGAAGAAGTAGTTTTGAGTAAAGAATGGAGAGATTCAGTTAAAGCTGAGGCTGATGCCATGGTAATGAATGACACATGGTATGAAAGCACACTTCCTAAGGGAAAGAAGGCAGTGTCATGCAAGTGGATATACACCATCAAATATCTACCTAATGGGAAGATTGATAGGCGCAAGACAAGGCTGGTTGCTAGAGGGTTCACCCAAACCTATGGAGAAGATTACATTGACACTTTTGCACCAGTGGCAAAACTCCATACCATTAGGATTGTTCTCTCTATTGCAACCAACCTTGAGTGGGATTTTTGGCAGATGGATGTTAAGAATGATTTTCTTCAAGGAGAGCTGGAAGATGAGGTCTATATGCTGCCACCTGTTAAGCTAAGTTAGTAATAAAGAGGAGAAGACATGGGAGATTGATGTGTAGTGTTTAAAAGTGAAATGGAGATGGTGCATATTTAGGTTGATGGTACGAACTGTACGGACATGTGTACGGACTGTACGGACCATCACTACCTAAACCACTTCAGATCACTCCTTAAACATGTTTTGGAGTTGTGCAAATATAGGGTGAGAAGTTGTACGGATAGGGTATCCGTACAATGAACTCAAGGAGGTGATGACTTGTGTATCATGGAAGGTTGGACGTAAAGGAACATGGGAAGTAAGACTCTAAGAGGAGTAGAAGGTTTGGGAGTTTGTATCCGTTAGGAGATAAGGCTCAGCAAAGGGGAGAAGCTGGTGCTAGCTGTAAAGGACAAGAGCATCTAACTAGATGCTCTTGGCATCAAGCGTGTGAGCCATATGGTCCATGTATTCAAACTACACGCTCCTCAGTCATGCTGACTTCACATGCTTCTAACTTTACCTTTCTTATCTTGTTATCTCTTCCTCACTATATAATTGTAACGAACACATCATTTTAATACACACAGAATTTCAGTCTCATTTCTTTCTAAGTTTCATCATGATTCTTCACTAGTTACTTTGATTCTCACCTAAATCTCTCTTTCTCTACTTACAAACCTTTCTTCTCTCTAAAATATTATGGTATCAGAGCCAGGTTGCTCATATTCTAGTTTCTAAACTCGTCAATCTTCAGCTTCATTCTCTCTTCAAGAGTAGTGTGTTCGTAGATCTTGAAGATGGAAGAACAAAAGAGCAAGACTATGGTGGTTCCGGTTACTTTGAAGGGAGGGGGAAACTACCTCATGTGGTCTCGTCTGGTGAAGACAGCGGTTGGAAGCAAAGGTCTTTGGAGTCACATCACGGATGGAGCTCCTAAACCTGTTGCTGGTGCAGATGATGGTGACATGGAGCTGGTGGTTGCAGATCAGGAGAAGTGGGCTCAAGATGACATGAAGGTGTTGTCCGTGATACAAGGGTCACTTGAAGCTTCAATCTTGGAGGCATACAGCTACTGTGAGACACCAAAGGGGTTGTGGGAAACCCTTCAGAAGGTGTATGGTAATACATCCAACTTAAGCCGGGTGTTTGAAGTGAAGAGATCCATCAATGCGCTTGCACAAGAAGAGATGGAGTTCACTAAACACTTGGGGAGGTTTAGAGCACTCTGGTCCGAACTAGAGATGCTGAGGCCAAATACCACTGATGAGAATACTCTCATAGAGAGGCGTGAGCAAGACCAAGTGTNCACTCTGGTCCGAACTAGAGATGCTGAGGCCAAATACCACTGATGAGAATACTCTCATAGAGAGGCGTGAGCAAGACCAAGTGTTTGGTTTGTTGCTGACTTTGAATCCAGCCTACAAGGATGTGATAAAGCACATGTTGAGGTCATCAAAACTTCCATCCTTTGATGAAGTTTGTGCTCAGTTGCAAAAGGAGGATGATTCCCTTGGGTTGTTTGGTGGCAAAGGTGACCTTGGTCTTGCTAATCAAGCGGAGACAGCCCATGCAAACAAAGCTGCTTACCGTGGAGAAGAGAGGAAGTTTGGTGGGACTTGTGACCACTGCAAGAAACCGGGTCACAAGAGGAGTCAATGCTGGATTCTCCATCCTCATCTCAAGCCTGCCAAGTTCATGAAGGATAAGGAGGCAAGAGCACATCTTTCCCATGGAAGTGGTGAAGCAAGCTCATCAGGAACCGGTTCAGCAATGCGTGAAGGAGAAGGGAAGGCATTGGTGTCTCAACCCTCATCTCCACTGAAGCTTGACAATGATGTGATAAGGAAATCAGACATTGAGGCCCTTTTTAAGGCGCTCAAGGAGGGTGGTAACATTATTACTAAACCCTTTGGTTACTCTCTTGCTGCATCTAAAATTAGTGAATGCTCATTAGATGGCTCTAGGTTGTCTAGTTTACTTAACCTTGCAAGTCATAGAACCGGATTAGCTAGTACTAATGTTGCTCAATCATTGCTTAAAACTTTGGTGGTAGATTCAGGTGCATCTCATCACATGATTAGTGACACTAGTCTTATTAAGGACATAGAACCTGCTCATGGTCATGTTAAGATTGCAAATGGAGATCGGATAGCAATAACTGTGTTGGTAGCTTGAACTTGTTTGATAAAGAAACTAGAGCTTTATACATGCCTGAATTTACATCTAATCTTTTGTCTGTCAAGAAGTGTACTAATGACTTGCATTGCAATGTTATATTTAGTCCTAATGATGTTAAGTTTCAGGATATTGAGAGCCATAAGCTGATTGGAAAAGGAGTTACAAAGGGGGATCTTTATGTGCTTGAAGACTTAGCTCCTGTTTCTTGTTCTAGTGTTTCTTTTAATTCTACTTTGAGTACTGATGCTATGTGGCATGCTAGATTAGGACACCCACATGTTAGAGCCTTAAGCTTAATGTTACCAGGTGTCATGTATAAAAATAATGAATGTGAAGCATGTGTTTTAGGTAAACATTGTAAGACTGTTTTTCAGAAATCAAGTACCATCTATGAAAAATGCTTTGATCTTGTTCATTCTGATGTTTGGTCTGCACCATGTTTATCTAGAGAGAACCATAAATACTTTGTAACATTCATTGATGAAAAATCTAAATACACCTGGATAACATTCATTAAAACTAAGGATAGGGTCCTTGATGCATTTAAGAATTTTCAAGCTTATGTATATAACCAATATAATGCCAAGCTTAAGTGGTGAGTACACAAGCAATGCATTCAAGGATCACTTGGCTAAACATGGGATTCTGCATCAAACGAGCTGTCCTTATACTCCTCAGCAAAAAATGGAGTTGCTGAGAGAAAGAACCGTCATCTTATGGAGGTTGCTAGGTTCCTGATGTTTCAGACCAATGTTCCAAAGAGGTTCTGGAGTGATGCAGTTATGACAGCATGCTACTTGATCAATAGGATGCCAACAAGAGTGTTGGAGGATCAGTCTCCATTTGAAGTTCTCAACAAGGTTAAGCCATCCTTGAATCACCTAAGAGTATTTGGATGCTTGTGTTTTGTTCATGTTCCGGATGGGATGAGAAACAAGCTTGAAGTAAAGAGCACAAGGGCGATGTTTGTGGGTTATTCAACTACTCAGAAGGGGTACAAGTGTTTTGATCCACATTCAAGAAGACTTCTTGTTTCCAGAGATGTAAAATTTATGGAAACCAAGGGATATTATGAAGAAAAGAGCTGGAATGATCTTAAGGATCTTGCTCAACCATCTGATAAGGCTTACAGCCTTAAGATGATACTAAAAGGACTTGGGATTGGTGTAACCCAGGATCGAACTGAGGAGAACCATAGGACTCCTCTTGAAGCTGAAGATCGACCACACCATGATCATGAAGGGGGAAATGAGTCGGGTCCTGACCTTGGTGTTGTTCAAGAAGACAATGAGGCTGGTGGACTGGACCAAAATGGAAGTCATCAGTCTGAAGAAGAAAGGAATAAGGAAACTACTGAAGAGACTGCTGATCAGAATGAAGAAACAAGGGATTCAAGTAATGATGTGCCACTAAGAAGGAGTACAAGAATAAGGAAACCTCCTTCTAATTGGATCAACACCCGGGTGTACTACAATGCAAATGAGGTTGCTCATCCAAGCCAAGCTGTTTGCTCGTTTGCTGAGTACCCTAAAGATCATTGCTCCTTCATGACCAGCCAGGACCAGAGCTTTGTCCCTAAAACTTATGAAGAAGCAATGGCTGATGAAGAATGGGTTGCCTCAGTTGGTGATGAAGCTAATGCCATGATTAAAAATGACACATGGTATGAGAGTGAACTCCCAAAAGGCAAGAAGGCTGTAACAAGTAGATGGATCTTCACCATTAAGTACCTACCAAATGGTAAGATTGAGAGGAAGAAGACTCGGTTGGTTGCTAGAGGCTATACTCAGACCTATGGAGAGGATTATATAGATACTTTTGCTCTGGTTCCTAAGTTGCATACCATTAGGATTGTCTTGTCCATTGCCACCAATCTTGGATGGGGTCTTTGGCAAATGGACGTGAAGAATGCCTTTCTTCAGGGGGAGCTTGAGGATGAGGTCTACATGCATCCTCCACCAGGACTTGAGAAGCTTGTTAAGCCAGGGAATGTTCTGAGGTTAAAGAAGGCTATATATGGTTTGAAGCAGTCCCCAAGAGCATGGTACCACAAGCTTAGCACCACTCTCAATGGCCGAGGTTTTGTGAAATGTGAACTGGACCACACTCTCTTCACTCTTACTACTCCCTCAGGTATTATTGTTCTACTTGTTTATGTAGATGATATTATTATCACAGGGAGTGATGAGAATGGTATCAAAGAAACTAAGGAGTTTCTTAAATCTGTTTTTGAGATAAAAGACTTGGGACAAATGAAATACTTTCTTGGAATAGAGTTATGTAGGTCCAAGGAAGGATTATTCATTTCTCAAAGGAAATATACACTTGATCTTTTGAAAGATGCAGGTAAGCTAGATGGCAAGACAGCAAAGATGCCAATGGAGGATGGATACAAGATACCAAGAGAGGGGGAGATAGAAGACAGTCCATCATTTGAAGATCCCAAGCTCTATAGGAAGCTTGTTGGTAAGCTAATCTATTTAACTATCACTAGACCTGATATATGCTTTGCTGTGAATCAGGTAAGTCAACATATGCAAGCTCAAAGCAGCACCATTGGAGTATGGTGATCCGGATACTCAGCTATCTTAATGGTACAAGAGGCTTAGGTGTTTGGATGGGTTGCAATGGTAGTACTGAAGTAGTTGGCTATTGTGATGCGGATTGGGCTGGTGATAGATCAGATAGAAGATCAACCACAGGGTATTGCACGTTTATTGGAGGAAACCTTGTGACATGGAAGAGCAAGAAGCAGAAGGTGATCTCATGTTCTAGTGCTGAGGCCGAGTATAGAGCAATGTTGAAGCTTACAAATGAGTTAGTATGGATCAAGGGAATCTTGAAGCACTTGGAGATTGATCAAGCTACACCAATGACTATGCATTGTGATAATCAAGCAGCAATTCACATTGCCTCCAACTNCTGAGGCCGAGTATAGAGCAATGTTGAAGCTTACAAATGAGTTAGTATGGATCAAGGGAATCTTGAAGCACTTGGAGATTGATCAAGCTACACCAATGACTATGCATTGTGATAATCAAGCAGCAATTCACATTGCCTCCAACTCGGTGTTCCATGAAAGAACCAAGCACATTGAAGTTGATTGTCACAAGGTGAGGCATATGATCTGCCTAGGTGTGATCTTACCATGCTATACAAGAAGTGAGGATCAGTTAGCTGATGTCTTCCCTAAGGCTGCACGGCAGAAGGTTATGGAGTCAGTTCATGTTAGGTTGGGTCTTATTGACCTAACTCCAACCAGCTAAACAACTCTCCTGATCATTAGGTCTCTACACTTTTACTCATCAAGGTTTTGTCCCAAGAAGGGTTTTCCTTGATGAGGTTTTAATGAGGGAGAGCTCATGGTCCTTCCAAGCTTGAATTGTTCCACATGGTCAAGCTTGAGGGGGAGTGTTAAGCTGAGTTAGTAATAAAGAGGAGAAGACATTGGAGATGGCTGTGTAGTGTTTAGGAGTGAAATGGAGATGGTGCATATTTAGGGTGATGGTACGGACTGTACGGACATATGTACGGACTGTACGGACCATCACTACCTAAACCACTTCAGATCACTCCTTAAACATGTTTTGGAGTTGTGCAAATATAGGGTGAGAAGTTGTACGGATAGGGTATCCGTACAATGAACTCAAGGAGGTGATGACTTGTGTATCAAGGAAGGTTGGACGTAAAGGAACATGGGAAGTAAGACTCTAAGAGGAGTAGAAGGTTTGGGAGTTTGTATCCGTTAGGAGATAAGGCTCAGCAAAGGGGAGAAGCTGGTGCTAG
>CAKOAT010312155.1:0-21092 GCA_932364175.1 Eruca vesicaria subsp. sativa
ACGCTCTCCTATCCTCTGTGTGTCCACCTCTTCCGGTCCCGATCTCGCCGGAGCTCACGGCGGCTCTACTGGAGAAGGATAAGGTTAACGGATTCGGTTTGATGGAGCCGTTCTCTGTTTGTAACGAGAAGAGATCGGTACGAGCGTATGGGATTTATCCGAAGACGTCATTTTTTAATCATGATTGTCTTCCTAATGCTTGTAGATTCGATTACGTTGACTCTGCTTCTTCTGATGGGAACAATACTGATATCATCATTAGGATGATTCATGATGTTCCTCTAGGTAGGGAAGTCTGTTTGAGTTACTTCCCTGTCAACATGAATTACGCTGGTAGACAGAAGAGGTTGCTTGAGGATTACGGTTTTAGATGTGAGTGTGATCGGTGTAAAGTGGAGTCTAGTTGGTCTGAAGGTGAGGATGATGAGAACGAGGAGGCTATGGATGAGATGGATGGTGGTGAAGATGATCAGGAAGAAGAGATGGAGGAAGAAGAAGAAGAGGAAGGTTGTGGTGATGATGAATCTAGTTTCCCTCACGCTTACTTCTTTGCGAGATATATGTGTGAGAAGGAGAATTGTTTTGGCACTCTTGCTCCGTTACCGCCCAAGGGTCATGATGATGTTTCGAGGTTTCTTGAATGTAATGTTTGTGGAAGTGTTAAGGAGGATGAAGTTGGCGGAAACCCATGAGACTAGAAGTTTCAAGGTTGTTAACTGGAAGTCTCGAAATCTCTTTTCAATTTTGTGTGTTGTTTTGCTGTTTGCTACTCAGTTTTGGAAAAAAAGAACATTCTAGCTTTAGAGCTCTTCCGTGTTAAGGTCTTTCTTTTGCCCTAAGACAGTCTTCAGAATTAGTTGAAATAGTTTTGTTGTGATATTGGATCATTTTTCTTGCCACTAGAAAGAAATATGGTCACTTTTATTTTACTTTTTAAGTTGTATATGGCTTGATACTCCTCTGGTAAACTCTCCCTATTCTCGCCCCTAGTTGCTAAGGATAAGGTTAACAGACAAAAGAGACAGACAGCTTGTGGGTTATGGTTTTAAATGTGATTATGATCGGTGCAAAGTGGAATCGAGCGTAATGTTTGTGGAAGCCTTAAGAGCAAATGGAATGCATATGTTAGAGCAACCTTATTGGTGAGCTGTTCTCAAAAAAAAAAAAAAAAAAAAACCTTATTGATGAGTTTACAAAACAGAGGTTTCTAAAATCAAAATAATAGTATTTAAAGTAAATAATTAAGTTTTGATTTTGGTGATGATTGTTTTGATGATTTTTAGCTTTTAATTTTTGTTTTTTTTTATTTTAGTGTAGATTTTAGTTTTTTGAAAAAACTTGACTGGTGAATTTAGATTTTAAATTTATATTTATCTGTTAAATAAATATTTTAATTTTTTTCACAATAACTGATGCATGAAAACATATAGTCTACTTACAAATACTAATAGGTACTAAGAGCATTTTTATCGCAGTTGTTAATAAAGGTTGCTTATGATAATTGTGATTAAAAATAAAAGAAAATTACCTTTTAATTGAAACAATGTTGCTTAATTAAGCGAAGGAAAAGATGAAGGAAAAGATGACGCTTAACGCTTAGTGGGATACGCGTCAAACATTTGTCTCTCCGTCTCTCTTTCATCTCTATCTCTCTCCCAGTTTTCCGAAATCAGATGATTTTCAGGGGAAAACATCGTCTGTCATCTCCTCTCGTCTAAAGAATCAGTCTACAAATCCGGTGTTCGTTATTCACCTCTCGTCGAATCCGACTCCGTCTCTCGGTGGCTGTCGCCAGAGATCTTCTCGACGATACTCGGCGACGGATCTCTCTCTCTGTTTGGCTCTCCTCAAAAGCGAAAGGTATTGTCTTTGTTCAATTATGATTCTTCTTTGTTCTGTTGTTCAATTAAGCATGTCTTCGATTTTATTTGATTGTTCTGTTTTGCATGTGTCTCTCTGTTGGTCTTCTCCGGCACGGACGATTCTGTGGGTGGCTCTCCTAGATTCGAAAGGTAAACCTTCTAATTCGTCTTTTTCATTTTTTTTGCAAATTTGATATGTTATTTTTGTCTGATTATGTATTTGCTTGCAAGTTTGTTTCAATTATGTTATGTTTCGTGTGTTTGATTTTGCAAGTTTATTTTAATTTGTTTGTTGCAAGTTTGTTTAGCTATTTGTGTGTTTGTGGTGTTGGTTTCTGTCTCTTGATTCTATTTTGTTTGTGTCGTCAGGAACTTCTTTGTTATACTGAAAGGAAAGATCATCGGACAAAATAGGACATTGAATTATTGGTTTTCTCTCTGGTGTGATTATGGTTGTGATACATATATGTCAACTAATGAATATGGTAGATAGGTATATGTCAAGTCGATTTTGTAGGTTGTTTGTGTTGAGTGATAAACATAGGTATATGTCATGATACATTAATATTTTGACAAAAGTGTTTCTAGTTCGTGAATATACCACAAAATATTTTGCAATTAAGTAGGGAATATAGTTAGATTATTTTCTTAGATAAATTAAATTTTTAGAAATGGCTAATGGCATAGTAATGTAATTATCACTGAAAATTAAGGGCATAATCCTATTAGGGATTTTGCTTTAATAGTATATATATATATATATATAAAAATTTCAAAAGATGAATAGTTATATTTGTAGCAAAGAAAAAGGAAAATTTATTTTCAACCAGAAACTAGAAAAAGTTAGTTATTGTTTCCTTAAATTTGTAGACAGTTATTTAAAAAACTAGTTTCTTTAGATTTTAGAAAATCTATTTTATAAAAAAGCTTGATTGGAAGAAAATTGGTTTTTGAAGAAACAAAAACCAAAATCTATTCTAAAAGCCTGAAACAACAATCCTATTAAATTAAAAAGAAAATGACTATTAAGACCATTAGTTTTCAAATTAACACTAAAAAATCTTCCAATTTATGTTTATGAAACTTTCAAATATTAACTTTTGAACTCTTATATTTTGTTGACTCGATCATTTAAGAAAACTTGATAATAGTTAACTTTTAAACTCGATTAAATATAATAGACGTCTGTTAACTCTTTAAAAGATGTTGTTTCAAAATAATGATTAAATATCAACCAAACAACGTAGTTTTGCTATTGTAAATGCTTAAAACATTTTATTAGCGAAACCAGAACCCTACACCGATTTCATCTTCCTCATTTTTGACTAAAGAAGATGAAGTTGATTGGTGTTCTAGTTTCACGAAAAAGATGCTTTAAGTGTTTAGAAGCAAAACAGTTTTCTTTGACT
Source organism: Eruca vesicaria subsp. sativa (assembly GCA_932364175.1). Taxonomy (NCBI): domain Eukaryota; kingdom Viridiplantae; phylum Streptophyta; class Magnoliopsida; order Brassicales; family Brassicaceae; genus Eruca; species Eruca vesicaria. The sequence continues at coordinate 3,272 of CAKOAT010312155.1, forward strand.
GATTTTTTTTTTTAAAATGACATCGTCTAGAGAGTTAATATACATCTATTTTTATAATTGAGTTTTACATGTTGACTATTCATCTTTTTTAAATGGCCGAGTTAACAAAATATGAGAACTAAAATGGTTAATATTGAAAAGTTGGAGATTTCTTTGATTCAAACACGAGTTGAAATTTTTTTAACTTTAATATGTAAGTTCAAGATTTTAATGTTTGTTTTCTCTTCACTAAATTAGTTAGATAAGGACATATGGAAAACATTTAGATGTTCGGAGTATCAAAATCAGAATTTTCTCTTTCTTTAATTTTTTTAAAAATTTATTTTCATTGTTAGATCCCCTCTACAACCTCTCAATGGAACTGTTATTAGAACTTCAATACCTAGAGACACCAGAAAAAGCAGCGGTGTTACGGATCCAATGGTCCAATTAGTCAACTCTTTCTCCAGCACTATGCTAAATCTGCAGCTAACTTTTTTTATTAACATGGCTGATCCGGCGGCCGTGACCAACCGACTATTCCCCTAAAGCCCACGGCACTCCACGTATTCTTGCGATTTAACGCTAGCCCTGATGGTCAGTGGGAATCGAACCCAAGACTGTATTGAGACCGAAGCTCTCTCAAGTACCACTAGGCTAACCCGCAACTAACATCTGCTTACTTAATAAACAAGAGTGGTTTCATCAGCAAATGATGGTGATACTGCAGAACTAGTTTAGCTTTGGCAAATAACCAGGATATTCACACTTGAAGAGATTTAGCTCTCTAGTCATATAGATCATGGGAGCCACAGCCACGAGCTCTCAAGGGAGTGCTTATTGGATATCCACGAGTTAAGGTTACAACGTCTGACTTCCTGAAGAAAGAAAGAGTGTGTGAGCTGTAGTAAAGATTGGGACAAATTTGATCGACCTTGAGTGCAATTGGGATTCATAACATAGAACGTACAACAACATTCTTACAGAAGTAACTCAAAAATAAATGAATAAAGAAATTTCTATTCACTAACGTAGTATGTAATAACAAATAGAAGAGCAAACTTTTACATTCAACTCCGGCCTTGGAAGCCTTAAGGGAGCTTGCATCGAGAGTTACTACACACAGAGCAAATGGTCTACAAATCGTGGTGTTAGATACCACTTCGATCATTAGAGAGAATTAACTGAACCTGGCATAACCTAGTCGAAATCTCCCACAATATGCAACACATCCCACACTCATTGCATGTATAGAACCATATCTATTTGGATCTACTTTGTTGGACCCGGATTTAGATCTATTCATAAAAGTTTTTGAAGCTCGAGAGAACGAAGTCGACAGAAGGTGACCAGTCTTCGGCCTCAAGCTCGGCTTGGTTTGAGAAAAAATTTCAAATTACTAATTGTGATAAATATACACTACAAAGAAATTCGTTATTATTTATGATGTTTTGTAACAATCGCAGGGTTTCTCACCACCTTAAGTTCTCAATCAAATAGAGTCTGATTGGTTTAGACTAAAACCTTACAAGCCCTGTCTAGTCCTTATGTATAACCGGAACGAGGAAATCTTGTTGGAAAATTCCGAGCATCTGGTTACAAATATCTATTAATTGACGTTTCGTTACACCAAATTCTAGCCACCAATCTTTCTCCCCATCACATGGTAACTTCACCTTCATAATGCCCGAGCCGAGATATATAGCAGCCGCAGCGATCTGACGCGGCCTGAACTGCAAACAAAGTGACGACCTTAAACTGTCATTAATGAAATTCCACGCACCCTGAGACACTTTCCTAGCATCCATCTCGACCTTAACCGATCTCCTAACCCATTCCAGAGCCGGTTCATAAGGGTGTTCGATTTCGAGATCAAACCTTAACGTCGACATCACAAACTTCTCACCGGTTAGCACGGTCCCCTTCAATCTCTCGCACACCTCCGTCGACGGTTCCTTGCCATGTAAAAGCCAGTAAGCCTTGGAGATGACGTCACCAACCGGTCTAGGAGACCCTTCGACTTTTCCAGCGATAAACATACATATGATGCTGATTATTTTGGGGTCGTTCTTCACCAGAGATTGGCGAGTGAAGAATCTTTGGCATAAGACTATCGATGTAGCTATGGATTTCTGATGATTGTTTAGAGTCTTGCCAAGCTCTTGGAGGAAAGTAGAGTAAGACCAACGTTGGAAACTCTCTTGCTTTAAGTCGATACCGTCTAGTCTCGATGGAGACTTTACTTCTATCTCTTCTCTTGTATTATACCAACTCCTTTCTCTCATTGTTTAACCTAATTAACCTCTTGCTTTTTTCTTTTTTAAATAATCCCGATATCGCTTGATTTATTATTATAGGAATTTGAAGATCGTATGTAACTGATGCTAACGAGAATTGCGGAGGATTTAAGTAACTATATTTTAGGAAGAAATTAAACTGTATTCATTTCTTCTGAAAATTATATACTCAAATATAATAGGAAAATTTTGTCAAAAAAAGAAGAGAGATTGTCAAGTTTCTTTATATATGGGATTTAACGTCAATCTCATTTTCCTTAAGTGTTTAAACATTACCAAATAAAAATGTTCGTCCCTAGCTAATTTTGACTTAAGAACAAATTGACAAATTTTATTCAATTCTGCGTATATTTTGTTAATTTTTTTGTTATTACTATTTTGACCTATGAGGACTGCAAAATAAGCAAACCAATCTGATATACTGTTAACTAGATTTTGAACCCGCACGGATGTGCGGGTAATTTTTTATTTTATAAAAATATAACAAAATCTTTCAAATATATGATTTAAATTTTATTGTTATATATTCTATAACTATATAATCTTATCATTTTAATTATTTTTATATAATATATTGTTGTAATTTTTTTAAAAAAATCATATATATATATATATATATTAGATAATGTATTTGTTGTGAGTTACAAAAATATATGTTAACATTTTTTGTATAAAAATATTACATGTTTTAAAAAAATTAATATGTTTTAACAGTGAATAAAAGAAATTTTTAAAATAAAATATTTTTTATTACCAATTTAATATACTTTTAGATTCATTTCACATAGCATTTTATTTTAATATACTAGATTTTGACCCGCACAACCGTGCGGGTATTTTAATACGAAAATATTTGAAATTATATAATAAAATTTATCAATAAATAAGTATAGTTTGATTATTTATGCTATCCAATTTATAATCATTTTTTGTGACTTATAATATTATTAATATAAAATTTATAAATTTTTATTTTTGTAATAATTTAATTATTATGTAAGATTACTAATTTATATATTTTGTTTTATTTCTAAATTTGAAATCTATGTAAAAATTAATTAATTTGGACCTACATAATACATAAACAAAATTTTGGGATATTGTTAAAAGTATTTTACATAATTTCAATTTTTTGTTTATAAATTAAAAATGAATTAAAATTTTAATTATATTTTATGATAATTAAAATTTTAATCAAATAATTTTTGAAACCATATCTTGAAAAAGATTCTAAAAGATTTTGTTAGAATTTTCTTAAAACTATTTATTTGTATTTCAAACAAAAAACTAAAGATATGAAAAGATATTATAATGTTATGTAAAATTTTATAAAACTCTAAAGATGGTCTAAACTAAAATATCACACATTAAGTGAGTCATGACTTCTCTTTTAATATAATAGATAGAATATCATTAAATTATAAAATATACCAATTTTTTTATTTTTAATTAACATTAATATATATATATATATTAATCACGAAATTAAATAATATATATTTTATAAAAATATTTAAAATTCTTGGTAAGATCATGTTAGATATTTTCTCAACAGATTTAGTTATAAATAAAATTAAAATATAAATTTATATTCAAATTGATTTACTACTAATATCTTATCTTCTATATTAAATAAAAATAAAATATTTTTCCAGTAATATATATTTGATTGATTAATATAAATAATCAAATATGTTCTATTAATGAAATGGTCCAAAATGACTTTTGTGTAGTAGATATAAATGGTACTTCTTTTTTAATATAGAAGATGAATCTTGAATGGTTTATCAAAATAAGTATCTGAGATTTAATTATTTTTGAATTTTTGTTCTTAAAACATTACTAGATTTGAGCGTGGGAATTTATTTTATTATAAATCTTTTTTTAAGATTTATAAGATAACTTTTGATAAATACTAGCGATGAAATTCCAATTTTTCAATAAGGGGAGATTTAGTGGAATTTATACAAATGATAAGTCAAATAACCTTGGTTTTATAAAAACTTTATAAATACCAAATGCAATAAGGGGAGATTTGATAAAATACTGGAATTTTCTCAAATCACAAGTTCAATAAGCCAGTGTAAGTGTTTTGAATTTTAAAATGACCAATTACAAGATTTAATTTTTGGTTAGAAGTTGATATTTTATGTTTTGTTGTGAAATATGTGTGTATAGTGTTTATAAAGTAAGATGGACTAAAGATATTTTATATATTAGATAAAACATGCTTGTAAGTAAGAGTAATAATAATTTTATAAATACAATACTATATAATTTTGGAAATGTCTGTAGCTATAAGAAGATTTTGCTATTGGTGCCAANTTTTTGGTTAGAAGTTGATATTTTATGTTTTGTTGTGAAATATGTGTGTATAGTGTTTATAAAGTAAGATGGACTAAAGATATTTTATATATTAGATAAAACATGCTTGTAAGTAAGAGTAATAATAATTTTATAAATACAATACTATATAATTTTGGAAATGTCTGTAGCTATAAGAAGATTTTGCTATTGGTGCCAAATATTTCAAACAATGAATGAATAGTTTTTTGTTGAAAAAATATGCAAATATATAAGAAGCAAATGAATAAAAAATTAGACGTAAACTAGGGTTAAGCCCGCCATATGGGCTGGTGAGCAAATTAAAAATCACATAAAATATATTTAAAATTAATCATATTTAACAAATTTATTGGTGACTGAAAATAATTAATTTTCAATATTTGTTTGTGTTGTTCTTGTTAGAAAGCACATGCTTTAACTATTAGTATTGTATCCCTAAATATGCATGGACATTTTTATCCCAAACTGAAATCATGATCTTAACATAAACCGAAATCGCATCCAAACCGTTATACAAAAATATCCGAACGGAATTTAAGAACTTGATACTTTCGGATTTGAGTACAATTCGAACCAAACCGGAATCCGAACATATTCGAATTAGTAAAATATGTTAATGTTCTTATATATACTTATTAAAGTAATTATATATTTTAAAGTATTTTTTGAAAACTATAGTTAGTTTTATTTGTTATTTTGAAACCTTTTTAGTTGGTTTAGTTAGTTTAACTAGTTCTAGTTATATTTTTGAATAATTGTATATTTTGAGTATGTTATTATTAATTTTTAAGTTTATTTTTTTTTGTACAATTTAAAACATTGGTTATAATCTGATCTGAACCGAAACTAAAAGGAGCTAAACCNTTTGAAAACTATAGTTAGTTTTATTTGTTATTTTGAAACCTTTTTAGTTGGTTTAGTTAGTTTAACTAGTTCTAGTTATATTTTTGAATAATTGTATATTTTGAGTATGTTATTATTAATTTTTAAGTTTATTTTTTTTTGTACAATTTAAAACATTGGTTATAATCTGATCTGAACCGAAACTAAAAGGAGCTAAACCGAATCCAACCCCAAAAACAGTAAAATATGAATGGAACTTATGATCATAGTACCGAAAATCTGAAAATTCAAATTAACCGAACCAAATATGACGGATTTGAACGGTCAGGCCTATCCATAAACATAAACTTGTAAGAGCAACCTCAACAGGATCGAATTCCAATTTTGAAATTCAAACCTATATAAAAGTGTTACTCCAATTTTTATTCTATTATACAATTAAATTTTAACATTAAAAAGACATAACCCTCTGATAAATAGACATTGGGATCCAGAGTATCATGGCAGTATCTAATTTGATATACTATGTGTATCATGGCAGTATCTAATTTGATATACTATGTATGTTTGGTAGTTTCTATCTCTTTCTTACTTCTATAATTATGTTTATTTTTCTTAAATACTCTGATTTGATATCCTATTTCTGTCTGGCAGTCCTCTCATTTTCTTTCTCTTGTGAAGACATGGTAGCTGGCGAAACGGTCACCAGAGGCGTAACTTGCTTTCCTCCTCCTCGTTTTCTATTTGCTCTCTCCTTCCTTGCTTAATCCTAGGTTCGGATCTCTGAGTTGTGAGACCACTTCCAATGTTTCGTCGAGGATGATGTAGCTCAAATCCGTCTTCGTGTGGAGAAACAGCGAGACCTAAGGAGGACAATGGAGGTGAGGGTCGGCTTTTAGAATCAAGGGTTTTGTCAGATCTGATTTTATCCTTTTGAGATCTACGGCAGAGCCCTTTTAACGATGACAAGTGACAATGACTAGACGTCTCCTCGACCCCGGATCTTCCTGTCCATGTGACTGTGAGACGGCTGGAGGAGTGGCACAATGGATGGAAAGAAGCTGTCTTTCTTCGATGATTGGGAGATGATGCACGGTGAAGGTCATGTCGACAGAGCTAGTAACTGAAGGTGTTGCATTTACGGATGAAGCTACTGATCTGAGATCCTCATCTCAGCATCAGTGACAATAGTGTTTTCATGCCAGTGGTATGGTCTTTGCATTTCTTGGATTTGCGATCTGGTATACCAGTCCGAATGTAGTAGTCAAGTTTCAACTTCTAGTATTGTCATGGTGGTTAGGTTTCAGACTATGAAACATTATAGAGATAGTCGGAAGGGTTGAAATTTTGGTTGAAATGAACATGTAATGTGGTGAGGTTGGTTTAGCAGAGTGTATTCGTAGAGTGGTGGGTGCAGTGATCGCTTAGGCAGTATATTTGAAGGGTCTGTCTGGTAAGACCTCTTCTTAGTTGGGAATCTGACTGGACTTCTATTTAGGAGTAATTGGACGTGAAGCACATCGCATCCGTATATGAAGGTTGTGTGGAACGAGTAGCGGTTCTTCCTGTCGGGTCATGAAGTCGCAGGGTTTTTTTTCTTGGACAGTATCGTTTGGCGTGTGTGTGCAGCAGCGATATGTCAACACCAGACTTGGAAGCATTAAGAATTGAAGGGAGCTTGCACTGAGAGTTACAAACAGAGCAAAGTGGTCTACAAATTGTGGTGTTGGATACCACTTCATCATCAGAGAGTATAACTGAACATAGGCATAACATAGTCGAAGTCTCCCACAACGTAGGAAATATTCAACACAATCCCACTTTGTTGGATCCGGATCTAGATCTATCCATAAAAGTGGTCGAGCTCGGCTTGGTTTGAGAAAAATATTCAAATTACTAATTGTGATGGATACACTACAAAAAAAAAAAAAATTGTTATTATTTTATGATGTTTTGTTACAATCGTAGGGTTTCTCACCCCCCATAAGTATTCAAGGATGGTTTAGACTAAAACCTTACAAGCCATGTGTAACCATTCGCCTCTTTTGGCCAATACCTTCAACAACAACTTCATTATTTTTTTGGAATGCTCCAAAAGTTACATTCTTAACCGGAAGAAGTCTTGTTGATAAATTCCAAGCGTCTGGATACAAATATCAAATAATTGACGTTTGTTACACTGAACTCTAGCCACCAATCTTTCTTCCCATCACACGGTAACTTCACTTTCACAATGTCCGAGCCGAGATATATAGCAGCCGAGCGACCTGCCTCGGCCTAAACTGCAAACAAAGCGAACCATCATTAATGAAATTCCGCGCAGCCTGAGACAAAAATATCCTAGCATCCATCTCGATCTTAACCGATCTCCTAACCCAATCCAGAGCAGGTTCATAAGGGTGTTCGATTTCGAGATCAAACCGTAACGTAGACATCACAAACTTCTCACCGGTTAGCACGGTCCCTTTCATTCTCTTGCACACTTATGGCGATGGTTCCTTGTCATGTAAAAATCTGTAAGCCTGAAAAAACAAATTGTAAGCCTTGGCGATGATGTCACCCAATGGTTATTCATTTTTTTCCACGAAACTTTGAATTTATTAATGATCAAAGTAGTCATTTGTTATGGCTGTACAAATTACATCAGGGATAAGACAATAATATTGGTAATAAACATGATCCAGTAGTGCTTGTTTGGCAAGTAAGTCTGCACATGTGTTTGATTCTTGATTTGTCCAGACATGCTTGATAACTTGAAATTTGCTTTCCCGTCTCCATATATCCTTTAGCCAGTTTAAGACATCAACATTAGTAGTTTTTTTGGTTACCAGGTTTATCACATTGAGGTTATCTTCCTCAAATATAATTTCTCTGTAACCCTTACTCCAACATTTCATCATGGCATCTAGTAGAGCTTGAAGTCACTCTCCAAATCATTATGCGGCTTGGTCGTTTGTAACTGGGCTGTTCCTATGAACATTCATGTGTGATCTTGCAGTATCCATTCCCCTTTAGCAGGTGTATGTATGTTCTGAAAAGATCCATCATAATTACACTTGATAAAACCCTCTTGTGGACGTTCCCATTTGTTTGGTTGTCTGCAGTTTCTAGTTCATCTGTTTTCTTTTTCATGCAGAGCTGTATATTGTTGTGCATCTAGCCATTCCTTTGCATCAAAGTGAGCTGCATGAAGTGTTGATTTCCAGTATGTAAGCTTTTGTTGATAGATCATTTTGTTTTGACTTTTCCAAATTCGCCAAAGAATCCACCATGGTAATTGCTGCATATGATCAGGCATCATGGAAGTTTGTTGTAGGATAATATTGAGTCTGTCTTCTAGAGGCATATGTGATTGATAAACCAATCTGTTATGGAATCCGGAAACTCTCCAATTTCTTTGCGCATAGATACATTCAAAGAAAAGATGCTCTGCTGAGTCTTCCTGATAACAGTGAGGACATCTGGCTGTGATTGTTACATGTTGTCGTTGTATATTTTTTCCCAGAGGTAAGGATAATGTAACCATCTTCCAAAAAATGTTTGATTTTCAGAGTTGTAGGTAGTCTCCATATATGTTGCTTTAATGGAGTACTTCCTGGGGGTGGAGTGATTGGCATATTATTTGGATCAAGAGTCGCTGGCCTTTACTCTGATTTTACTGTGTATTCACCTGACTTGTTATAGTGCCAAACAAGTTGATCACCACCATCATACGGACATAGTTTTATTGCTAGAATTTCCTCTGCATCTATTGGGTTCACTGTACGTCTAATAAGGTCTTCATTCCAGCCTGACTAGTCCTGCATCATGAAGTCTGATACCTTAATTGTAGTGTTCTGGTCCATAGTTGGTAGAGGTGGCCGTGGAGGTATTGAAGGAATCTATGGGTCTTTCCAAAACTCAGCTGTCTTGCCATTTCCTATGATATAACGCAGACCCTTTGCCATTAGGTCTCTTCCATGGATAAAGGATCGCCAGATATAAGAGCTTTTCCTTTGAACTCTTGCTGTGAGTATAGAAGAGTCTGCAAAGTATCTCCCTTTCATGACACGTGCCATTAATCTCTGTGGTTTTTTTATTATTCACCAAACTCGTTTCCCCAGGAGAGTATCATTGAATTTTTCTATATCTCGAAAACTAGTGAATCCCTTTAGATCCATCATCTTTTCCCCACCAAAAATTTTGCTAGTGTGTTGTTGATATCATCACATACACTCTTTGGGAGCTTGAAAACATTCATAGGATATCCAAAATTAGCAGTAGCAATAGATTTGATGAGAACTTCTTTACCTCCTGATGATATGAATCGGTTTTGCTATCCTTGTGTTTTAGCCTTGACTTTTTCTGAGACAAATTGTAATATTTCAGATTTCGTCCTTCCAAATACTCTGGAATACCGAGGTATTTTTCTCCTCCACCTTCATTATAAATGCCAAGAAGATGTGTCATCTGCATTTTGACCAGATCTTTAACTCGACTTCCGAAAGTTATTGAAGTTTTGTTGAGGTTCACAGCTTGGTCAGAACTCTTCTCATATAGCTGTAAAGTCTTTTTAATAGCTCTTCCATTTCTTTGGATTTACCGAAGTGAAAAATGGGAATCATCAGAAAATATGAGAAGGTTACTTTTGGAATCTGAGTACCAATTTTGATGCCCTGTATTTTCCATTCTGCATCAGCTTTATTCATCATATGTGAAAGAACTGCATCACACAAGATGAAAAGATAGGGAGATAAGGGATCTCCTTGTCTAATGCCTCTTTCTAGTTTAACATAGCCTCGTGGAGTCCCATTAATCAAAATTGAGAAACTGACTGATGAAATGCATATCATGATCCAGCTTATCCATTTTTCACAGAAACCCATGTGCCTCATTGTTTCTTCCTAAAATCTCCATTCAAGTCGATCATAAACCTTTTTGATATATGTTTTCAAAGTCATATAGGATTTAGATTGTATCTTTCTGACATTGAGAGAGTGGAATACCTCATGAGAAATAATTATGTTATCTGAGATCATTCGTTCTGGAACAAATGTTGTTTGATTCTCAGCAATAATGTTGGTCAGATGTCTCTTAAGCCACATCACTAGAATTTTGGAGATAATTTTGTAACTAACGTTGCATAACGCAATGGGATAAAGGTCTGCCATTGTGGTGGGAGGTCTTACCTTTGGGATTAGACATATATTGGTGTGGTTGAGTGATCCTTTGAGGAAACCACCCTCAAAAAAGTGATTCACTTCATTGACTATACTGTCATTGATATCATCCTAGAAGGTATGGTAGAAAGCAGCAGAGAAACCATCAGGTCCAGGGGTTTGATGAGCACCAATGGCAAATATTGCAGTCTCTATCTCCTCAGTTGTATCAGGTTTTGTTATATCCTCATTTATCTCTGCTGTTACACGTGTCTCGAATCCTTCAAAAGTATCTCCAAACTTCATCCAAACTTCTTGTAGAGAACTGAATTGAAATTTGAAATATTATTATGCAACCTTAGCAATCTGAACATCCCCTTGTTTTCGGTTTCCATCAGAATCTTGGATAGTATAGAGTCTGTTTCTGTGTCTTCTTGTTTTTGCAGATGAGTGAAAAAATTTTGTATTGAGATCTCTTTCTCGAAGCAAAGGATTTCTGCTCTTTCGTTTCCAGGACCACTCTTCATCTATATAAGCATGTTGTAATTCTGTGTGTAGCCTTTTTCTCTCTATAGTTGAGTGACCATTAGTGCAAGCTTCATCCAGTTGTTGTATTAGTCTAATAGTTTTCTCTTTAGCATTACATTGATGGTCTCTCTTCCATTGGGAAATATAAGTTATGCTATGTCTTAATCTCTGCAGTAAGGAGCTCTGTCTTGATCCTCTTGGTCTATTTCATTGAGTAGCAACAGCAGTTTTAAAACCATCTTGTGATTTAAGACGATCATCATACATGAAATGACCACATCTTTCTTCTGGTTTCCATTTAGAGAAAGTAACTAAAGGCCGGTGATCTGATTCTCAAAGTTCTAAAAACAGAGTTTCTGCAGAAGTAAATTAATCATGACATTATGTATTTCCTATTGTTCGATCAAGACAACTTGTAATGTAATGGTTTCCTCTCTAACCAGCCCATGAGAATCTATTTCCAATTGTCTTTACATCAGTGAAGTTACACGTCCTTATCATTTGTTTGAAGTCATGGAAGGTGTGGTCAGCTTTGATATTTCCTCCAGTCTTTTCTCCATTGTGAAGTATTTCCTTAAAATCACCCATGATGAGCCATTTATCATTTCTGATTGTTGTCATACATTCCAATCCTTCCCATATGAGAGTTCTACGTTGACGATTAGGGAAACCATAAACAAAAGACAAGTAGAAGCTGATTCCATTGATAACAACTTTACAATCTAGGAGATTTGGAGACTGATACATGACTGTTAAATCTACTTCTGATTTCCAAAAGAGAGCTAAACCACCGCTTAAACCATTAGTTGGAACTGTTACATAATTAAGGTACCCAAGATTACATCCCAAGCCCCGAATGTAATCATCTTTCTGCTTTGTTTCTGATAGGAAGATTATGTCCAAGAGATACTTTCTTTGTATCTCTTTTAGGCGTCGAACTGTCAAGTCTTTATATATCCGTCGACAGTTTCAACAGGCTGATCTCATGGTGGAAGAGGTGGTTGTGGGCCCACCGCGCCTCTCACCATGCTTGTCAGATCATCACAAATTGTATCACTTAGTTTCTCCCTGCTCATCTTGTAACCGAATCTATTTTTGTCTCTTTGCTTGTCATGTATCACTTTGATCTACTCTTTCCATTCGGGTAAGCTTCAACTTGTTACCTTCTGCCTCGGTCACCATGCCTTACGTTTAAGGATCTCACTTCCATCCCTGTGTGGAACAAAAGGCCGAGAAGCATAAATCTCTTCCATGTTCAGATCATCAGAATACATTGTTCTCATTGCTTCTCCATTCCAAAGCTCATCATCATCTGCCTCTTCTTCCATGATCCGTGTGGTATCTTCCTTCTCTTCTTCAAGATGTACCTTCTGTTCCTCAGGAAGCAATCAACAGGCTCCTTCGGGAGAGGATCATTTGCTTCAACGGTGTCTCCCTCATCATTTATTTTTTCAATGTGGACACCTGGGTTGTTGTGAGGTTGGTGTTCTTGTTCTTGATCATCGTCATTTTCATCTCCTTCATCAGGTCTCTCCTCTTGGCCACCATTCTAGATCAGACATCTGCCTGAGCCTTGCGTGATCAAGCCACAAGTTTCGCAAAAACCACGCAGCCTTTCATAGTACAGCATGAGCAAAACATTTTTTTCCTGGAGCGAACAGAAAATTGCGCTGAAATCTGAGAGGATGAGTGATGTTCCAGTTAATACGGATCCGTACGAACTCCATTCTTCCACCCGCTTCTTCGTTGTAGTCCATTTGTATATATTGTCCCATGGCTCGAGCAATATGTATGATCACCTCACGGTTCATGTACTGGAAAGGTATCCCTCTTACTTGGATCCATAATGGTATGAAATTCAGTAAATTCATATCCATAAGAGGGGTCCATTTCTGGAGGACCAACATACGGTCAGCATACGCCCATGGACATCTATGAAGCACTGTCTCCATTGCTTCTTCAGACGAGAAGACAAACTGGAAACGTCTTCCTTCCGTGGCACGACCACGAACCAAACCCTCTAATCCCCAGGTTCTTGGCATCAACGAGATGATGGATCTGACATTCTGACGACGAGGAATTGTAACACGTCCCACAATGAGAAAACGGTTTTCTTCAGCAGCTTGTCGTACAACATCGAAAGGTAAGGCAATTGGTGTCTCTTCACTTCCTAGTGAAATGTCTTACATAACACGTCTTAAATTATCTGTCATTCTGAGAAATTTTGTGTAGTATCTGAGAGGAAAATACAATACTTTTGATAGGAAATCAGTATAAAGAAATGAGACCAGTAATCTCGAATTTCTTATATAGAAGTTTTGTTCTTCGTAAACTGCTAAAGCTTCATGGTGAGAAATAAACTCCACATGGACAAATAGGGGAACATGGGATTAAAATGTGTGTTGAATCCCATCTTGCCATCATAATCATCATCTTCAACCCAAATCGTGGGGAGTAAAACCACGAAAAGTCGCTTTTTCCAAATCGCCATTGTAATGTTTTTTAGCATTACAAACAACATTTAATGGTATGATTACTTCTTATTCACTCTTTTATGTTACTCTTTAAAAAACTCTTTGGGTATTGATGTTGTATTGTCAATAAAAAATTACCAATGGTTATTCATTTTGATGAGTATTTTCCAAAAAAATTATTATGATATAATTTATTTTTTTATTTTTCTAGTTTTCTATAATATTTTTTTTGAGAAATGTTTTTTATAGTATATAAATACCAGAATTTTTCTCTTATATATTGTTAAAAGCTTATTATATAGTGAAATATCAATATTTTGATAAATAAAACGTGGAACATAATGTTCAAAATTACATGAATACTAGCTAGGTGATAACTTCGTTCAGCGCGGAGTGAAACATATTTTTGAATTATTACCATATTTTACGTATATTAAATTACATTAGCATGAAATAAAAAATGTTTTTCTTTAATTATGTAGTTATTGCATGAAAATTTATATAATATTAAATACTTAAATTTAATATTTTGTGGGGGAAAAGGGAATTTTCACACTAATAAATTTTATTAAAATTAGTGTCGGTTTTACAGAATTTTATTAAATATATACGATTTTAAAAATTTTGCACATTGTGTGGAATGAAGATTGTATATAAAAATTATTTAAATATTATTATTTATGTTTTGGAAAATCTAACTTATAGTATAGTATGTGGTCACATACCATTTTCTTTGTAATTATATATATACACAAAATATACTCAAGAATATTATTTTATAGTTATATGATATACTTAAAATATTATATTGGCTTATATCATATACTCAAGAAAAATTATATTTTTTGAAGTTCAGGATGATTATCACAATAAGTGCAAATATTAATTGTAAAATATTTGGCCTATTTTGTTAATATTGATTTGTTTTTAAATTTTCCCCGTAATTGTTCTGATAATCAATGACAATTTTGAATAATTCAAATTTACTCAAAATTAACTACTTAACTGAAGTTGATTTGTGTATGTATTTAATACTCCTTTACTACAATCCTGTACTGCATCACTTATCCTTTTGAATTTTAAAATCGTCAATATCCAACTGGAATAACCTGAGACTAACATTTTGTATTTTCTGATGATGTGTGGCTATACGTATGAATCTTTGAATAGTACAGATGTAACATGTTAAGACTTCAACCAAAAATTTATATGAACATCTATATGAAATTGAAGAACCTAAAATGTCTTGTGGCTATTTATGTGATAGATTAAGGTCTATGAATGAATGGTGTAGTTCATTTGTATATTGGCATGAACATCTATATGAAATTTTGTATATCCAGACCAGAGTGAGGCTAAATTTTTCAGCAAACTTAGCTCCTCTATTATGCAAAGCAATTGATAAATTCGGTTAATAAAATGTGGAGACATCGTTCACATGTCTTTTTTGTGAGTGATGTTTAAAATGTATTATTACGTATTATATATAATTATTAATTCAAATAATTTATAGGTACAGTTTGTCATAGTTCACATACACTTATGTATTTCAATATTTAAATGACAATTTAACGGTTTGATTCTACAAACAGATTATTAATAACACGGTGTAACATTACATCATAAGAAACATAGGTCCAATGACATTGAATTGTAAATACTCTTAATAAATTATGTCTATTTTTATAAATGGACTGAGAGGACTTGTGAAGCTGTCACATAAGTAATGACAATTTTGTTAATCATATATGAGGGTAAGGTTATTTATTAAAAATGCTCCTCAAATAATATATAAGGGATGATCGTCCATCATTTATCATTCTGATAATTTTTTTTAAATCCCATTTTTTTGGAATGCAATATTATTTTCCATTTATTAGTTTATTGCATAGTTTGACTATTAGTGCAAGTTTAGAAAATCAAAGAGAACATATGATCAAATACTTTTTGAGTGTTAGGATAAAAAATAATTAGTCTAACTGAATGAATAATCACTTAGGGAGCACTTATTAAATTAATAAAGTATAAAAAATTGATTATTATGATGGTAAGGCGAACGTAAGAGAGTTGAAATGCATGCTATGAGATAAATATGAAAGGAAAAATCATTAAAAAAGATTGAGAGTATGTGTAGTGTTTTCCTCTGGTCGGGTTCTCCTACTCAGACGCACAAAGCTAAGGTTAGTTGGGAAGATTTACGTGTGCCAAAATAAGAAGATGGGCTTGGAGTGAGAAAGCTACGGGAATCAAATAGAGTTTTTGCTTTGAAACTCATTTGGTGTTTGTTCACTCTGCCTTCCTCCTTATGGGTGAGTTGGGGGAAACATTATTTGCTCTAATACAACTCATTTTGGGATGTTTGTGACGATACCAAAGGATCCTGATCTGGAGGAAGTTGCTCAAATTAAGGGTGTGGCTTATGAGTTTTTCAGGATTGATGTAAAGGACGGTACAACTTGCCACTTCTGGTTTTATGATTGGTTGGTGCAGGGGAGGGTAATTGACATCACGGGTCCTACTGGCCCCACTTATTTGGGTTATTAGGCGACACACAAAGGTGTGTGATGCTGTGCCATTGGAGGATTGGAGCATCAAAGGGAGGAGAAGTCGTTGGTACCAGGATCTCCAAAAGAGTATCTTGGACAGGGAGCCACCAAGGCCTGAAAAGGGGGTGGATATAGTTCAGTGGAGGCATGTAAGTGCAGATTTCCGGGACCACTTTTCCACCTCTAGTACGTGGGAGAAAATAAGATCAAGGCAGACTGTAGTAGAATGGAGTCGAGTAGTCTGGTTCACACAAGGGATTCCACGGTTTTCCTTTATTACTTGGTTGGCTATGAAGAACAGATTATATACAGGGGATAGCATGAGACAATGGGGAATGATACAAATCTGTGAGTTGTGTGGAGAAAGAGATGAGACGCGGGACCATCTTTTCTTTGCATGTCCTTACTCCTATAGTGTGGGAGTGTTTAGCGAGGAGAATCATGGGAAACATCATAAACCCGGACTAGCACTAGACAGTGCAACACTTGCAGAGAATGAGGCCATTGGAAATGAACACTGTCTTGGCTAAGCTTTTGCTGCAGGCAACAATTTATCATCTGTGGAGGGAGCGAAATGCAAGGCGCCATCAGCAGGGTGGACAAGGCGATGAGAAACAGAATTACTTCTTTCAAGTACAAGCATGATCATAAGTATGGAGGTTTACTGCAAAGATGATTTCAGCTTAGTTCCTAAGGGATAGATAATTTGATGACTAATTGCTTTTGTTTTTAGTATAGTCCATGTTAACGTGAAGAAGTAAATAGAATGCATTGAAGTTTAACAAAATTTGCTAAGGTTTGCCAACATGAATAGTACCCGCGGAGCTACAGTAAAATCAAATATTTATATATTTAATTGTGGCTTTCTTATGAAACCAAGTGTGTTTGGCTTCTTGAGTAAGACAAACCTGCTTTATGTTCTTCTTCTTTATAATGTATTGTAATGACTTTTGTTTCGGATCAAAGGAAATTATTCTTTCTCCTTCTCTCTCTCTTATTCTTCATGTTCTTCATTCTCGATAAACTAAATTATTACTACTTCTCTTACTCTCATAATTCTAACAGTCCACAATGTAAATAACGTTCTTTTGATAGATCAATAAATTTGAAATTTCATCAAAAAAAAATCATTAAAAAGATAAAAATTAAAATGATAAATGAAAAAACAATGTTGTCCAAAAGCTAAGAAAATACAGATTTTGGTTTTTGTGTAGAACTAGGTAGTTATTTGAAAAAAACTAGTTTTAGGAGAATCATTTTTAACAAAAATTTTAACAATAACCAAAAACCATTTTAAAAACTATGAACAATCAAACTAAATAATAATGTTCTTCCTTAAGAACAAATTGCCAAAACAAAATATATTCAGTTCTGCATATGAAAATTTTGTCAATTCTTTTGATTTATTACTATTTTGACCTATGAGGAGTGCAAAATAAGTGAAGTGAACCAGTACGTATATACTCTTAATGAAGGGAAAATTGCCAAATATGACTCAAAACTTGATTTGAAATGCAAAAGTAAACCCAAACTTGAATCAAATGCAAAAGTAACTTAAAAGGCTATTGAAATTACAACCAACTCCTTGTGAACAAACAAAAAACGCGAATTTTTTTTACGTTTCTAGCCCTCGCAAGTCGTCTGCCCAGACGACTTTAAAATAAGTCGTC
>CAKOAT010312488.1:1429-19993 GCA_932364175.1 Eruca vesicaria subsp. sativa
CGATCTTCGATCTCTCGAGTTTTATAAAACGATCTTTCGAGTTTTATAAAACGATGATCTCTCGAGTTCTTATAAAACGATCTCTCGAGTTCTCTCGAGTTTTATAAAACGATCTTCGAGATTCATAAAACTGCTGCGTTTACGCGTTTGCGGGGAATTTTGGCTATTGATTCCGTCGTACCGATTTTGACCCCAACAGCCTTCTCACTTCTGGTCATGCTAGTCTTCAAACCATAAACTTCTGCTTGGATTCTTTCTAACCACCCCTCTAAGTTGGCAAGGCTGTACTGATGGTTGCCAATCATGCTGTAGATGTGTTCTGTTGTGCGCTGCATGGTGTCGTGGTGTGTTGGATCGTCGGTGGAGGCTGGAGGGTGCATATCGATCGATGCGTTGGGTATCTCATCGATCGATGGGGATGGGTCAGGTCGGGTGGCGAGCTGTCTTTGGATATCTTCTACCTCCTTCTGAATATCTTCTGTTCTCAGTTCCAAACTTTTAACATCATTCTGCACTGGGAGCCAATACTTGTCCAGTAGATAGTAATCTTCGTTTTCACAAGCCTCAATGGATTTGTAGATCTCGGCTGTGGTTTCTTCAAATTCTTCCTTGGTACAGAATTCTTGAACACGGTTGTCGATCGATGGACTGGGTTTGTCATCGACCGATAGCTTCTGGAAGTGGTGCTCGATCGGGTTAGGTACGGGTGTATCGATCTATGCAGGGGGATCTGTATCGGTCGATGGCTGTGGCTGAGACTTCAGTTGTGCGTGCAAGGTGTTGACTTCTTCTTGTAGGGCATCTCGTTTCTTTCGTACTGAGTCATTGTGGCTGGTCTGCCGTAGCATTTCACCTCGAAGTCTTGATATTTTTTCCTCAAGGTCTAGTTTCGCGCCTGCTATCTTCCAGTTGTGATCGCTGGTGAGGCCATCTAGCATGTAGGTGACTTCGTTCTGTGTGTAGAGCTTGCCATCTGGAACTCCTTTAGCAAACTGATCAGCATATCCTGGTAGACAGAAACAAGAGCGACCAAAAAGTGAGGCTCTCTTCAGCAAGTTTTCCATATCTTCTTTGGTGACAGGGATGATGTCTCCGTTTACTGCTCTTGCATGGCCAGATTCATCTCTGTAGACTCCATATTCATCTTTCTTTTCCCAAAAGAAACGACGTTCTCCGTTTTGGAAAGCTCTCGCCCCATACTCTCGGTGTGTATCGATCGATGCTAGTCTCCATGCATCGGTCGATGGGCACTTTGTCTGGTTTGGGTCGTTTTGATGATAGGTCCATTGGCCATCTGGTGTATGTCTGCAACATCTTCTGTGGAGATAGGAATGATTCTCCCATCTATGGCACGTGCATGACCATCTGAATCCCTGAAAATATCAAACTCATCCGAAATTAGTGAATTTAAATCAAATTTTGGTAGTTGTACCTCGGATGGTGTTGTGGCAGGATCGGTTGGTGGTCTGTGATTGATATCGATCGATGGAAAAATGTCTTCATCGGTCGATGGCTTGTAGGGCGTGTCGGACGATGGCTTGTACTCCTTGTCGAGCGATACGGTTTCTACTGGTAGAGTCGCGGCTTGTAGGGGTGCTGTGTCTACTGCAAAACTTTCGTGATAACCGCTGGCCCAGCTTCCAATCGAGTAATCTCCGTCTCGTGGTTCGTGTGGGACATAGACTGGTCTGCAGTAGGGTTCTTTGCTTGTTGATTCGAACCGTCGTTTGCACGATCTGGGGTAGGACATATCGATCGATGGACTAGGTGTCTTATCGGTCGATGCTCATCGGATGAAGGTCGGGAATGGAGGTTTTTCTTCATCTTCTCGAAGAAATTGGTACTCTATAGCTCGTTCCTCCTCGTAATCTTCATTATACTCCTCCTGAGTATTGATACTAGCAAGCTCGGGCAAGTAGTGATCGTTTTCCCAATCTTCTGCATTGAAATCGGCTACTGGGAACTCGGCTTCGGTCCGTCAGAAGACTCCATCGAGCGATGACCAGGTAGTACTGTCGGTCGATGGTGCTGCAAGGATATTGATCGATGGGGATATGGTGTCATCGGTCGATACTGCTTCTTCGGTGTCATACTCTTCCATAGAATCAAATTCGTGGGCAAAGAAACATGTGGCTACGAGTGTTGAGCTGGCTGGCCTTGGGAACTTGATTACTGGTACAAGATCGTAGTGAATGGAAGGGTTGATTAGGGTTAGGCAGAGCTTGTTGGTTTGGAGGTCACAAACAGCTCCAACTGTGGCTATGAAGGCTCTTCCAAGTAGTAGAGAAGTTTTGAAGTTCAGCTTGTTGGAGAGGATATGGAAGTCTGTAGGAATTAGGGTTTCTCCAATCTGTACCTCAAGGTTGCGAACGATGCCTCCAGAGATTTGCTGAGAACAATCTACAAAGATGAAAGTTTCTTCAGGAGGCTCTATCTTCAGACCTAGATGATCTGCCATGAGCTTGGGTAAAATGCTAACTCCAGATCATGTGTCACAGAGGGCACGTGGGAACTCAACACCTCTAATGTAGCAAGGTATTGTGAACTTCCCTGGATCATTCTTCTTCTTCAGTGTTATCTTCTGCTTGAGGCTATCTCTGACTTGGTTAAACATCCTCCTGATGTCTTCTTCTGTCTCCTTTGATTCTCTGAAGAACATCCACAATCTGTGTGAGAAGTAGGCTTCTTCAAAAGGTTTCTCTTTAGGTATTCTGGGGACTCTTTTTCTGAAGCTTGACAACTCCTTCTCATTAGCTTCTCTTTTATAGGGTTTAGGTGTATTCTCTTTACTTTTTCTGAGCACTCTCCCCATATTTTCCATTTTTATCTCCATGGACTCAAAAATATATGTGGGTCTCTCTTTTAGGGCTGCTGTAGGGTTTCTGGTGGTGTAATATCGCTCCCGGAAAGCGTCAAGACCTGCACTATCGATTTTAGGGAGTGGCACTCGGCGTTGGGGTACTTCATATCGATTGACACTGGTAGGTGTGTGTCGAGCGATGCCAGGGTCTGGATGTAGATCGATGATCGAGGCATCATGTCGATCGATGACAGGGCTGGGCGGATGTGGGTGAAGTGCGGCGAATTCGGCGTGAGACATAATCTTGACGGAATTGCATTCGCGAGGGTTTTCGTCGGAGTTCATCGATCGACACTCATCGAAGTCAATCGATTGACGAACTAAAGGTGATATCGATCGATGTTGAGCTGGTGATATCGATCGATAGTAGTCGTAGGCGAATTCTCTTTCACTCTCATCATCAGATCTCTGAATCTCTTCTACTACCTCTTGCCAAAAGTCATCATCTAGGGGGGCATTGATGTTCTGGGTGTGAGCAAACTCCTGCTTCTTAACTGCTTCTCCTGTCTGCAACACATGGGTCTCTAGCTTCTTCACATGGGTGCTGAGTGCATCTATCTTCGTGATGAAGGTGGTGTAGACAGAATCGATCTTTCCAATGAAGTTTACCTCGAGCTTCTGCTGACTCTCAAGTATCTTGTCTATCAATTCCTCCAGTTTAGTATCTTGGGTGGGTGGGTGTGGATTTGAGTAGAAGGCACTTCCATAGCTTCTGTTGTTGTTAGGATTGCTGCTGAAGGTGTTGGGCTTCTAGGGATTCTGGTTAAAGTTGCTTCTCTGGCCCGTGAAGTTTATGAATCCTCCTTGGTTACCAGATATCTGAAAACCGGCTCCACTAATCCAGTTGACATCTTCTTCAACAATTTCTGAATCTTCCACTGAACAGATCTGCTTGTTTAGGAGCTTCTGAATGTTGTCTAGTTGTGCTTGAACTTCATTGATGTACTCCTTCCCAGGGGATGATGTAGTCTTCATATAGTTTCTTGTGTTGTTGCTGGAAGCTAAGTTGTTAATTAGCTTGATAGCATTCTGAGGATTCCTGGTGGTGAAGTTGCCATCGCTAGCTGTATCAAGGGCTCTCTTGAAATCGGGGCTGATGCCTCTATAGAAGGTGCAGAGCAGTTGTACTTGGTTGAATCCGTGGTGTGGGCAGTCTCGCTGGTAGGACTTAAATCTGTTCCAAGTATCCTTGAATGACTCTTCAGGGGCTTGGGTGAATGTAGCAATCTTCTTCCTCCAATCTTCAATGCGTGAATCATCAAAGAAATTACGCAGGAAGACGTGTTTGATATCACTCCAGGTGGTAAGGGAACCTGGTGGTAGTTGTCTTAGCCACTGCAAAGCTTCTACAGATAGAGAGTACTTGAAAAGCTTGCAGAAAAGATAGTCTTGAGGGACTCCTTTTGCTTTGACTAGGGTGACAAGATCCTCGAACCTCTCCAAATGGTCCATAGGATGCTCATGGGGCAAACCACAAAAAGGGATTTGACCCACAAGTGTGTAGTACTGCGGCTTGAGCTCAAAATCTCCTCTTTGAATAGTAGAAGGTAGGATGGATGATCGGTTTGAATAGAACTGATCGGGGCGGTTGTAATCAGCCAAAGTTTTGGTCTCTTCTGCAGGTTGAATGATGCATGTGGGTGCAGTCTCTTCTTCAATAATGATCTCCTTCTGATCATTCAGCTTCTGACCTGATGCGTTTCGCAGGTGACCGTCTTGATCACGCAGGTCTCCATTCTCATCGGGTATGAGAATCATAGGTGCTACCATGTATCGCCGGTTAGTATCGATCGATGTCAGGTGTGGTGTATCGATCGATGTCAAGTGAGGGGTATCGGTCGACGAACGGTTGTTGATGTCGATCGATGAGGTGGTGAAAGTATCGGTTGACGAACGGTTGTTGATCGTCGGTGGAAAGGGCGTATCGGTCGATACGATGGTATTGGTATCGAATGATGCGGAGCGTATGTCCTTGCGGATGCTACGCTCTAGGTTGTTGGGATCTTCTGAGTACAAAAGTTTCTTATTCTTGTTGCTTCTAGTACTACTGGGAATGTACCTGAAAGAGACAAAAGAAAAAGAAAATATTTTGTGTCAAAAGATGAAAAATAAAAAAATAATAACAAATAACCTAGACTGAATCAGATTAAATCTAATAGTGAACTTAGTTCCCCGGCAACGGCGCCTAATTTGATGTCACTCAAATGTTTAACCTAAGGAGTGATTTTACTCTCTCAAATAAGAGGTTCAATCGTAGCACTTAGGGATCGAATCCACAAGGAACTAGAGTCACAAAAGATATAATCTTAAGTGATTAAGCTAAGTTGAAAAGGTTTAAAACAATAAATAAAATAAGTAGCAATGGTAAGTTGCTAAGGAATAGGTTTTGGTTTTCAAACAATAAAGAGAAATAGTTAGATTCAAGGTTGCTATTAAGAAAATAAGGATTATAAATCTATGGATATCTTAACGAATTGCTTGTAAATATATGAGAACTTCAATCCTTAGACAAATCTATAGTTGTCGCTAGTTATACTCGTCCATTGATCTAATGCCGACTGCATCGATCGATGTTGCTATTGCAGTGTCGATCGATATAAGCTGTCGTCGATCGATAACTCTAGAGGAGTATCGATATTAAGTGTCAGATCGGATCGAATTTTGTTCACTCGAGAATTTCTATCAGACCGGCTGTCGCATCGTGCCTTAATAGAGTCTGGGCTTAGCCAAATGATTTCAGGAAGATGACTATTAGATTAGTCACTCCATAATCAATACTCTAGGTAGCAAGTCTAGAGGAAGCATTAGGGTTCATTTGGATAATGAATATAACAACTCAACAATCATAGTTGGGGCTAATCCCTCATAACTCATTTGAACCCCAAATCTAACATATGAATCTACTCAGACATAGCCAAGAGATTCATAGCAAAAGAATAAGTAGAAAAGAAAACGCTTTTATTGCTAAGTATAAAATAGAATACAAAACTTGGTTCAAAACTTCTTCTTCTTTTAAGGCTCATAGGCATAACTATAAATAGGGAGTACAATTAGGTTAAAAACTCGTCAGGGGCAGTCTTGTAATTTGGTGAGAACTTGGGCTTCAAGTTGGCCAAATAAATCTTGCTCATCACGCTCTGTATCGATCGATGGAGTATCTCGACTTCAACTTCTACGGAAGCGTCATCGATCGATTACACAGGGTGTGTATCGATCGATATGTGTCTCTTCTGTCGGATCTTCATAGTCATCTTGGAAAACTCTTCTTTAAGCACCAATAGGCACCTAAACCATCACTTTATCACAAAATGCTCCTGAAGCTGAAAACATACCTAATAGACTCCAAAACATAGATAATTATAATAAAAACATATAGAAAATATGACCAAAAGCGGGTCAAAATCATGGTCTATCAACTCCCCCGGACTTAACCTTTTGTTTGTCCTCAAGCAAACATCAAGTCAGTCTTGAAAAGAAGTTTAAAAACACTAGGGACTCAATCAAAATCTCAACTTAAAAATCATAACCTCCTACTTTGTTGCAAACCACACCTTATTCCTATCAACTACATAAGTACATTATACCATATATTAGCTTAGCAACCTAATGAAAAAGTAGATCAGTTATCTTCTAACGATGATGCCACTACTGAGGAGATTGCAGCAACTTTAAAGGAATTATCTGATGCTCTTAAGGTAGAATAAATGTTTTGGAAGCAGAAGTGTAGGGTTTTTTGGCTACGAGAAGGAGAAATGAATACAAAATTCTTTCATGCTCTCACGAAATAGAGAAGGGCAAGGAATATGATTACACAGCTTTTGGATGAGGATGGGAATGTGGTACATGATGAGGAGGGACTTGTAGCCATTGCTACAAATTATTTTAGACATATTTTCCAATCATCAAATCCCGAGGACATAGAGGAGGCATTATCTGAGGTCTCTACAACCATTACACTAGTAGACAATGAAATCTCACAGCACCGGTTATTGAATGGGAGATCAAATTGGCGCTTTTTGCGATGCATCCACAGAAAGCTCTAAGGCCAGATGGAATGACTGCGCTTTTTTACCAAAAATTTTGGGTTATTGTAAAAGAGGATTTAACTCTTATGGTTAATCAATTTCTGTTTGAAGGTACGATACTGGTTTAAATGAAACCAACATATGTCTCATTATGAAAGTTGATAAGCCGAATCAGATGAGTCAGCTACGCCATATCAACTTATGTAATGTTAGTTATAAGATAATCTCTAAGGTCTTATGCCAGAAGTTAAAAAAAGTTATACCAGATAGAATCTTAGAGACCCAGTCAGCCTTTGTTGCGAGGAGGCAGATCTCTGATAACATTATGATTGCTCAGGAGATGTTCCATGCTCTACGAACCAAAACCAGTGGACGTAATAAGAGGATGGCAATCAAAACAGATATGAACAAGGCGTAAGATAAAATGGTGTGGTCCTTCATTGAGACTACCATGAAGAAGATGGGTTTTTCAGAAATCTGGATAACCTGGATAATGCGCTGTATATCATCAGTTAAGTATAAGGTCTTTATGAATGGTCAGCCAAGAGGGAATATTGTTCCATAGAGAGGTCTAAGACAGGGGGATCCTCTGCCCCCTTTCATTTTTATTCTGTGCACGGAAGCGCTCGTTAGCCTTCTAAATCATGCAGAGAATCAAGGGAAGATAACAGGGATGCGCATCACACGTGCGTGTCCTTCGGTATCTCACCTTCTCTTTGCTAATGATAGCCTGTTCTTTTGTAAGGCGGAGCCCTGTGAATGTGAAGAAGTAATGAAAGTGGTCAGCAAGTATGGACAAGCCTCAGGTCAATGCATTAACTTTGTAAAATCTTTATTACTCTTTGGTAAGAGGATTGGACATGATGTTAGACAGAAAATTAAAGATACCCTTGGGATTCAGAATGAAGGGGGAATGGGAACATATCTAGGAATCCCAGAGGATATCAGTGGGTCCAAATGCAATCTTTTTACATTTTTAAAGGATAAATTGAGGAATAAAGTTAACGGATGGACAGGTAGGTGGCTGTCAAAAGGTGGCAATGAGGTTATGATCAAGTCCATCCTACTAACACTGCCAACTTATGTAATAACCTGTTTTCTTCTGCCTTTGGAGATATGTGATGCCTTAGCTAGTGCCATTGCACAGTTCTGGTGGAGCTTAAACCCTCCAAAAGAGGCATACACTGGTCAACATTGGACAAATTATGTTTATCTAAAGAGGAAGGTGGATTGGCTTCAGGATGATCCATGAATTTAACATGGCATTGCTAGCAAAGCAGTTATGGAGGCTGGTTCAATACCCAGATTCTCTGGTTGCTCGTGTTTTGAGAGGTCGGTATTATCGATTAAGCTCGCCGTTGCATCAGCTTACTGTTAGTAACCCATCATACGTGTGGACAAGTCTATCGGCGGCACGAGAATTACTTTTACTGGGAGTTAGACAAAAGATTCATTCGGGGTATGAGGTGAAAGTATGGGAGGATCCTTGGATTCCTACTATACCAGCGAGACCGGCGTCCCCATCTGCACTGGTGTTGCATCCAAACATGAGAGTAAGCGACCTTATTAATCAAGAAACTAAGACTTAGGATGCGACAAGACTGGAAAACTACGTAAATGCTATTGATATACCTCTCGTAAAGAGTATGTCAATTAGTTCTACACATCGCAGGGACACATTTTGCTGGAGCTATACAAGGAATGGCCAATATACAGTCAAATCTAGATATTGGGTTGCACAGAATATTTTAAAGAAGGAAGAGGTGGCTGTAGTTAGTGAACCTAGTATCACTAAACTACAAGCACAAGCTTGGAAGGTGCGGGCTCCCCAAAAGATGTGCCATCTTATAGTGGCAACTAATAACAGGTCATGTGGCTGTTATGAGTACCTTAAATTATAGGCATATAAGGTGTGACAATTACTGTCCACGCTGTGGAGAACCAGGAGAATCAATTACACATGCCATTTTCCTGTGTCCACCTGAGTTTGGGCCTTATCGTCGATGCCTACTAGTCCTACATTGTTCCCACTTCAGAGCACATATGCGAACATGGATTATCTCTTTTGGACGAAGAACGCCATAGCAGAACCGGATTTAGACATGGATCCTTATCCTTGGATTATATGGTATATTTGGAAGGCTCGGAACGACAAATGTTCAAAGGGATTGATAGAGATTCATTGGAGCTAGCCCGATATGTAGAAAGCGAATGTAAAGCCTGGTTCCAAGCCAATGAACAAAGTTCTTTGGCCTCTCAAGGAAACATGGATGTCGACATCCAGGCCATAAGTCTGGGGAATATCTGTATGGTGGATGGCTCTTGGACCTCTACAGCTCAGTTCAGTGGATGTGGATGGGTCTGGAATGATAATATGGGGAATAGTCAGTTAATGGGTATGCGTAATTTTGATAGAGTGGAGTCTGCTTTGCACTCTGAGCTGTAAGCACTGCAGTGGGCAATGGAGAACATGCTTCAACATTCGCCATGTCAGAGCTTTGGGACGGACTGCAAAGAAATGATTTCAATGCTCAGGAATCCACAGGATTGGCCAAGCTTCTCAACGGAACTGGAAAAGCTCACGATGTCGCGGATTTGCTTTCTAGATTTTAAGATTTTCTATGTTCCTAGGACACAGAACGGATTTTCTAATTCCCTAGCTAAAACTGCTCGATCATTCTATCGAGAATTGATATATGTTGGTTGTTCTATTCCGGTGATCTGGATTCCCAAATCATCTGAAGCTTGAATAATAGATCAGCTGTTCGTTGTCAACAAAATAAAAAATTATGTATCTATATATTTTATTATTATTATAATGCACTGTAGTCATTCTACAATTGTTCTGTATGTTACAAGTCAAATTAATTAGTCGTCTCCAAAAAAGATAAAAGAACATAGTAAACGTTACATAATACACTTAACTGAACCTATAGTCCGAAATATAATATACATTCAAATTCATCCTGCCTAACTATAACATTCAATTTCAATAATTAGTTTTAACAGAAATTAATAACTTACAAAAAGTTAATGTAACGTTTGGTTTAAACCAAATGCAAAAGTCACAGAAATAGACCAGATAAAATATATGGATATGCAAATCTTAAACTTGTAAAGCATTTATTTAGTGGATGGATCATGGACAGCGAAAACAGAACATAGTGGATATATATGGATTTGGATGGATGGATTAGGAAAAAAACAGTTCTTAGATCTAGGAACAAAGAAAATTGTATGTCTTTTTTCCATATAGAGTTGAAAGCACTGATATGGACGATAAGGAGTATGATTCAGAATAGCACCTGTCAACATTTTGGGACGGACTGTAAGAATATTATGACAATGATTTAGAATCCGAAAAACTAGCCAAACTACTCCACAGAAATAGGAGAATTCGTTTTATTGAAGGATAGACTTCCAGACTTTAAGATTTTCTACCTATTAGGAATGCGAAATCAGACTGCAGTTGGTTTAGCTAAAAGTTATTCGTAATTTTTATCGTCAGTTGTATTTTGTTGATTGTTCTATTCCAATCTGGATTCTCAGACCACTTCAAATTTAAGTAATAGAATAGTTTTTTGGTTATTACAGAAAAAAAATAATAATAATAACTTGAACGTTTCCTCTACGGTGGATACAGAAGAAAACGACATGAACGTTTTCTTTACGGTGGAAAGACTACCACACAAAGTTCAGCAATTTGGCAATTGGCATAAACGGAGTTGACCAACACGTTTACTTAAATTTTGAAACATCAGAACAGTACGCATATGTTTTAAGTACGTCATCAAACAGTGAATAAAATACAGAATATAATTTTTTAATATTTATTAAGCCATTTTATCTTCAAGATTTAGACAAAACCTATTTTCTAGAACATAAATATCAGATACATACCAAAATAAAAAAAATCTTAGTATTTGGCATCACGTTAAAATTTCAGTTTTTGATATCCACGAAATAGTTTTGAAGTTTTGGTGTCCATTTAAGATAATATCTGTTCTGTTTTAATATAGAACACATACTTTCATCCCTACCATGGAATCAATAAGGGAAAATCTCCATAATATCACATTTTGAAATTTATCATAAAAGATAAAAGTAGCATTTCATAGGAAATTTCAAAATAACATTTATTAAAAAGATAAAATGATTAAATAGTTCCAAAAGTTAAACCTCATTTTATCCCAAATCGTAATTACTAAATAATAAATCTAAATTAATCACTAAATTATAAATTCAAATTTTATATAAAAAAAAATGTCTTTTAACTTTTAGTTAGATTTTTTTTTCCTTTTGTGTGCTATTTTTGAAAAAAAAATGTAGTTTAGAGATATTTGAAGATATTTTGCAATAATGAAAGAGCCTCTCGAGAACAAAGATAGATACAATTAACGAATTATTCTATCCTGCAAAAGAATTAGGAAGCATATTATTTTTCTATTATCATGTTCAACTTAAAAATGTATTTGTTGTATGTTTACATTCTTGTAATATGTTAAACCTCTTTTAATATTAATAAAGAAAAGAGCCCTATAAATATAACAATGCTCTAACTCTCAAGTACAAGAAAATAAAACATTTTGCTATCTTACATAAAAAATATGGGGAAATTCTCAGCTTTGATGATAATCATAGCCTTTTTCCTTCTTTTTGTCATTCAAACTCTCGAAGTTGTTAATGGCCAGTGTTACGGAAGCTTAGCCGGCAACAGCAGCTACGCTCAGAATCGCCAAAATCTCTTCTCTACTCTTTCCAATAAAGTCCTCACTCACGGCGGATTCTACAACGCTTCATTCGGCCAATATCCAAACAAGGTTTATGCTCTTGGACTCTGCGCAAGAGGCTACGAGCCAAAAGCTTGTTCCAATTGTGTCGAAAAATTGACCTTTGAAACACAAAAGAATTGTCCAACCACCATGGACTCGTTCGTTTGGGGCAGTGACGAAGAAGAGCGTGTTTCTTGTCTCGTACGTTCCTCAAACCACTCTTTTGGGAACCTCGAGCTTGAACCTCCTGTTATCGGGGTAAGTCCAGATCATATCGGGCCATTGATAAATATCACCCTGTTCATGCTACAATGGGAATACACGGTAAATAAGACCCTCCAGGCTGCCACAAAAGCTAATACTTCCGTGGCACATAAGTATTATAGTGCCTCACACGCAGAGTTCACAGCATTTCCGAATGTTTACATGCTGATGCAATGCACACCCGACATAACTTCCCATGATTGCAATCAATGTTTGGAAGCTTGTCTGAAATACTTTAGAGAACAGTTTCGGGGAAGAACAGGGGGCATGATTAGTTTTCCGAGCTGTTTTTTCAGGTGGGATCTGTATACTTTCCATAATGCTTTTGTTAATGTAACAAGATTTCCTGCACTTCCTATACATCAGGACAAGGAGATCTCTACGCCAGATAAGAAAGGTAAAAGAAATGATTAAGAGCATTGTCAAACTTTTTTAAGTATAATAAAGAGGTTCCCAGACTAACAAAGGCTCAAAATTTTCAGGAAGAAGCATGCTATGGGTAATTATCACGATAATTGTGGTTCTTACTTTCATTAATGTTTTGGTATTTATTGGTTTCTACAAAGTCAATGCTCGGAAGAGAAAAATAAACAACGAAAAAAATGGTAATTGCACCTTGTTTCTTGCTTCAGTCAACCTTTCCTATGACTTATATGTTTTTCATTTTAGTTGGTGGTGCAGAATACTCTGATTCAGATGGTCAATTTATGTTACGGTATGATCTTGGTATGATCTTATCGGCAACGGATGACTTTTCGTCTGAAAATAAGCTTGGGCAAGGTGGATTTGGTACGGTATACAAGGTAGTAATAACATTTTTTTCCTAACAATAGTATTGAGATCTGGGTCTTGGATGAGTAACAAATCTTGAGAACGTACCGGTTTCAGGGGAAACTACTTAATGGGAAAGATATAGCGGTGAAGAGATTAGCAAGAGGTTCAGAAGGTGGTATAGAGTTTAAGAATGAGGTTTCACTTTTGACAAGACTCCAGCATAAGAATCTGGTTAAGCTTCTTGGTTTCTGTAACGAAGGAGACGAAGAGATTCTTGTCTACGAGTTTGTCCCCCACTCAAGTCTTGACCGCTTTATCTTCGGTAAGACTTCGAAAGACCAGAGCCGAACCAAAACCCATTTATACAAATTATTTTAATGGAACTCCATAGTATAAAAGAGCCATAATATTTTAAAAACTTATATACTTAATTAATATTTTATATAATATTTGTATAAATTACAGTGTCTTTTTTGTAAAATGTATAGTAGTAAAAATAGTAAGTTTATTTTTAAAGATACAATGTTGTATTATATAAAATAATAATAGAATTAAAAGGTGTATTTTATTATTTATTTTATGGATTGTAAATAAGTTTTTGGACATGATCGGCTTTACAGATGCATTTTCTGTAGCTTTTTACAAACTCTTAGAATTAAAATGTATCTTTCAAATCTTCAGATGAGGGAAAGCGTTCGCTTCTTACATGGGAAGTGAGGTTTAAAATTATAGAAGGCATTGCGCGAGGTCTTGTTTATCTCCATGAAGATTCTCAGCTGAAGATTATTCACCGAGACTTGAAAGCAAGCAACATCCTTCTTGATGCAGAGATGAACCCGAAAGTTGCAGATTTTGGGACAGCTAGGCTGTTTGACACCGACGAGACTCGAGCTGAAACAAAACGAATAGCTGGAACCCGGTAAAAAAACATATCAATCAACTTTGAGGACATAAGAATATGTTCACCATCAACTAACGTTATTAGTTGCATATTTGCAGTGGATATATGGCTCCCGAATACCTGAATCACGGGCAAATCTCAGCTAAATCTGATGTATATAGTTTTGGTGTTGTGCTTCTGGAACTGATAAGTGGTCAAAGAAATAACAGCTTTGGAGAAGGAATTGCAGCTTTTGTAAGTTTCTTTATCAGTTTTCACGTATCTTCAATCCTATGTAGAAAGTAAGAATATAAATTTTATTTTAGGCATGGAAGAGATGGTCTGAAGGAAAGCCTGAGGTTATAATTGATCCTTTATTGGTAGAAAATCCGAGTGTCCAGATAATTAAGTTGATCCAGACTGGTTTGTTATGTGTTCAAGAGGATGCAACAAAGAGACCAACCATGAGCTCTGTAATGGTTTGGCTTGGCAGTGAGACCATCACCATTCCATCACCTAAGGCTCCTGCTTTCACAGAGAGTTATTCTCAATCTGAAGATGGTACAATGTCCATGAGCATTGTCTTCACGGAGTTGAGTTCTCGTTGAGATATAAATTGTTAATTTATATGTTGTTTTAAGGTGTAATAAATATTCTACTTGTACTTAACTGAAAAAGAGATCGTATTATAATGTATGAATAAATACACAATCCCAAGTTCGTGAAACCTCTACAGAGAATATATGATAGTATTATTAATACAGATGATTTACATTTTTTTTCTTTTGTAATCTCCATTAATCTTAACATGGCCCCTTCAAGACGGTAACTGAAGACTTGTGCTTTAGATCAATCTTGGTACGCATACTCATGGTGTTCGAACATTACGTTGGAAACTGGAAAGACAGTTGAAATCGTGTAACGTATAAAGCAACGTAATTTCTAAATGAAGGCCTTATCGTGAATTTTCAGTTAGACATAAGTATTCTATGAAGTTTGAACAAACTATTTTCTTTAAAACATTCCACGATTTGAGCTGATTATTTTTAAAAGAATCAAAATTTAGTCGGAGATGTGACTCAGTTGGTCGTAACCAGCAGTGGAGGAGCCAGAAATATTGTTAATTAGATTCATAATATATAAATTATATATATATATATATATATATACTATTTTAACAAAGTTCTTCTCGTGCAAACACCGTAGTCTAGTGGTTAAGGTTTAAAGGCTTCTACACCAGGTCTGGAGTTCGAATCCCAGACTATACAATTTCTACACCAGGAGGGTTTTCAATTCCCGGAGAAGGTGAATGGCGAATTATGCAGATTGGAGAAAAAGTTTACAAGAGATCTTTAGCATGGCGCAAGGCGTACCGTCAGGAATGGATCTCACAGGGCGGCTCAAAGTGATGCAATCAGACGTGAATCCGCATAAGGCAGGTAGAATTGTCGGCTGTAATATCGTCTATGTAATTTCTCATAGTTTGTAATGCATAATTATCCACAGTTAAAAAAACAAAGTTCTTTTCTTTTTACAAATTAATGGGGTCATGAAATTTTTTTTTTTTTTGTAAAACTAACTTAAAACTCCAAGGCAAACACAACACTAATATATTTTTAGCATTTTATTTGTCCAATCCATCCTAGAGTTTTTGATTTTTTATGAAAATACTATTATTATTATTTTTTTTTAAAAAATAAGTGTTTTACTCTCTCATCCTCATCTTCATCAATTAATCACAAAAATGTCACTAGCATCAATTCACCCAACAACTATGAACAACCAAAATGAAGCTCTGAATACATTTAAAAATGAAATTTACTCATTCATTCTTATAACTTATGCCCAAAAACTACATCTCCCTCACTATCTAGCTATATTCATCCAAAAAATCAAAGCTTTTTGTTTCTAAAGTTTTTGAGGGTCATATAGCCATCCAACCTCACGATTTCTGGTCATTAACGATTGAGTAGATGTTCTGGTGAAGTTGTGTGTGGTTGGAGAACTAAGCAAGTTTTCTCAGGGGTTGAAAGTATGAACTAAATTTTTTTCTCAGATTTGTTCTCTAGAAGACTTACGAGTAAGTCTTTATAAGACTTCTTAAGTCTTCATAAGTCTTCTGGTCAAATCATATGTTAATTATGCAATTGACTTTTTGTGTGGTTTTTAGATAAGACTGTCGTGGAAGTTTTCCAAATTTTTTTGTTGGCAAAAATAAAACTGAGAAGACTTACATGTAAGTCTTCTCAGATAAACTGGTTAGTTTTGCAAGTGACCAACCTGTGTCAGAAATTTGATTTTCAACAAAAGACTTTGGAAGACTTACCTAGAAATTTTCTCAACCTTTAAATTAAGTCTACTCGATATTGCAGGAAGTCTGCATAGGTTACTTTTATAATTGAAAATTTAAGCTTAAAAAATTTAATATAAATTGGGAGACTTTCATGTAAGTCTTCCGTCCGAAGACTTACCTAGAAGTCTTCCAGATAAGTCTTCTGCCAGAAGACTTACCTGGAAGTCTTCCAGATTTTTATTATGTGATTCTGGTCAAATCTAAGGTAATAAAAAAAGACTTACTTGTAAGTCTTATGGCGGAAGACTTACAGGTAAGTCTTCCAAAGTCTTCCAGCATATCGAGTAGACATAATTTAAAAGTTAAAAAGATTTACATGTAAGTCTTCCGTCGGAAGAATTACCTGAAAGTCTTCCGTAGAAAGTCAAATTTATGACACAAATTTGTCAATTGCAAAACTAACATGTTTATCCGAGAAGACTTACCTAGTCGTCTCAGGTATTTTTGAGAATTTTTATATTAGAAAATTAAGCCAATATTTACATAGGAAGACTTTCATAAAAGTCTCTTATAGAGGAGATTTCTCTGAAAGTCTTCCTTTACAAATTTTCAGTTGCAAAAATGATCTAAACGGAAAACTTACATGAAAGTCTTCTCCGGGAAGACTTCCAAGTAAGTCTTCTATGACAATGTATAATAAACTTTCATTTTCTTCAAATTTAAAATAAATTCTTAAGATTTTATTGTTAATACATGTGTTGTAGACAATATTTGGGGTCTTGAATGAAATTCATCACTTAATTGTGATAATTATGAGGTTACCAACCTTCATATTTTTTAATCTTTCTAGCTAATGATAGAAGATTTCCTTGGAAGTCTTCTCTCATAAGACTTTTGTTGAAGTCTTCCATATTAGTTTTTGTAAACTTGTACTTTTAAGAATGTTCAGTAATTTAAAATAATTTTTTTAACTTTCAAAATTGTTAAATAATTTCAAGAAGTATATAATGTGTACATGAAAATATAGTTAAAAGAGTTAACCAACTCATTATATCTTACTTGTTTATAATTATAAAATTTATTGGTTTTATTTCTTACAAGACTTTGTTGGTTTTACTTCTTAGAAGTTTAAAGTGATGAACAACTATTGTAAGTTAATGAGAAGAAGATGTTTATAGTTACAAATTTTATTTTTTTCGCAGAGTATGAGAGATCCAAAGATGAGAAGAACTATACAATGAGCATCATGTTCTGAATCTGAAGGCCAATGAAGTTTTTTATTTTCTTGATTTGTAAAAGTGGAAAACACTTTGTTAGCACATATCTTACATCTTGTATACTTTAATAATGTGAAGTAATTTTGCATAATAAACATATTTACCATATTTTTTTATTAATACTTTCCAAATGTACAAAAAATAAAATAAAATCACAACTAAAAAGTACATATATAAATCACAAAACAGACCACAAATAAAACTTTAAAGATAATTCTTCCACAAAAACAATCTTGGACACCATTTGATATAAGAGAAGATTTGTCATAATATTTCCAAGAAGATTTAATACTACGCCAAAAAACTTAAGATTACGTCAGAAGACTTAATACTACGTCAGAAGGCTAAAGACGACGCCAGAAGACTTAAGACGACATCAGAAGACTTAAGAAAACATCAGAAGACTTCTAGGAAAGTCTTCTGAAAATCTTCTGTAAGTCTTTTGATGTATGTCTCAGATCTGAAAAAACCTGAATATCTAAAAACGTTCAAATGACATCAAAACAGAGAAAAATTCAAAAAACAATGGTTTTAAGCTTAAATAATATCTAAAAAATCACATTACGTTGAGTCTATAACTTATTAGAATCTAACATATAATAAAACACAAAAATACATATAAAATGTTTTATAGATTTACCTTTAAATGAGTGAAAGATGACAATTATGTAATGAAAAATCTGCAAAAAGTGAGAGACACATAAAATGAGAAATTGATATAATTTTTGGTGTTTCATGTTTAAAGAAATTAAAAAGAGGTTAGAGAATTTTAGTTTAAAAAAAAGATAAGAACGTTGTACAACAATAGAATACTAAATGAAGAAATTCAGACATGAAAACTTACCAAAATGCTTAGATTTGTTGTGAAAGAGGAGACATGGAAGAAGACTATGCAAGAAGACTTAAGACGACATCAGAAGACTTAAGACGACATCAGAAGAATTAAGACGACGTCACAAGACTTAAGACAGCGTCAGAAGACTTAAGACGACGTCAGAAAACTTCCAGGAAAGTCTTCCAATGTCTGCCTCAGATTCGAAAAAAACCTGCATATCCAAAACGTTCAAATGACATCAAAACAGAGAAAAAAATTCAAAACAATGTTTTAAGCTTAAATAATAACTAAAAAAATCACATTATGTTGAATCTATAACTTATTAGAATCTAATATATTAAAGCCACAAAAATATATATCAAAAATTTATAGATCTGCCTTTAAATCACTACAAGAAAACAAAGCATTTACTAGGAAATTTTACTAGGAAAATTCTTCCTCGTAAAGTTACTAAGCATTTACTAGGATCTTACGAGGAAAGCAAATTTCCTCGTAAGCTCCTCGAAAACTTACGAGGAAATACTTTCCTCGTAAGACCTTAGTAAATTTACGAGGAGCTTACGAGGAAAAAGTACTTTTCCTCG
>CAKOAT010312599.1:7324-20975 GCA_932364175.1 Eruca vesicaria subsp. sativa
TTTTAGTTTATATATATATTTCATATCGTTTTAATTAAACTATACATCGTATGAAAATACATACTTATATTTTAATATTTGCCTTGAACATATATTGAAAATTTAATATTTTAATATTGCAATATGTCATTGTTTTACAATGATTATAAATTATCAAAACTACTAAACATCTCACATTAAAAAAAATTCGTTGGTGTAATATTTTGTTACATAAATATGCAAATAATCATAAATCTTATGAGTAAAAACCTCATTTAATAAATATATATATTAAAAGTGTGATATATTACTATGCTTATATCATTTAAATTTAATTATATTTCATATACAATATATAAGATTGATTATTTTGATTTATTCACCCTAACTGCGAATAAAAAAGTGATAGATAAATTTATATGCATACGTCAATTTATTATATAATAGTAACTGATTTATTAGTTATTTAATATATATATTTGTTATTTTATAATATGCAGAAAAATATAAAATAAAGAATAATTATAAAATACTTATTGTGTATAAAGTGCAGATCTTAACCTAAGTATGTATCTCTTTAATTATTTTAAATCTTAAGTATTTTCTAAATCCCATGTCAAAACAAATAAACATAATGAGAATAAACTTCAAAATAAACATTTATATCGAGTAATAACCAAAATATAACAAAACACAACAAGAGAAAAAATTGAAGATAAATAGGATTGACATGTGAACGTAAATTTCTCATAACCATAATTAATTTTAAATTGTTAAATCATGATATAAAACTGAGTTAATTTTTATTTTTTTTTAATTTTTTAAATCATTATGGTTATGTTAAATCATGACGATAATTAATTTTAAATTGTTTATTTGTATTTGAAACCTTAAAATATTGTTTTTAAAAATAATTTAAAATTTTACTTAATTTTGTATAAAATTATTTTTAAAAAATTATTTTTAAAAAAAATATAATTTTCTAATATTATTAGACAAATAAATAAATTATATTAAATTAGTTTTGAAACTTTATATACTTTAAATGCAAGTATTTTACTAACTGCTTCTTACAAAAACATTAGGTTACTTGCTAATACTCTACCAATCAAGCCCAATGACACTTCATTTAAAAATAACCCCAATTCTACGTGGCATAGCTCTTTGTCTTCTATTTCAAATCCCAAGAATTCTAGAGCATGTGATATAATGTATAGTTTAAAAATCATATTCTCTAGCATTATAATATTCCATAGGCTATAGTTGGTCGTATATATCAAATATTTATTGTTTCGCATGTTTTCCTTAAATAAAACCTACGAAATTACCTAATGTGATCAAAATATATATATGACAATTAATGATTTTAAACAATAAAGATTTGATAACAATCTGTATACTTTTTTCATTTTGTTTATTTCTTTATTATTAAAAAAAATTACACAATTACATTAATCATATAATAAAGATCTAGATTTTTTTTTTTGTATGTTGTATTTTGAATTTTTAAAAATGATTATAAATTACTAAAACTGTTAAAGTCCCACATATACTTTTAAGATCAAGGTTTTAATTTTTTTTTCTATACTAAAATATAATGATTATAAGACCATATGAAGAAATAATTTTAATTTATATATATTTAATATCATTTTTATTGAACTATACATCGTATGAAAATACATACTTATATTTTGATATTTGCCTTGAACATATATTGAAAAGTTAATATTTTAATTTTGAAATATGTCATTGTTTTTTTAAAATGATTATAAATTATTGAAACTACTAAACATCTCACATTAAAAAAAAATCGTTGGTGTAAAGTTTTGTTACACAAATATGCAAATAATCATAAANCTATGTTTATATCATTTAAATTTAATTATATATCATATACAATATATAAGATTGATTATTCTGATTTATTTACCCTAATTGTGAATAAACAAGAGTAATAGTTAAATTTATATGCATACGCCAATTTATTACATAATAGTAACTGATTTCTTAGTTATTTAATATATAT
The DNA here is from genome assembly GCA_932364175.1 of Eruca vesicaria subsp. sativa. NCBI lineage: Eukaryota > Viridiplantae > Streptophyta > Magnoliopsida > Brassicales > Brassicaceae > Eruca > Eruca vesicaria. The sequence goes on from CAKOAT010312599.1 coordinate 9,333, forward strand.
TTATTATTTTATTATTTATAATATGCAGAACAATATATAATAAATCATAAATATAAAATACTTATTGTGCATAAAGTGCAGATCTTAACCTAAGTATGTATCTCTTTAATTATTTTAAATCTTAAGTATTTTCTAAAATAAACGAAATGAGAATAAATTCAAAATAAATATTTATATCGAGTAATAACAAAAATATAAAAAAAAACATAACAAGAGAAAAATGGAACATAAATAGGACTGACACGTGAACGTAAATTACTCATAACCATAATTAATTTTTAAATTGTTAAATCATGATATAAAACTGAGTTAATTTTTAATTTGTTATTTTTTTTAATTTTTTTAAATCATTATGGTTATGTTAAATCATGACCATAATTAATTTTAAATTGTTTATTTGTATTTGAAAAACTTAAAATATTGCTTTTAAAAATGATTTAAAATTTAAGAAATTTTTTATAAATTATTTAAAAAATAATAATTTGTAAAAAAATAGAATTTTCTAATATTATTAGACAGATAAATAAATTATATTAAATTATTTTTGAAACTTTATATATTTTAAAAGCAAATATTTTACCAATTGCTTCTTAAAAAACATTAGGGAACTTGCTAATACTCTACCAATCAAGCCTAGTGACACTCCATTTATTTTCCATCACTCGAACACTGAAAAGTGAAAAGATATATGAAATCAGATCCATTAAATTCTAAGATTTGATCTACATTTCTAACTAAAAGTGTTTCTGATCCTACGTATAGATAATTATATAAATATTTCAAAATTCTTAAATTTCAAATACATACAAAATCAATCATATGTAAATTTTAAATTTGTCAATACTAAAATTTTATATTTTAATTACATATATTCACCCTGCGCAAGGCGCAGGTCTTATCCTAGTTTAAATATAAAGGTTGAGGCATTTGCATTGAACCCACAATCATAACCAAAAAATGGAGGGGAAGTTTTTCTTGGGACAAAGTGTGATATGTTGGGTTCCTTCTAGATGGAGGAAACCCATTGGATTTGGTTGGTGATAACCAAATTTGGATGTTGGACCAATGATATTTATCCATGAGATTAGTATTGGGCCTTAGGATTAGTGAGACATTATATAAAGTCTTTTAACCTAATTTTATGGTAAGACTTTTTGGAGATACACTAGAAGAAAGAAAGGAGGCAAAAGAGAGAAAAGAGAGAAGAGGTAGATTTTCGTCTGGGTTTGTTAAGGCAGATTTGGAGGGTTAAACGGACTCCGTTTAGGCTGATATTTTGTGGGAAGCTTCTTCAGTCAGTGGATTAAAGGTTCACCGAAGGGATTTGGATTTCAACGGTTGGATCTTCTATTGTCTGGGTTTTCGTGAAGCTGGTCGTCACAGTTCTTCAGCAGTGCTGTCTTAAGTGTTTGGTAAATCCGAAAGTGTGATCTTCTCGGTTTGAGCTGAAATTTGGAAGAGGTATTGTTGAATTGTTTATCTTGGATTTTTACGGTGAGATTATTCTCTGGTTGCCGGAATCCTTGTGAGCTGAGGTCGTTTGGTTGCTGCCGGTTTTGAAGCTTTGTTGTTGTTCCCTGGTTTTGTTGTTCTTGGGTTGGAGATAGCTATTTGTAGCTGAATCTCTGTTCTATTCAGATTGTTGAACATAGAGGACGTGGTTGTAGTCACATACATTTATATAGTAAATTGTTGAGTGGACTACGGTCCCGTGGTTTTTCCTTCTCACATCGAGGAAATTTTCCATTTAAAAAGTGTTTGTCTCATTTAGTTTTTGTTTATATTATATCATGCTATTGTCGAAGTATTTTCCTCATAGATTCACACAAGGTCAAGGGAACTTATACACATATTCCGCTGCGCCATGACAATCTCTTAGATCAATAGGATTTTGCTTGTTTAACGGTCTTTTTGTATCTGTCTTTCTTCAGACTTCAGACACTCAATTGGTGTCTGTCCGTTTAGTAGGGATCTATTATTATCCAGAAGTCGGTCCATTGACCTGCTTTGGTGGATCTATCCATTCTTCAGATCATAGTACTAACGAATATTCCCGTTATGGTCAGAAGATAATTTCAGGTTATCGTTAAATTAATTAATTCATGTTTGGTACCAAAAAGAATATACTATTTACCAAGCAACGCATCTCCTTGCAAAAGTTTGCATAACAGTCCTCTGTTCTCGCATTTTCCCGCAAAACGCCGATGTATTATCTCTTTTTTAATTTTGACCCACTATGTTTGTCTCCACGTTTATTATTTTACGTGTATCTGTTCCACCATCATCTTCAGTCGCCGTTCTCCAATCGGTGATCTCATCTCTGATAGAAGATCCAGGACGACATAAGTTGCTGATTACAAATCCGATTTGATGGGCGGCTGCGACTATGGTAGCTGCTGTTTCATGAGGATTTAGGGTTATCTACCAGGGAAAAAGAATGATGCGAAACACAGCGTTTGCGTTTTTGGCGTTAACATCACATGTATCTTACGTAGTAGATAAAGCCACACCAGCAACTCAGTTACCGTGGAAACACGTTAGTAAACAAAGCTTACTTTGGATTTTTCTAGCAACAAGTCTGAAGAGGACATTCCAACCAAAACAAAACAAAAAATTCTAATTTCCTTTTAACTTATTTGTTAAGTACAAAGACTCGACTTACTTGTTTCGTAGTAAATGGGCACATACATACATGACATATCACACAATTACGTCACATACCATTCAAAGTAAATAACGATCACTCACTTTATGCTTGTCGCATGAAGGTATATTTACTGAATTTCTTGTTGAGTTCTTATATGCTTTCAAGCAATCTCCTAGAAGGCTAGAAGGCAACAGACTTAACAGGGAAAATTTGGAACACTCTGTTGAAAAATTCAGAAACATAAATCTCTGGGAGTGTATATAACTCATCGGTTTTTTGGCAATACTGGGGATCTCACTATTCCTTTTTTAATAGGTTTCAATCTGCATGATTCATTCCAATGAAGCTGTGTGATTTGAGTAACATCAGGCATTTTTCACACATAAGCTCAATGGCTTTGATCCTTCATGCCTCACTAATTTACTCAGTTTCATAATAAGTGTCATTTTAGCTTTTTAATTTTGTTTCAAAATAAGTGTCACTTTACAATTCCAATACAAATTATACTTATTTTCAGTTAAAAATTAATTGCAAACTACATTGATTTTATAAATAATTTTATTTATCTCAAATACTATTGGTCAGAGAGGTGTAATTAATAATAACTTACATATGTTTCATCTACTTTATTAATCTGTATGAAAATATGTCAAAGTGACATTTATTTTGAAACGGAGGGAATATCATTTATATTGAAAAAAGAGAACGTCTGGTCACTACTACTAACTGGAAAATATCTTTAGTGGGATCCTTTACAGGGGATTTTACAAGTCCACATTTGTGATTGAGAAATTCTAGTTAGACTACAGCACATACTGTATCTAACTGTCGAAATCAAATTTGCTGCAAAAGCATAGTTATGATTTTTACTCTGTGTCATCTTATTTGCGTGGAGGACCACTTGATTATATGTTTCAGTTGAATCTGCCAAGCAATGATTTTAGTTGTTTTCTCCCGACAGAGCTTGGAGATCTCTCAAAACTTAAAGACATTCTGAGCCTTGATCTTTCATTAACATGTAACATAGTTTTACAAAGTTTTTCCTTACGTTTCAACCAATGTCTTTGTGAACTTGTTATTGGGTTCAATGGGTCTTCATTGAGACATATATCACGCATTTATTATGAGTGTTCTCTACAAAGACCTTGACTTTCTTATCATGTAGTCCCCTGTACTATATTTGAGAATGTACTATATTTGAGAAGTGATTTGCCACATGTCATCTTTACAATTATTCTAGCTGAAAAAAATATGACATGACACTTAAAAAAGAAGACCTAGCATCATCTTTAATTGTGAGATGTAAAATTTTCTTATAAGAATTTAAACATTTTTACACGGATTTTAAATATGGTAAAAAAATAACTTATATATCATTAATAATATCAATTTTCCATATAAATATTTATTTATGTTAAACTATTACATATTTTAATATTTCATATATCACAATTAAAATAATAATATATATGTATCTCACATTAATAAAAATAAACTAAATAAAGTAACACTAATCCAAAAAAAATTTGATAGTTAAATATTTAAACATTATTTAAATTTATCTATTCATCTTCATCATTTAAATTAACAAAAAGATTTTTCAGTTTAACGAAAAAAAACAAAGTCTCAAATATATTAGAATTTTGACTTGGTTTCTTTTTTTGGAAATGATAAAACTGATTTTCCTTTTAGTATATATGTAAAAGGCAAAAAATAGAAACAATGTATTTTTCTCTTCATAACATTTTAATAAAAGTAACTAAATTGATTAAGTTATTGAAAAAAGGAAAATGATATTAATCGAAAATAATTCTTTATTGTCTAGAGAAGGGCAACCCTAAAAACCCTAATTAATTTCATTAGATTTGGTAGAGGGGACACTCTCTAAGGTCCCGATAACTTCTCTAAAAGAAGTAAAATCCACTTGTAAAGGATGGAACACTCTATCCAAAGATGAGAGGTTTAGAAAGAAGCATTGTAGACAATTAGTCAAAGAATTTCCAATGTTCGTGGCTTTTGTTGGTTATTGGTCTGAAAGAAGATTCAGTCTCCACGGAATCCATAACATCAAAGACGTTATGTATGAAGGAGAATTTCCAATGTTCGTGGCTTTTGTTGGTTATTGGTCTGAAAGAAGATTCAGTCTCCACGGAATCCATAACATCAAAGACGTTATGTATGAAGGAGATAGGAAAACTACAGAGTCCTGATCGGAAGAGATATATATTTGAAATACATAATCATTAAACGAAGTAGTATAATTTAAACTATTTTTATAAAATTTAATTTTATCTTTATTAAAATTAAAATAAAATAAATTTAAATAGTTATAGCAAATCAAAAGAAAATAGATTACAAAGATACGTTTCTGATTTTTTTTATAATTATTGAAGTTAAAATATAAATTAATAATATTGAAATATAAATCAAAATTTTCTTTTGAAATTTTAATTTCTGCGCATGGTGCAGGAAGTTATAGGTAAACGGTACTCACTTTACGTATGTCATGGTTTAAAAGTGTTCTCGTTAACAGGTACTTGGAATTTTTCTATTTGTATATTTATATATAACGGTGGAGGCATTTGCATTGAACCCACAATTCTAACCAAAAAAAAAATGGAGAGGAAGTTTTTCTTGGGACAATATTTGATATGGGTGATATTACTGTTGGGGCAGCTACATGGATACAAAAGCTGTGTTGAAAAAGAAAGGAAGGCTTTGTTGGATCTCAAGAAATACATATTCTCAATTACTATTAAAGAGATGTCTGACTACGTTGTTCCTACTTGGAGTTACGAAGCAAAGAGCGATTGCTGCCGTTGGGATGGTGTAAAGTGCAATCCTGCAAGCAAACGGGTGACCCATATTGATTTTGGTGATTTGTATCTCAAAGATACTTATCTCCTAAATCTTTCTTTGCTGCATTCCTTCGAAGATGTTCGTAGTCTTTCTTTCCATGGAGGCCATGAATTTCTCGGTTTCTTTTACTACCGTTTCAATGGTGTGTTTGATGATGTTGAAGGTATGTGCCAGGTTTTCCCTTGTGGTTAGTTTGATCATTTTGTTTTTTTTTTTTTTTGTTTTGCATTGGAACTTCTTAAATATATATAGATTTTTAACTTCTTATATGTTCTTAAGAAACCTATTATATGAAGTAAATGTTACCTTATTGTTTCAACATTTTATCTTTTTGATATTATGGTGCTTGGACTTCCCCTGTTTCTGCATTGAGTTGCTCACGTCTGTGTGCTTGTTGTGTGTTGCAAACACGTGAAACACTCGTTTCAATTCCCTTCACATAAAAATTACAATAAATGATTGAAATATGTTATCATTATTATATGTTTAGAAAGATTCTCGTTTGCAGGTTATAAAAGCTTAAGTAGATTAAGAAACCTGGAGATTCTGGATCTCTCTTCAAATGAGTTCAACAGCAGCATATTTCCCTTTCTTAATGCGGCTACTTCACTTACAACTCTTTCTCTTCGGGATAACGACTTTGATGGCCCTTTTCCTGCTAAAGGTATGTTTTATTTCCATGTAACCATGTGCTCTCCGGATCAATTGAGATTCACCTAGTCTCCCAGGTCAACATCGGTATTAGAGCTGTTATCATTGGTCTAGTTGTTTGGTTAGCCAATCGTAGCTACCTAATCGGCATCTCTGCCTCTCTCCAAACCCTTTTATTTGGGTGTTTCAACGTTGATATCGACTATCAATTGTTCTTTCAAACATTAGTTTTCGGATCCCAAGTGAAGCGTTTCTTCGGGTCGTTTCACTCCTTAAACATATCTATCTTTCCTTTTGTTGTAGTAGGCTTCGTTAATCAGCTTGCTGTTGAGTTTTCCTCCTGTTGTATTCTCTCAAGCCCTTGAGGTGTTTTAGATTAATATAACGTTTGTTGTCAAAAGAAAAAAAAAATCCATTTGTAACCAAGTGGATACACATGATGACCTTATTACCGATGATGTCTATGTTGTTGGTTCGATTCAGTAGTTATAATTGTTTTTTGTAAGTCTTATATTTTATTTGTTTTCCTTTCAGAACTTAAAGATTTGACAAACTTGGAACTGTTAAACTTGAGTAGAAACAGATTTAAAGGCCCCCTAGAAGTACAAGGTAGGTTATTATTGATTTAATAGCTGCATGTAACATCGGTTCGTGTAATCTTTGAAATCATGATGTTCACAGGTAAAGGTGCTTACATTTGTGCTAAATTTTGTCTTGTGGCAGATTTATCTGCCCTGAGGATGCTGAAAACTCTGGATCTAAGTTATAACAATTTTTCTGCACTAACAGCATTTCAAGGTAAGTTTACTCAAATGTTTAGCAAGAAGCTCGTTTGCATTTATCCAAAACAAAAGGTTTTCGTTTGCAGGCTATAAGAGCTTAAGGAGATTAAATAACCTGGAGATTCTGGATCTTTCTAGAAATACATTCAACAACAGCATATTTCCCGTGCTCGGTTCCGCTACATCACTCAAGAGACTGTTTCTTAGGTCCAACAAATTGGATTGCCCTTTCCCAGAGGAAGGTGTTTTTTCATTTCATAACTGATGATGTATATTTAGGTTTTTGTCACCAAAATAGCATCCAATAAAAAAAATGACCAAAAAAATTTTACTAAAGAGAAAAAGACACTACTACTACTATCATTTACTTTAAAAATATATAAATATACAGAAAAGAAAAATTACTTATAATAATTTCAAGTTTTATATTTTCAAATTCGAATTTTTATAATTTTTTTTTAAAGAAAAATTAAACCTCACTCCCAAAATCGTATAGACTCTAAACACTTAATCTAGATTTGTTAATTGTAGAAAGATAAGTTATATTTACCCTTTAATAAAACATATTTTGATAATTCTCTTCATTGAGATTTTTTTGGAAAAGTTAAATTAAAGGAACAACCCTAAAGAATTTTTCTTTAAATTTTATGTTTTGCATAGAGCAATCTCAATGGCGGGTTCTAAGCATATGGTTCTCAAAATACATATATATGTATATATTAATATTTAATTGTAAAATTCTCAACTTTACGGGAAACCTAACCGAAATATACTAACACAGAACTTCACAATTAAAGATTTATATATATATATATATATATATATATATATATATATATATATATATGTATTTTGAGAACTCCGGTGCTAGGTACTAGAACCCTCTATTGGAATTGCTACTTTCTCTGATTTGATTCAGCTTGACCTACTTGCTCTAAGATTATTAGTTTTAACTTCTTATGCCTTCTGTTAATTTGTAAGATATTTGTTTTATGTTGGACTCCTTTCAGAACTTAAAGATCTCACAAACTTGGAGCTGCTGGACTTGAGTGAAAACAAATTTAATGGCCCTTTACCAATGCTAGGTAGCTCAAAGTACTTTCCGTACAACATATTTTCTTGAGATCATCATGTTCACAGGCAAAGTTGTTTTTTTTTTTTTTTCTTTTTTGGCTTTGTGTGGTTTTATCTTGTGGCAGTGTTACCTGCTCTAAGGAATCTGAAAGCTTTGGATCTAAGTGGTAATGAATTTTTTGCATCAATGGGATTACAAGGCAAGTCCATACATATACTATGTTACTTCATTAAAGTTGGTGGTGAATTAACGTTTACTGATGTGTATGTAAATTTGCATTTGATCATCACAGGAATTTGCGAAATGAAAAATATGCAAGAGCTTGATCTCAGTCATAACAAACTTGAAGGCCAGTTTCCTTTATGCTTAACTGACTTGACTAGACTTCGAGTTCTTGATCTCTCATCAAACCAATTGATTGGGAAAGTTCCATCTTCTCTCGGTAACCTTAGATCCCTCAAGTACTTATCGTTGTTAGATAACAATTTTGAAGGCTTCTTCTCACTTGGTTCGCTTGCCAACCTCTCGGAGTTGAGGGTTTTCAAACTTGGTTCGAAATCCAAATCATTTCAAGTAAAATCTAAAAGTAACTGGAAGCCAAAATTTCAGCTGAGTGTTATTGAACTACCATCTTGCAACTTGGTGAAGGTTCCTTGTTTTCTCCTATACCAAAAGGATTTGAGTCGCATTGATCTCTCTAACAATAAAATGTCAGGAGATTTTCCTCATTGGCTATTGGTCAACAATTCAAAACTCGAAGTTTTGTTTCTACAAAATAATTCGTTTACAAGCTTTCAGCTTCAAGATTCTGCTCATAATCTGCATTTCTTGGATGCTTCAGCCAATGACTTCAATCATATGCTTCCTGAGAATATTGGGTGGATACTTCCTCATTTACATTATATGAAACTAGCTAATAACGGTTTTCATGGATTTTTACCATCTTCTCTTGGTAACATGGAAGATATATTATATCTGGATTTATCTCACAACAGCTTCCATGGGACACTGCCAAGAAGTTTTCTTACGGGTTGTTATTCAATGGCATTCTTGACACTGTCACATAACAAACTAAGTGGAGAGGCGTTTTCTTCGGAAACAGTCAACTTTCCTGGAATAAAAGAGCTGTCCATGGATAACAATCTTTTTACAGGAAAGATTGGTCAAGGTTTGCGGAGCATGGAATTCTTGGAACTGCTAGACATTTCAAACAACAATCTCACAGGTATTATTCCAAGCTGGATTGGTGAGTTTCAAAACTTGCAGGCACTACTACTCTCAAACAACTCATTGGAAGGTGAAATACCTATTTCTTTGTTCAACTTAACTGATCTTGAGCTGCTGGACCTTTCCGCAAACATTTTATCTGGGGGCATACCTCCAAAGGTCAATTCGACAAGACAGGTATTATTACTCCTTCAAGATAATAATTTGTCCGGGGCTATTCCGGACACATTGTTGATTAACGTCACTATTCTTGATCTGAGAAATAATAGATTGTCTGGGAATATTCCGGAGTTCAGTAACACCCAAGACACACATACTCTTCTTCTTCGAGGGAATGATTTATCAGGTAGTATTCCTCACCGGTTGTGTGGTCTAAGAAACATAAAACTTCTTGATCTTGCCGACAACAGATTGAATGGGTCCATACCTTCATGCTTCAGCAATACATCATTTTCTTTTGGGAAAGAGGATTCAGTATTTGATCAGGATTACGGAAGTATTGTAGCTATTGATATTAAGTTCACTGGTTTTACTCCGCAGAGAGACTTCCGTGTAGAGGGTTTCCGTATATATTTTGAATCTCTTATCCTGGTGGAACCATTTATATTGATATACAAGACAATCACCCGGATTAAAATTGAATTCGCGACAAAGCACCGATACGATACCTACCTTGGTGAGAATCTCAAATTGTTGTTTGGAATGGATCTCTCAAAAAATGAGTTGAGTGGTGATATCCCTACAGATCTTGGAGGTCTTTTGGAGATACAATCTCTTAATCTTTCTCACAATAGCTTGTCAGGGTTGATACCAAAAAGCTTTTCAGGTCTGAAGAATGTGGAAAGCCTTGATCTCTCCTTCAACAGGTTACAAGACCGGATCCCATCACAACTAACGGAGCTGTGCAACTTAGCTGTTTTCAATGTCTCCTTCAACAACTTATCTGGAGTCATTCCACAAGGAAAACAGTTCAATACCTTTGATGCAAAAAGCTACTTAGGTAATCCTCTTCTTTGCGGACAATCAATCAACACAAGCTGCGACAACAGTCACTATCAAGAACCAGAAAATGGTATAAAGGACGATGAGAGCAAAATCGACATGGTTTCATTCTACTGGAGTGTAGCTGCAGCTTATGTGACTATACTCCTTGGAATATTCACATCTCTCTCTTTTGACTCTCCTTGGAGAAGATTTTGGTTCAGCATCGTTGACGCTTTCATCCACAAGGCAAAGAATTTGTTGTTGTTTGGGGGTGCCGAATCCATTCATGTGCCCTCATCTTCTTCTTCCTACACGGAAGTCCCTTTGTTGTAAAACTCTTCTTCTCAGAAGTAACCTCCTGGTTTGTTTCACATAACCTATGTACTGTGTTTCAAAAAGAAAAAAACCCCTATGTACTGTCCCTGCCTTTTGTAATGTCAAACATATATCTTTTTTTTTGAACAAAGTCAAACATATAACTTTTTTTTTTGAACAAAGTCAAACATATATCTTAAAGCTGGTTTGTTGATTTGTTCAGTAAGTATAATATAATATTTGAATACAAAGAACTTGCAGTTGCATGAAACATAATATATTATAAAATACCTGGTACGCTCTCATGGAGTATTAGACTTAACAAAGGAAACAAATCTAAATTCTTTCTTCTTGACCTATTTACGTTTTCATTATTTTTGTTTTCGATTTGCCATTCATTTTTAAGGAAGAACAGGAGAAAGTCAAAAGTGAACTGATCAAAATTTTGCAAACTCCATCCGCAATCAATAAAGTGAGACAAGTTACAATACAACCATATCACTAGTAAAATTCTGCCGCATAGCCACGAAGAAGCCACTACAAAACCGTGGCTAAACGGTAAAAACCACGACACAGCCACGCAAGAGCCACGAAATAAAAAAAGCCACGAAACATAAGGAAATAAGCCACGAAATACCCACGAAATAAATTCGTGGCCTATAAAGCCACGATACCAGCTACGATTTCTTCGTGGTAAAGCCCAAAAGCCACGCTTTGGCCACGAAAACTAATAGTGGCATATCTTTTTTTCCTGCCGACATAAGAAGCCACGAAGATGCCACAGTTTCATCGTGGCTTTGTTGTGTTTTGGTATTTTGTGCCGACATAGACCGGCTAAAGCGAGTTAATCACGTTTATTTTGTGGCTTTTTCGTGGTTTAAAGGTGATTTTTATCTTAGCCACGGTTTTACAGTGGCTCTGTCGTGGCTCTATTTAATAATCAAACCTACTCGAGGAAAAGATTCAACTCATTATTCTCTCTCAAAATTTTAAAATACACTATGTCCTTCTACTTTGAATCAAGAGAATGGATGGATGAAAGGTTTGATCCAGGAAGTAATTTTGTTTCTGAAGTCTTCATTGGAGGTATTAATGCATTTCTT
>CAKOAT010312710.1:0-20905 GCA_932364175.1 Eruca vesicaria subsp. sativa
CGGCGGCGGAGACACGGCGGTCCGGCGGCGGAGACACGGCGGTCCGGCGACGGTCCGGCGGCGGAGACACGGCGGCGCTCCGGCGAGAGGCGGCGGCGCGTGTGTTTCACGCGCGCGCGGAGGCTGATCTTGCGGGGGCGCGTGACGGCGGCTCCGAGCTCCGATTGAGGCGTTTTCGGTGTCTACGGATTCGTCTCGATGAGTAGAACACGGTGGTAGCCTTGCATGCACGAGATTCTCAACGGTTCAGAAGTTATGGACGATTTACTAAACGGACAAAACAAAGCTTGAACTTACTCTAATTCCCGACGGTTTCCGGCGATCCCTCTCTAAGGCGAATGGTGGTGACGAGCTCGGCGTGTGCTCGGCGTACGGTGGTCGTGGCAGCTCCGGTGGTTGGTACTTGAGAGGTTTCCCCATCTCTTCCTCTCTCTCTCTCTCTCTCTCTCTCTCTCTCTCTCTCTCTCTCTCTCTCTCTCTTTCTCTTTCTCTTTCTCTCTTTCTCTTTTGGTTGCAGAAATATTAAATATATGGGGAGAGGTTTTAAAACCAAGTCCATGGGCCTTATGAAATAGAATGGGCCTGCGGGAATGGTGCTTAGCGTGCTAACAAATTCTATGTTCGGAATCGGGTCGTTACATAAGTATTCCCTTTTCATACACATTCCAGGAGGAAAATTATATGGAGTAACTATAACAGGCCACACTGAATGTGATTGACCGTTCATGCAAATTGGATTAAATCCATTCGTAGATAGTCCCAAGTAAACATTTCTACTTTCTGAAGCAAACTCGGGATATACCTTCTGATAATGCTTCCATGCGGCTGCATCAGAGGGATGATGCATCTCTCCTTCAGGAGTCGTATGCTCTGCATGCCATCGCATATGTCCTGCTGTAGCCTCAGATAGATACATTCGCTTTAACCGATCAGAAATAGGCAAATAAAACATCCTTTTCTTAGAAATTTTTTTGCCAACTCCAACTCTTGGTTCATAGCTATCCTTCTTACAAAAACGACGTTTTCGAGATTTTTATCTTCACCTTTCCAAAATATCATGCAGTTGTCTTCACATACGTCAATCTTGTGATATGGTAACTCCAGTGACCTCAACAACTTCTTTGTCTCGTAAAATGACTTTGGAGCTTTATTACCCAATGGCAACACATCTTTGAATATCTCCAAAAGATCATCCACGCATAGCTCTGGCAGATTATACTTGGTTTTCAAGTTCATTACTCGAGATGAAAGATAAAGCTCAGAANGTCTTCACATACGTCAATCTTGTGATATGGTAACTCCAGTGACCTCAACAACTTCTTTGTCTCGTAAAATGACTTTGGAGCTTTATTACCCAATGGCAACACATCTTTGAATATCTCCAAAAGATCATCCACGCATAGCTCTGGCAGATTATACTTGGTTTTCAAGTTCATTACTCGAGATGAAAGATAAAGCTCAGAAACTCTCTTTGCACATCCTTCATAAAGGGGTTGATTTGCGGTCTCAATCATTTCAAAAAATATATTGGCATCGTTGTGTGGCTCTTATGGTACTGTTCCTGTATTTTCTTCTTCTCAATTGTTGATTGGGACCGGATCACCGTGATTTTCCTCTTGAACGTAATTAGAACCATACGAATATTGTTGATCCCAATATTCGTTACCAAATACTGAATGACTTGATGATGCTTTGTAGTCTTCATAGCAGTTTTCTCCATGACTCGTCCATACGAAATAGTTTTTTGTGAACCCCTTCATATATAAGTGACTTCCCACCATATCAAAATCCATATGCTTTTGATTTTTGCATTTTGCGCATGGACATAGAATGATCCCTCGCTGGATATATGAATTTTGTTGACGAGCACACTGGAAAAATGTATTTAACCCTTCAACAAATTCATCTGACACACAATTTCTTTCACGCTCCAATCTTCTGTTACGGTGTGAACGCAATTATTACAATGCTTCTCTTTTAATATATAAGGGATTCTAAATCCTAACATTTTCTACATTCAATATCACTGGATGTTGTGTATTATCATACCTGATTTTAAATGTTATAAAACCATGAAAATGGTCATACAACAATGAACATGTGTAATAGCTGATGCAACTTAGCTAACATCCACATAGAAAACGTCTTCGACCAATCAATAGCTACATAAATTATTTTTTTCTACCAATTTGATTTTGTTTCTATTTCTTGGTCTGGTATGAAAATTTTATAAAAATGTTAATATTTGACTAAACTAAAGATCCGATTTTACGTGTGGTGTTTTTCACCTCAGCTTCTTTAATTAATAATCAATCACTGTATTTGTTGTTATTGTGTACTGAAACCTCAACCATGACCAACTTTGGTAAGGTACGAAACTTTCAATTTCTACAAACATTTTCATCGCAACATTTTAGTTGATGCGAATCTTAATGATTTTGTAATTTTTTTACAATAAATATATTATTCATTAGTTTCACGTAGAAAGTTTTAATTTATTAATACAAATGTTAAAACGTAGAAAAATGAATTAATTAAAAACAGTGTATAAATACATTAAATAATGAATTAAAAAATAGTGTGTGAACGCATTAATTGCCAAATGATTATGAGACCGACACGTGTCAGTTACGGTGTGAACGCAATTATTACAATGCTTCTTTTTAATATATAAGGGATTCTAAATCCTAACATTTTCTACATTCAATATCACTGGAAGTTGTGTATTATCATACCTGATTTTAAATGTTATAAAACCATGAAAATGGTCATACAACAATGAACATGTGTAATAGCTGATGCAACTTAGCTAACATCCACATAGAAAACGTCTTCGACCAATCAATAGCTACATAAATTATTTGTATCCTTATGACAAGTATGATCAAGCTTATGTCAGGAAAAAACAAAAGAAGAACCAAAAGAAGAGATTCGTTAGCAGTTGAAAGTGATGATGTTGTAGAAAATTTTTATTTTGGTGAAATATTCTAACTTAATTACAGTATTTGATGTTGAATTGCATTTTCCTTTATAAGTTGTGTGTGATCTTTTTTTTGGAAGCTTAGCATTTGAATTTGGATTGAGATTGTTGTTTAAAGAGTAATAGTCTGGGTACGACAAACATTTATCAATATCTAAATTCTAAAATGTAATTTCTTGTTGTCTGTTTCAACAGACTAAATTACATTTGTTAAGTGAGGTTAGAGGAAGAATCCAGGGGGACTATTAATTGGGGTGTAACAACCCACCTCCAGCCCATCATGGCCCATGTCAATTCTCGAAAGCCCAAGGAATTTTATTTATTAATTTCAGCCCTAGCCATCAGTTCTTGTTTGCAAAAATCAGAAGGAGAAAGAGAGAGAGAGAGAAGAAGAGAGAAAGAGAGAAGAAGGGCAACCCTTGGTTCTGAGCCACCACCGGAGCTCGCCATCACCACCAGACGCCGAGCACACGTCGAGCACATCACCACCAT
The DNA here is from genome assembly GCA_932364175.1 of Eruca vesicaria subsp. sativa. Taxonomy (NCBI): domain Eukaryota; kingdom Viridiplantae; phylum Streptophyta; class Magnoliopsida; order Brassicales; family Brassicaceae; genus Eruca; species Eruca vesicaria. Next base: position 3,473 of record CAKOAT010312710.1, read on the forward strand.
TCGCCATAGTGAGGAATCGTCGGAAACCGCCAGAAATTGGAGTGAGTTCAAGCTTTGTTTTTCCCCTTTAGTAAATCGTCGATACCTTCTGAACCATTGAGAATCTCATGCATGCAAGGCCATCATCNTGGTTCTGAGCCACCACCGGAGCTCGCCATCACCACCAGACGCCGAGCACACGTCGAGCACATCACCACCATTCGCCATAGTGAGGAATCGTCGGAAACCGCCAGAAATTGGAGTGAGTTCAAGCTTTGTTTTTCCCCTTTAGTAAATCGTCGATACCTTCTGAACCATTGAGAATCTCATGCATGCAAGGCCATCATCGTGTTCTAATCGTCGAGACGAAGCCGTAGAAACCGACCACGCCTCAATCGGAGCCCGGGCGAAGCCACACGCGTGGCCTGAAGTTTCGCCGTCGCGCTCGTGTGTTTCACGCGCCACCGCCGGGCCGCCGCTCCTCCACCGCCGGACCGCCGCTCCTCCGCCGCCGGACCGCCGTATCTCCGCCGCCGGACCACCGTGTCAACGCCGCCAGACCGCCGTGTCGCCGCCGCCGCTCCGCCGCCGGTGACTCGGTCAACTCGGCCAAGTCAACTCAGCGAGTCAACTCGGTTGACTCGGTCAACCAGTTGGTTGACTGGTTTGACCTGGTTCAATTCGATTGCGATTTGGTTAAAGTAAACCGGCGGTGAAAATCAATTGAATTTTGGTTGGGAGTAAACCGATTGTAATTGATTTGGATCTGATTCAATTGAAATCGAATCCGGTTAAGGAAAACTGATTGGTCCAATTCGATTTCAATTTAGTCAAAGGTTGACCGGCTTGGGTCAGAGTTGACTGGGTTGACCTTTGACCAGCGGGTTGACTTTTCTGTAGACGCCTGTTTTCGACCGTTCGAAGGGCGTTATGACTTGAAATTTCGATCTGATTTCAGATTTGAGATATATTTGAGGAGATGGAGTACATAGATACAACTTTTCTCAATTGCTAAGGTGAGGGTCTACTTCCGAACGATTCGTACGTGACTTAGAATTTTAAATAAGTATAATTTATTTTTATTATGTTCCGTTTGCTTAAAATCGAGTCTGACATTGCTTGTCTAGTTTTTAGGTTGTTTGATTAAACCGAAATTAGGGTGTTTGAGGATTCAACATTGATTGCTTCACTTAATGTAATCTGTAGTTAGGAATTGTTTTGGCCGGATACAGTAAGGGACCTCTGTATGCCGGATTGTATGGGGGCTACGGACGGCTGTAGTCGACCGGCCGGGTCGTAGTATGTTATGGTCGATAAATCGTCTTTGGGCAGTGTGACTGGGCACTTAACCCAGCGTTTGGCCTGTTAGTGGGCAGCGGGTGTGCACCCCGCTAGGACCATTGTTTGTTTGCTTGGGTACTTTAGGTACCGTGTTTGTACATATTAGATTTAATTTATATTTATTTGGAGTGCTATGTCCGGGTTTACGGACTTCGGGGTAGCATCCCATACCTCACTGAGTGGCTCCCCAGTCGCTCACCCCTCTTTCTTCCCATTTTAGGTGAGACAAGCAATAAGGTGATATTTGGACGGATTTGGTGCTACTGGGCTTTTATTTGGATTTTTATTTGGGCATTGGGTGAGTGTAGTTGGGCTTATGGGGCTTTTATGTTCGAGATATTATCGGTGACCCGTCGTCCCTAGGGTGGGAGACGGGTGTCACATTGTTATTTGTTGACGGGATGACACGCTGTACTCCACGTAGGAGGTGACAGCTGTTACAATTTTTGGTATCTGAGCGGGTTCCATCCCGGTTCTGTCCCGGGATGGCGGTCAGGGGATTCGGTTTTCAATGTTTTCAAAAAAAAAAAAATCTATTTTGAAAATTAGTTTAGCTCCATTCTGTCCAGTGACCACTAACTCAATTGTCTCTTTTTATGACGATGAGTAAAGTCATCGTCATTCGTATTTCGGCTAGCAGAGGTCTACCAGATGTTCAGCAGAGATGTGATGCCGCAGTTTTGTCAGAGTTCGCCAAGGTTTATTGGTTTCTTCATTCTTCCTCCTACGTTGTACATGAGTGGATATGTGACGTTTTTGCCATCACCCAATTTCATGCCGTCGTTCCACGGGTTCTGATGTATGAGGTTATGTGTTGTGAGTTTGAGCCATGGATTGGCGTGTGTTGTTTTTGTGTATGAGTATATTGACTATTTTGGAGATATGCTTTGTTGTAAGCTCGTGGANGTTTCTTCATTCTTCCTCCTACGTTGTACATGAGTGGATATGTGACGTTTTTGCCATCACCCAATTTCATGCCGTCGTTCCACGGGTTCTGATGTATGAGGTTATGTGTTGTGAGTTTGAGCCATGGATTGGCGTGTGTTGTTTTTGTGTATGAGTATATTGACTATTTTGGAGATATGCTTTGTTGTAAGCTCGTGGAGATCGCTTTTGGAATTAGGGTGCAACATCGTGCGTTATGACCGTTTCAGAGTCGTGACAGCCTGGAAAGCTTGCATAAGATGTGGAGAGCTATTTATGTTTATCAAGTTACCAGTTGTGTTTGGAGGGCTCGAGATATTCAGAGATCCGTTAGAGATGGAGCTAAATTTTATGGTGCCAGTTTTAAGATAGATTGATTGTCATGATATCAAGAATTATTGAGTTGCTAAAGGCAATGGTTTATATTCCTGGAAGAGATTAGAGTTTTATTGCTTCCACACTACGTGTTGAGGAGTTATTGGATACAAGAGCAAATTGATTTTTGAAGACCGTGTGATGATTAAGGATGATGGACAACATGAGATGCATGAGCTGCTAGTTATTACAGCATATAGGAATGTATTTGAGACCTATAGAAGGGTCACCATCGGATAGAAGACACGTTTATGCGACTGAGTTGGAACTAGAGGTAGCACCAGATTCACGAGTTCCATACCGATTAGTGCAAGCAAAGAGGGCCGAACTGATGAGACAGTAAAACATTTAGTAGACAAAGATTATTAGACCGGATTTTTTGCCATGGAGACCAGCAATGTTACTGCGACGAAGGAAGATGATATTCTCAGACTTTTTGTAGGCTACAGAGGTTTAAACAAGGTGACATCAAGAATAAGTATCCGCTTTCGTGTAATGATTAATTGGTGGAGTAACTGCATGGAGGTTTATGGTTTTCAAAGGTTGATGTAGCATCGCGTTATCACCAGATCGCCATTGCGGAGGAAGATGTGCATAATTCAACCTTCCGCACACGCCATGGGCATTATGAGTTTATATGAAGAACATTTGATTTAACAAATGCACCGGCAGTATTCATGAAGCTTGTGATTGTTGCGTTTTGCGAGTATTTTGTTAAGTGTGATCGTTTTCATCAAAGATATCCTAGTTATTCTTGGAGTAGAGAAGAGCATGCAGAGCATTCCAGATTGTATTGGGTAAGCTGAAAGAGCATCATATATTTACTAAGTTGAAAAAGTGTTGCTTCTGGCAGAAGAAGATTAGATTTTTGGGTCACGAGGTTTCAGAAGCAAGAGTTCTTATTGATCCGAAAAAGATTATTTCAGTCCCAGAGTAGTCGACATCGAAGAAGGTTGCTACATATATCAGTAACTTGGGTGAGTTAGCTACAAGGAGGTTCATCTTTTTTGAAGATTGACTTGGCTTCAGGGTACCATCAGATTACTATAGCTGGGAAAGATGTACAGACTACAGTTTCACACATAAGATGGATATTATAAGTTGTAACAATATTATTGGATTGCAGAATGCAAAAATAACATTCATGGAACTTACGAATAAATTCTTTTGCCAGCACTTGGATAAGTGCGTGGTAGTATTCATCAACAACATCCCGAATATTGTTGAAATAGAGAGAGGTAAGATGAGCATAGTCAGATTTGGTATTTAATACAAAAAGGGCAGATCATTGCATAAGCAGCGAACCATATGTAGATTATGAATATGGAGCATTTTGGAATGGAAGTTAGAGATTTTTCGAGTGATCACCAAAAAATTTCCTTTTACACTGACTATAAAATATCTACTTGAAGATGCATTAGCATGGTGGGAGAAAGTACGAATAAGCCATTGGACCTAACAGACTTACCTTGAGGATTTGTTAGAGGTATCATTCGGAAGGAAATCTGATCAGAAAGTTTTTAGATAGAATGCGAGTAGATATTCACACATGAGCGGTGTCATCGCTTACTTCAGATTAAGAGTTTCAGTGGAGAAAGCTACCGAGCAGAGAATGACTCTGAGTTATTAAGTTGCCCCCGTTACAATCACCGTCATGAAGAGAAATGTATTAGGATTTATGTCGTGGTCAGTTGGAGCATATTTTGAGGCCAAATATTCAGTGCGCGATTTGGAGTTAGCAGCAGTTGCATCGGCTTTAGAGTTTTGAGGATCATCATTGTATAGCAAGGAAGTTCAGATTCATGGGGATCATCAGAGTCTGAAATATATGTGCACATTCATTAAACTTGTACTTTAGGACGTGCAGATGGATTGAGTTGGTAGCAGTCTACAGTTTGAATGTAGAATGGCATTTGGTGAGGCCAACCAAGTGATAAATGTCTTAAGTAGGTACATGAGATATATGTCAGGAACCACGGAGGATCAAGAGTTACTGGAACACTTACAAGCTTTATGATTATGTGCAGTTCAGTAGAGGAGGATACAGTCGGCATTGAAGCATTGGAGCATTGGAACATACAAATTTACTATGGAGATTATACCAAGCTCAAGATAGCGATATGGATTTTGTTAGGTGGATCGAGGTTGAGAGTGTTGTATATCATGCAAATTTGAGCAGGATGTTCAGGTATAAACATCGAGTTGGTGTGTTGGACGATAAGCTGTTAAGAAAAAGGATCTTACAGTAGACACATCACTCGCATTTCTATATCCACCCGGGAATATTACTTATCATCCAGAGACAGAGGATTAGTTAAAGAGGACCGTTCAGATTTTTGAGGATATGTTCAGAGATTGTGTCTTATAGTGGAAAGGAAGTTATGCGAGTGTCTACCTCTAGCAGAATTTGCCTACAGTGACAGTTATAATGAAGGTTTTGAGATAGCATCATGCGAAACTTCTTATGATAGGTTTGGACATACATCACTTTGCTGGACAGAAGTGGGGGAACAGCGAGTTGTAGAACCATATCAAGGATTCAAGAGATGATAGAGTAAATGGACACGCTCAAGGTTGGCTTCGGAAAGGCGATGACCATCAGAAAAGTTATGCAAATAAGCACCGTAAGGACTTGGAGTTTCACATAGGCGATCGATTACACCTGAAAATATGAACATTTCAAGGAGGATCTAAGACTTAGAAGCTAAAGAAAGGTAAACTGAAATTTATTGGACCATATTTCATTGTGGAAATTATTGGAGTAATCGCTTACAAATTGGAGAAGTTGCTTTGGGATTGGATCTATCAATAGAGCTATCAGATTCTAGTTGTTGTTTTGAGGAAGTCGTGAGAGAGTCAGAGCTTTATTGCAGCAGCCGCCAGATGACTTCAGAGGGAATGTATGCATTTTTTCAGCCAGTGGAGACTGAATCGTCAAGTGGAAGCATCTCAGGAAATGTCGCCAGTGTCTGTCAGAGTTGTTAAGATAGAGTTAGAGATTCATAGAAGACCTCAGAGACTGAGCAGATTGATTACTCAGAGTTTTGTTGCTATGAATTTGGGCAGTCAACGGATGACTCAAATTCGGGGACGAATTTCTTGTAAGTGGGGGAGAATTGTAACGACCCACCTCCGGTCCATCAAGGCCCATGTCAATTCCCGAAAGCCTAAGGACTTTTATCTATTAATTTCAGCCCCAGCCATCAGTTCTTGTTTGCAAAAATCAGAAGGAGAAAGAGAGAGAGAGAGAGAGAGAGAGAGAGAGAGAGAGAGAGAGAGAGAGAGAGAGAGAGAGAGAGAGAGAGAGAGAGGAAGAGAGAAAGAGAGAAGAAGGGCAACCCTTGGATCTGAGCCACCACCGGAGCTCGCCATGACCACTAGACGCCGAGCACATCACCACAATTCGCCATAGTGAGGAATCGTCAAAAACCGCCGGGTAAATTGTCGATAACTTCTGAACCGCTGAGAATCTCATGCATACAATGCCACCATCGTGTTCTACTCGTCGAGACGAAGCCGTAGACACCGAGCACGCCTCAATCGGAGCCCGGACGGAGCCACACGCGCGGCTTGAAGTTTCACCGTAGCGCGCGTGTGTGTTTCACGCGCCACAACCAGGCCGCCGCTCCTCCGCCGCAGGACCGCCGCAGGACCGCCGCTCCTCCGTCGCCGGACCGCCGCCGAATCACTGTCCCTCCGCCACCGGTCCGCCGTGTCGCCGCTGCCGGACCGCCTTTTCAACGCCGCCGGCCCGCCGTCCCTCCGCTGCCGCCGGACAACCATTGCCGCCGGTGACTCGGTCAACTCAGCCGAGTCAACTCAGCGAGTCAACCGGTTGGTTGACTGGTTTGACCCGGTTCAATTCGATTGCGATTTGGTTAAGGTAAGCCGGCGGTTAAAATCAACTGAATTTTGGTTGCGAGTAAACCGATTTGTAATTGATTTGGATCCGGTTCAGTTGAAATCGAATCCGCTATTATGTTTGATAAAAGCTCTCACGCAAATTCTTTATCTATTCTTTGTTCTTCGTTATTGTTATTCATCCATATTCTGTTAACTCTGTTCGTTCTAGTGATTTCCGTAGAGATCCAGGACCTCGGAAAATTAGGGTTTTCCATAAGTTTCCATTTTTGACGGAAAATCGACGGTGTAAATTTTGGTTCCCACAGTTTGGCGCTAGAAGGAGGGGGGGTCGGATTCTCTTACACAATAATCGCTAGAACGAACGAGAAAAGACATGCCTAGTCTAAACGGCGACGTCATCTTGTTCGAGAAAAGAGCAACGATCGATTCGATCAAACCTCTCAACGATCTTCTCGTTATCGAGCTGACGATCCAGAATATGGATGTCGCGAAGATATTAGTCGATACCGGAAGCTCGGCTGATATCATCTTAAAAAATACTCGAGAGAGAATGGAAATCGATCTGTCTGAAATCGCGGAAAACGTAAGCCTGCTAATAGGACTCTCGGGAGAAGTCACCATGACCCTCGGAATGATCAACCTTACGGTTTGCACCGGGAGCGTAGTGGAAAACGTCGAATTCCAAGTCATCGATCGACCCATGTCTTACAATGCGATCGTAGGGACACCGTGGTTAAATTCGATGCAAGCGATTCCGTCGACGTACCACATGTGTCGTAAGTTTCCGATTTCGTGCGGAATCGAGACCATATGGGGAAATCGGAGAACCTTGCAAGGTAGCTATGCCACAGATTTAAAACGAAAAAATCTGCCAGTCGACGTTTCTTCGAAAAATAAAAAGAAGTCAACGGCCCTCGACAACGTCCCAGAGCAAGATAAAACAGAACTCTTCTGGTAGTTGCGAGCAGCTGAGGCATTGGTAGGTAAATGCGAGCCAACCTGCGAACCTGTCGTCTCAGTGTGCATCGACGAGGCTTTTCCAGAGCGCTGCATCGAAATCGGTGCAAACCTGAGCGAGACCTTAAAAGCCGAACTCCTGACATGTCTGAAACGAAACTCGAACACGTTCGCTTGGACTGCGGAAGATATGCCAGGAATCGACATTAACATCACATGTCATGAACTTAACGTTGACCCAACACCCAAACCCGTCAAACAAAAAAGACGAAAACTGGGGCCGGAACGCGCCGAAGCGGTCAACAGCGAAGTTGACAGACTCCTCAAAGTAGGATCGATCACAGAAGTTTGGTATCTTACTGGCTCGCCAATCCTGTCGTCGTAAAGAAAAAGAACGGAAAGTGGTGAGTTTGCGTCGATTTCACCGATTTCAATAAAGCGTGTCCTAAAGATAGTTATCCGCTGCCACACATCGATCGCTTAGTCGAGGCAACCACGGGAAACAAACTCTTATATTTCATGGACGCCTTTTTGGAATACAATCAGATCATGATGAACCCTGACGATCGGGAGAAAACCGCATTCATAGTTGATCACGGAACTTACTGTTATAAAGTGATGCCATTCGGTCTTAAGAATGCTGGTGCGACTTATCAACGACTCATCAGTCGTATGTTCTCCGAACAGCTCGGAAAAACAATGGAAGTGTACATCGACGATATGCTTGTCAAATCACTCGAAGAGCGAGATCATGTCGTGCACCTGCAAGAATGTTTCGAGAGGCTCAACCTTCATAACATGAAGTTGAACCCTGCGAAGTGTCGGTTAGCCGTCGCTCCGGAGAATTTTTAGGGTACCTCGTCTCTTACCGAGGAATTGAGGCCAATCCGAAACAAATCACAGCGCTGATAAAGATGGTTTCTCCCAGAACGAAATGCAAGGTACAAAGACTGACCGGCAGGGTCGCGGCACTTAACCACTTTATCTCGCGATCGACGTACATGTGTTTACCTTTCTACGAAACGTTAAAGGGAAACAAAAAGTTCGAATGGTCAGAAGAATGTGAGAAAGCTTTCCAACAGCTGAAACATTACCTAGCCACCCCGCCAGTACTCGCGAAACACGTAGAAGGAAAAACATTATTCCTCTACATTGCAGTGTCAACGACCGCCGTGAGTGGCGTCCTCATCCGAGACGAACGCCGCGAACAAAAGCCGATCTTCTACGTAAGTAAGACACTACTGGACGCGGAGACGCGATATCCGATGATGGAGAAATTGGTCTTGGCAGTGGTCATGTCAGCAAGAAACTAAGACCGTATTTTCAATCTCTCACCATTATCGTGCCCACTTCGTTCCATCTCCATACCATTTTGCATAGTCCCAGCCAATTGGGAATATTAGCAAAATGGGAGATCGAGCTGAGCGAGTACGATATTGAATATCGTGCAAAGACTTGTGAAAAATCGCAAGTACTCGCGGACTTCATAGTGGAACTCCCAACGGGAAGCGCGTCCAACCAAGAGCCGAACTCAACCTGGATCTTATACGTTGACGGATCCTCATCCAAACAAGGCTCCGGGATCGGCATCCGACTCGCATCCCCAACGGGAGAAGTGTTGGAACAGTCATTCCGATTAATTTTCCACGCTTCGAACAACAAAGCCGAGTATGAGGCCTTGATCGCAGGACTACGATTAGCTCACGGTCTGAAGATTCGTAACCTTCACGCATACTGTGCCTCCCTGCTAGTGGCTAGCCAGTTCAGCGGAGAATACGAAGCGAGGGACGAGAGAATGGAAGCATATCTGATCTTAGTAAAAGATCTGACCCAAAAGTTAGATGAATTCGCCCTTACTAGGATCCCTCGAGCAGAAAACGCCCAGGCAAACGCCTTGGCCGCCTTGGCATCCAGCTCAGATCCTGGTATGAGCAGGGTAATTCCTGTTGAATTCATCGAACACCCTAGCATCGGACCGCCCGTAGTCATAAACCTGATTAACGAACTGGATGACGACGTCAACGAAAACCGTCCAGTCGAAGATCAGTCTGATTACGGATTTAGTCATCCCTGGATGGAAACAATTCTCGCATACATAACCAACAGAGAGCTTCCACCGGAAAAATGGGCGGACCGGAAAATAAAAACTTAGGCCGCATGATACGTTTTAGTTGACGGAGAACTTTACAAATGGAGATTCTCCGGACCACTAATGACCTGCGTGCAAGGGGAGAAAGCACAGTGGATAATGCAGGAAGTGCACTGCGGAAACCATTCCGGCGGAAGATCTCTCGCAATAAAAATCAAACGCCACAGATATTTCTGGCTAACGATGGTAAAAGACTGCGAGAATTTCTCGCGAAAATGCGAGAAGTGTCAGCGGCACGCTCCGACTATTCACCAACCTGCCGAAGTTCTCTCATCTATTTCGGTGCCATACCCGTTCATGCGATGGTCGATGGATATAGTCGGGCCAATGCACGCGTCAAAAAAAAATGCTTCCTTTTGGTCCTGACCGACTTCTTCTCTAAATGGGTCGAAGCTGACTCTTACGCAAGCATCAAAGACGCCCAAGTAGAGAGTTTCGTATGGAAGAACATAGTCTGCAGACACGGAGTCCCATACGAAATCGTGACGGACAACGGGTCTCAATTTATTTCGACCAGATTCTAATTCTGCAAAAAATGGAAAATACGATTGACCAAATAGACTCCAAGATATCCTCAAGACAACGGACAAGCCGAAAAAACTAATAAAACTATCCTCGACGGCCTCAAAAAACGCCTCGACGCCAAAAAGGGCAAGTGGGCCGAAGAGCTCGAGGGAGTTTTATGGTCGCACCGCACGACCTCGGGGCGAGCAACGGGCGAAACTCCTTTTGCCCTCGTATACGGAACAGAATGCATGATCCCCGTAGGAGTTGAATTTCCAGGAGTACGCAGAAGGTTGCTCCCAGAAAGGGAGGAATCAAACAACTTAATGCTTCTCGACGAACTCGATCTGATTAACGAACAACGGGATAAAGCACTCGTCCGAATTCAAAACTATCAGCAAGCGGCCGCAAAGTACTATAACGCGAACGTACGCAGTCGCAGATTTCATGAAGGCGAACTAGTTTTACGGAAAGTCTTCCAAAATACTGCTGAACGAAACGCTGGGAAATTGGGAGCCAACTTGGAAGGACAATACAAGGTCATAAAGGTAGTCTGGCCTGGAGCATACGAAATCGCAAACATGCAGGACACCAAAATTTCCAGATCCTGGAACGCGATGCATCTCAAAAAATACTATCACTAGGCAACGCGCCCGCAAAACGCTGAACTACGAGACGGCTTGATCCCCGTAAAGGGTACGTAGGCATCTTGTCGCAGGACAAGACCAGCCGTCCCCCCTCGTTAAAAAGGGGAGGGGAGTAGGTGAGTATACTCGTATACTCCCGAAATTTCAAACTCGAAATTTCTCAAACTTTTTCAACAAACGCATCGAAAGAAAAAACGAAATTCTGAATATAGCGAGACGTCGCCAATGTTCGGAAAACCGTTCTTCTCCAAAAAAGACAAACAGTCCGTCCGCGACTATAAAACACACACAGCTTCTTAAGATATAATCCCTTCGCGAAGGTTTAAACTACGTCAACATCTATCACTTAAAAATAGTTTGTTGCTGATCACAACAAACTCGCAACAGTCCTAAACAAACTTAAGTTATCTCGCAGAGATAGCTCTCGAACACCCGACACAAGGGTAATAGCGCTATAAAAGAAATCCAAAATTTTGGTCAGCACTTCCGGGAAACTTAGAAATTGTTCCCGGTGAGATGCTCGGTTCCAACCAGACAAATCGTATAAGCCGAGAACGTATCGCGGATTCTAAATTGGTATGGAATCAGGTTAAAATCGCAACAGGCATAACGAATGCCGACTAGTCATCGCATAGCCTCAATCCAAAAGTAAACCTAGGTCTTGCCCTAAACCCAGCACACTGGTCGCTAACGTCTCAAGGCATGAGCTGCGTCTCAACCAGGGTTTTAATCTTAGGTTACTAGAACTAGGAAACTCGCCGTCAGCTCTCGTAGCCATGGCTTACCTCGTTGTACCGTTCTAACGCAAAATCGGAATAAGAAACCTCGTTGCTCTTTATCTCAATTATTATACTGTTTTTACTTTTGTTATCGAATTCTGATTGCTTGCGTGTGGTTAAGAAGATAGTCGGGGCCTCTAAGAAATTAGGGTTTTCTCTAAGTTCCTTTATTCACAGAAATCGACGGTGTGAATTTTGGTTCCCACATAGACATACTCTGAGAAACGATCATGGCAATCACAATGACCTCACTCATGAAACAACATATGCATCATACCATCCATGCGCAGAAACAAGCTTCTTAGCAAGCTGCTGAACATGCTGCACATGAGGAACAACCACATAAACAAGACGTTCCAATTGGAAAGTGGAACCTTCCTCATAAATTTCCTATTACTCGCTCGGCAATCAACCCTCCTCCATGTCAGAGACAAGATTTCGAGATCAAACCCGCCTTCATAAACCTGGTGCAGAGAAAAGTTTTCAGTAGTCTACTGGCAGAAATTTTGATGGATCACATCGAGAATTCCGAGAAGTTTTTCATATTTATTCGAGCCCATGGTGTATCACCAGACAACATCAAATGAAAATTGTTCCCATTCTCTCTTAACGGGAAAGCTGCACGATGATTGGATTCTCTTCCCACCGGATCTCTCACCTCATGGGAACAAGTCCGCTCAGCGTTTCTAAAACACTTCTATACAAAGGCGACGACTGCCCAACTGAGGAACAAAGTATCCTCTTTCAAACAGCTCACCGATGAGCCATTCTGCGAAGTATGGGAACGATTCAAAGAATACCGTAGGAAATGCCCTCACCATGGATTCGCAGAAGACTACCTATTGGGAATGTTCTATAAAGGTGAACAGTACCGAGTCTCAAAAGATAAAAGAGCTATTGGCCAAGGTTGATCAGCTGCTGAAGAACAACTAGGGCCAAGTGTTCGTCATGGAAGAAGCTGTTCCAAAACAGAACGCTCAAGATGCCTCATCAGAAACAGAGAAAATAACAGAGGAAGAACAAGATGTCAGGTACGTACTAGGCCAAGGATGTCAATTAAAGAACTATCACCCCAACCCAAACGTTAGGAGCAACCAGCTTGTTTTCTCCTATAAGAACTATGTGGAGAATTCTGTGAGCAACAAGCTCAAGGAACAGGCTATCAAAAAGGGTATCCTTAGAATTTCCAAGGAAAAACCTACATCCTTATTAGTCAGGCACAAAACCAGCATCATAATTAAGAGATGCAGAACATTGAACAAGCAGAGGTCACAAATGGAGAACTACAAATTCTGTATGTTGGGATAGAGGTTCAGATCAGAGTTGTGTGGGCAGGAATACCAATGGCTAGAGTCCTCATGAACCCTGAATATCTGCTTGCAGAAATGTTCGCCTATAAACTGACTTTACTGATGAGAGGATCGCAAAAGAAGGATCGATTGGGCAACCTGTTAACTCCATTGTTTAGGCATTTCGAGATTGATCTCAGCCCCTACACATTCGAAGCCGACCTTGAGTACATCAATATCCCTTACCTGATCAACTGCCACATCTTGCAAGACGAGAACACTTGCATATTCCAGTACAAGGATGAAACACAGCTTTACTGCAGATTCCCGAGCAAGACATCACATGCCTATTTGTCTTCGAGAACTTTTGGTTCCTCCTAGCTCTCGAGCTCCTATGCGCCGATCCATGTACTGGATGACTACGAGCTTAAGCTAATCGAGGATGACGCGAATGAGCAGACTTATCGCTGCTTGGTGATTGACTCACACTGCAAGAACAATACCCTCATGAAGAGGATTCTCAAAGCGATTACCGGAGGCTGTTTCCAATCGCAGTCAGCTAAACCAACCGATCAGGTGCAAACACCTCAACCAACCAGGAGACCAGGAAAGGAACATGCCGAGTTTTTGGCAGCGGGGGTGCGCCCCAGAAGGAATAGGAGGGCACCATATCGCTCTGTGAGTGGAGAATCAGACTGAGTCCTCGAGGACTCCCTTCAATCCCATTGTTTTATCCATCTGAATTATTTATTTTATGCTTTTTATTGGTTTTCTTTTAGCCTTCTTAGATTGATCACTACAAGGAATAGTGTGAGGTAAGTCTGGGGAGGCAATTATGTGCTACTAATCTCGTTTTTTTTCCCTTTTGTTTTCATGTTCCGGTCAGTCCTTGTGTCATTTTCATGCTTTATCGAGTCAGTTTTTAGGATCGACTCAGCCAAAACTCTTGTGGGAATTAGGACCTTATTTTTTGATGATCATTTAACCACCTCGTGCTCTAACTTCCTTATTCAGTGACCTTAGCAGTGACGAAAGACCCACATCCGAACCTGGAACACCCTGACATATCTCACTTGACTCTCCAAAATTTCTCTACCGATCAGGTTACACTAGGTAGACTTAACTCCACCTAACTTGAACCTAATCTTGACTGAAATTCTTCTTGTTATAGGCACTAGATCTGGGAAATGAGACCTACACTCATGACTTCTTATTCTTTTAACCCCTCTGGATGTTCCTGAGTGGCTAGCTCATCTTTAGCTAGTTCCAACCTTGTACCTTAACCCTTGTTCCACCTTCATGCATTTGTTTTTACAGGGTCATATATGCAGATATGTGCAAAAAGGTCGGAGGACAAGATCAACGCAGCCTCTTACTCGTTACTGCTGCATCCAGTTGAAAGAGGAAAAACGAACAATGGAACAACCGAAGTATACTTGTTACCACTACAGAAGAACAATGGAGAAGGTAAAAATTGGGACCAGTGCTAACGAAAACAATGAGAATCACCAGTGGCAACAAGAGCATCACATGTTACCTACTTCTTCGTCACTCAATATTCCCTTTATGTATTACAAAAAAAAAAAATTATTTTACGTTTATACATGGTGATGAAGAAGGAGATGAATTCGGGTAAGCCATTGGGAATATCAAAGAAAGAATTAGGTACCACTTTTAGAAGTGTAAGTGGAAGGATTTAATGCGTGCAGAAAATCCCCATGGTTGATCCGAATCAGAGAACAATTGTTCCTGAGTTAAGCGAAAACGAGTAAGGGTAGTGGACATCAATGGATCCTTCCTCTCTTGCGGTTTTGCACGATATCTTGCATCTTCTAAAAATGGTAGCGCCTAAACACTTCTTAACTCCACCACTAAATTAGCATATTTGACACTTAGCCCTTCTACCCTGAATAGTGCTTGTGATAAGAACCTCACTCTGATCTTAATTGAATGTATGGAGTTCTGTCACGATAGTGTTGCTTTTTCAGATTGAGATGTAGAGTATGGAGCCGATCTTCAAACAACGGTCAGTGGGGTTCCGATAAGGGTATGTGGTCGTAGTCTACTGCTTGTATATTTCATAGATTCGTGGTAAGGGTATGGTTGCTGAGAATAGGAGAGTTCCCACACTTTCAAACCTTTCTCCCAGCTTGATACTTGGCCTTGTCCGAGGACAAACAAGGATTTAAGTCTGGGGGAATTGATATATGGTGTTTTTAACACCATTGCACATATGTTTTCAATTGGTTTTTAATCCTAGTTCTTCTCCACCTAGTCCTTTCTGAGTCGTTCCAGGTCTGGATGATCTTCTCTAGATGAAAGATGGAGCCTCTTTTGACTCTTCTCTAGATGAGAGCCTAATTCTTTCTTTGATCTTCCCAATGGCTTACACGAATTCATCTCCTTCTTCATCACCATATATAAACGTAAAATAATTTATTTTTTTTCGAAATACATAAAGAGAATATTGAGTGACGAAGAAGTAGGTAACATGTGATGCTCTTGTTGCCACTGGTGTTCTCATTGTTTTCGTTAGCACTGGTCCCAATTTTTACCTTCTCCATTGTTCTTCTGTAGTGGTAACAAGTATACATCGGGTGTTCCATTGTTCGCTTTTTCCTCTTTCAACTGGATGCAGCCGTAACGAGTAAGAGGCTGCGTTGATCTTGTCCTCCGACCTTTTAGCACATATCTGCATATATGACCCTGTAAAAACAAATGCATGAAGGTGGAACAAGGGTTGAGGTACAAGGTTGGGACTNATTGTTCTTCTGTAGTGGTAACAAGTATACATCGGGTGTTCCATTGTTCGCTTTTTCCTCTTTCAACTGGATGCAGCCGTAACGAGTAAGAGGCTGCGTTGATCTTGTCCTCCGACCTTTTAGCACATATCTGCATATATGACCCTGTAAAAACAAATGCATGAAGGTGGAACAAGGGTTGAGGTACAAGGTTGGGACTTGCTAAAGATGAGCTAGCCACTCAGGAACATCCAGAGGGGTAAAAAGAATAAGAAGTCATGAGTGTAGGTCTCACTTCCCAGATCTAGTGCCTATAACAAGAAGAATTTCAGTCAAGGTTAGGTTCAAGTTAGGTGGAGTTAAGTCTACCTAGTGTAACCTGATCGGTAGAGAAATTTTGGAGAGTCAAGTGAGATATGTCAGGGTGTTCCAGGTTCGGATGTGGGTCTTTCGTCATTGCTAAGGTCACTGAATAAGGAAGTTAGAGCACGAGGTGGTTAAATGATCATCAAAAAATAAGGTCCTAATTCCCACAAGAGTTTTGGCTGAGTCGATCCTAAAAAGTGACTCGATAAAGCATGACAATGACACAAGGACTGACCGGAACATGAAAACAAAAAAGGGAACAAACGAGATTAGTAGCACATAATCGCCTCCCCTGACTTACCTCACACTATTCCTTGTAGTGATCAATCTAAGAAGGCTAAAAGCAAACCAATAAAAAGCATAATATATAATTCAGATGGATAAAACAATGGGATTGAAGGGAGTCCTCGAGGACTCAGTCTGATTCTCCACTCTCAGAGCAATCTGGTGCCCTCTTATTCCTTCTGGGGCGCACTCCCGTGGCCAAAAACTTGGCATGTTCCTTTCCTGGTCTCCTGGTTGGTTGAGGTGTTTGCACATGATCGGTTGGTTCAGCTGACTGCGATTGGAAACAGCCTCCGTTAATCGCTTTGAGAATCCTCTTCATGAGGGTATTGTTCTTGCGGTGTGAGTCAATCACCAAGCAGCGATAAGTCTGCTCATCCGCGTCATCCCCGATTAATTTAAGGTCGTAATATCCAGTACGTGGATCGGCGCATAGGAGCTCGAGAGCAGGGAGGAACCAAATGTTCTCGAAGACAAACAGGCGTGTGATGTCATGCTGGGGGAATCTGCAGTAAAGCTGTGTTTCATCCTTGTACTGGAATATGCAAGTATTCTCGTCTTGCAAGATGTGGCAGTTGATCAGGTAAGGGATATTGATGTACTCAAGGTCGGCGTTGAATGTGTAGGGGCTGAGATCAATCTCGAAATGCCTGAACAATGGAGTTAACAGGCTGCCACATCGATCCTTGTTTTGCGATCCTCTCATCAGTAATGTTCGTTTATCGGCGAAAATTTCTGCCTGCAGATATTCAAGGTTCATGAGGACTCTAGCCATTGGTATTCCTGCCAACACAACTCTGATCTCAACCTCTATCCCAACATACAACATTTGGAGTTCTCCATTTGTGACCTCTGCTTGTTCATTGTTCTGCATCTCTTAATTATGATGCTTGTTTTGTGCCTGACAAATAAGGATGTAGGTTTTTCCTTGGAAATTCTAAGGATACCCTTTTTGATAGCCTGTTCCTTGAGCTTGTTGCTCACAGAATTCTCCACATTGTTCTTGTAGGAGAAAACATGCTGGTTGCTCCTAATGTTTGGGTTAGGGTGATAGTTCTTTAAATGCCATCCTTGGCCTAGTACGTACCTGACATCTTGCTCTTCCTCCGTTATTTTCTCTGT
Organism: Eruca vesicaria subsp. sativa; assembly: GCA_932364175.1. Classification (NCBI taxonomy): domain Eukaryota; kingdom Viridiplantae; phylum Streptophyta; class Magnoliopsida; order Brassicales; family Brassicaceae; genus Eruca; species Eruca vesicaria. Next base: position 20,795 of record CAKOAT010312710.1, read on the forward strand.
TTCTGATGAGGCATCTTGAGCGTTCTGTTTTGGAATAGCTTCTTCCATGATGAACACTTGGCCCTAGTTGTTCTTCAGCAGCTGATCAACCTTGGCCAATAGCTCTTTTAT
>CAKOAT010312821.1:0-19347 GCA_932364175.1 Eruca vesicaria subsp. sativa
TCTCCGGAGCTATTTCTTGCTAACTGTTTTGAAAATGAGGTTCCGAATCTTTTGGCCGTGACCTGTTTTTATCGATAGGTAACGATTTCATTTGACCCTCACTTGAGGGGAGGCTTCCTAATGGGCTCGTAAAGCTTCGCAAACGGTTCTTACTATTTGGCCCATTAATTCAGCTAACGGGCTAAATTCGGGCCCAACATCCTCCAGCACGCCAGGTTTGGACATTATCAAAGATACCATCTAATCCAGATGTTTATCCTACAAGTTCTCTGTTCACAAACATGGACCACTTATTTTGGCAGGTACTTCTGAAAATGTATGACCATCACTTCGCATGGATACTATGGTACCTTTGGAAAGCCAGAAATAGTAAGACTTTTAGTAATTTGGATATTGATCCAAGAGATATGTTGAAACTTGCGGAAACGAAATCAACTCTATGGAGTGAGGCTCAGTTGGCACATACACAGAGAGTTTCGCACCAGAGCCAGGGCGAGGACATCACGTACATTCCAGGCCAGTGGTGATTTATGGATGGTCCATCGAAATTTAAGGTAGAGTTCTCTGGACAACGTTAGTATAGCACACTAGAAGGTTTTCAGGGATTAATGGGAGGAAATGTTAGGGCAATCCTGTTGCCCCTACATTTGGAGGTGGAGGCGCTAATTTTGGCAATGGAATGCATGAGGAATTTGCATCAGTATCATGTCACTTTTGCAACGGATTGTTCTCAGCTGGCAAAGATGGTGTTGGAACCAGAAGAATGGCCGGCGTTTGCAAATTATTTGGAGGATATCAAGACTCTGAAAGATAGTTTTCACAGCTCAGAAATCATCTATGTACCATGAACGCAGAACTCACAGGCGGATAGTCTAGCACGCAGTGCGAGGAAACAATCGTCATTTGTTGTTCACATGGATGCAGAGCTACCAATCTGGTTCGTAGAGTCTATATGAATCTATTTGTTTAATGAAAAAAGTAAAAATAAAAATAAAATAAATTTTTTTATATCTATTATTAAAACTGAAATACACTTTCATAATAATAATTAAAACTTATACCAATGCTTTAATAATTAATAATTAATTAACTTTAAATCATTTATTTTGTAAAATTAGTCTCTAACCAAACTTATCATTATTCTTTAAGCAGAACATTCTCTAATCAATGTTTACAATAAAATTAGACAAATTATTTAAAATGTAACATACATACTTTAAATATTTAAAAAGAAAAAAAACAAAAATCTCTCTTGATAAACTCCGACAATTGTTTCACCTCCGGCGCGTCTGTGCGCTCCTCGTCGCCGGAGGGCTCCTTTGTTCGCTCTTTCTCTCCCTTTTTCTTTGCCATATTCTCCCGTTTGTTCACTTGCCGTTGGTGTTTCTGGAGACGAGATCCGCCGGTGGAGGAACCTAGGCTGAAACTGGTGGTCGTCTTCTACCTCTGGTGACACTACGAGGATGGTGTAGCGACAGTGAGTGATTAGGGTCGGTGTTTTTAGGGCTTTCACAAGTGGGTTTCAGTTTTCAAATTAGCCTAACCCACTTGTAGAGGCGGCGGTGCGTGGTGGTGAAGACTGGCTCCTCCTTCCAGATTCGGCTTAGATCTTTTCAGATCTGTCGGCGTGTCGGATGTGAGGTCTCGGAGTCAGGTGCGGTTTTCCTCCTTGGAGTATCGGAGGGTTGCGGCCTCCCTTCCGATGGCATTGAGTGCTTCAGAGTGTTTTGTTCCTCGTTGGCGGGCCTTACTGTTTGCGATTGACCTATACTGTGCTAGGGTTGCAAACCTTGGTGTGTGAAGTCTTGTAGTGTTGCAGTCCAATATGGTCGTCTATGGTTTTCCCGAGGCCGTTCTGTTGACCTCCCTCTCATCCGTCTTCCCTGGCCGGTGTCTCGGTTCCCAGAACTTATTTGAAGCTGCCGGCTTGTTTCTTTGAAGTGTGCTCTTGTATTTATGTGTTTGGATTCTCCTTCTGTCGCAGGTTAATCACTTGACATTAGTGAAGAAATTGGTCTCTGGTTCTCGGAGTCAACTGCAGGCAAGCTATCTGTGATCTCAAGTACTCTCCGGTTCTCAGTTATCCCTCGGAGACTCATATTTGCTGACGAGCACATCCCAGTGTTGTCATTGATCCTTGGTCAATCTCACCAATGTTTTGTCAGTTTCTTCTTCGACATCTCAAGAGCATTTGGTGACCAGATCAAGTTGTCCCTTGAGTCTGTCTTCTTCAATCTCCAACGTGTTGATTAGGTCGTCTACCCTCACTCTTGGTGTTTCCATATTTATGTATTTATCGGATCCCAAGCTCGATTGTCTCGGGCGGGTTATCCTAGCTAATACGTCAGAGATGAGCTTCTTGACCCCCCGACGTGTAGACTGTGGTTTGTTGGGGATGTACCTGTTCTGACTTGAGTATATGGGTGGAAAGGGATTGGTTAGCGATAACGGTAAACCCCGACCATGTAATCCACTTTCATTTCCCGAACTCGGGTCAGTCGGGTGGTTGTTTAAAGCTTGGGTGGGAATCTAATCTGTGTGTCGGCGCCCATTTTGAGAAGGAATTGGAGATGCAGTGGTCGGCTTTGACTTCGGTTGAGTCGGCGTCGTTGGCCGCGTTTCTCTGGCAAGGACATGTGATCGTCACAATACTCGAGAATCTTTCCCTCCCATTGTTTTTTGGTTACATTTCTTTGATTTAATAGATAAGCCTAATCTATTTCGGAGTTTCAAGATTTCTCTGTCGGAACCGGAAGCCTCTTCCGGTATTTCCATTTTTGGGTTGGTTTTATTATTTAAAAAAAAATATTACTATAAATAAAACAAGTTGAAATATTATATATTCATGTATATATTATTTCATTTCATATATATAATATAAAATATAAATGTACAAAACTATTTTTCAAATAAATGTTAAATAATTTTATGATGAATATTATTCACACATATATATTTGAATTATAAAGTATAATAATTTAATTTAATATTTCCTCAAAAGTAAATATAGAAGAAAAATTATTTGGCTTATAAAAACTTAAAGACATATTTATTTATGATAAATTTTATTTTGACATGAAATATTTTGGAAATATATATTTATTAATATTCATAAACATAATAATTGATATTTAAATTTATAAACAACTACATCAAAATTGGTTAATGTAACTAAAATTACTAATTGACGTAGATGTCATATCATTTGATTAATTTAGTATCCACTACAAGAAAATACATACAAAGTTAGGACAGCTTTTCCTTGTTATTTCCTCGTAAAAGGGGGTTTACGAGGAGGAAATAACGAGGAAACGCAATTCGTCGTGACACGTTCGTCATGACTTAACTTTCCTCGTTCTTTCCTTGTTAATTAATGAGAAAGAGTTTCCTCGTAAAGTCGTTTACAGCATTTCCTCGTAAAAGTCTCGTAATGTTTTTCTCGTTAAAGCCACGTAAGACTTTCCTCGTAAAGTCCTCGTTAAAGCCACGTAAGCTTTCCTCGTAAGAGCCTCGAAAAGTTTTTCCTCCTTACTGCCATGTAAACTTTTCCTCGTAAAATCCTTATAGGTTTACGAAGAATTTACTTACAAACCTTATTTTTCCTAATTTACAAATAATAATCAAAATCTATAAATAAATTATTTTAAAAAATTAAAATTTTAAATTAAAATAATAGAAGAAAAGTAATATATGCATAAATATTTAAGTATTAAATTTATAATACAATAAAAAGAAAAAAAAATTATGGGTGTTGCTCGTGAAACAGGCGGACGAAGTCTTCACTCCTCTCTACCTCGTCATCCTCCTCCTCCTGGTGGGTTGGCTGTGGCTGTGGCTGTGGCTGTGGCAGTGGGTGTGGAATCCCTAGTTGTTCCCGCCTGGCACGCAACATCATCTCCAATTGCGGATTTCCAGCCGCCAAAATGTCCAGAAAACCTTCGAGCAAACTCATTTGAGCTTGCGTCGTGCTCAAATCAGAACGCGTCGCGTGCAACTCCGAATGCAGCTGAGCAGTCTCATTGTCCCATTCCTGAGAATAAGACGATGTCGCTCTTGGGACATAGTTAACGGAACCAATCCCCACAATACATCCATTTTTCTTAGGGACGACCTGTAAATAAAAGATTAATGTTAGTTAATGAAATCACATACATTAAATGAATAATAGTAATAAGAAAAACAATTTACCTCCTCGAAAATCCGAACCACGTCAGGTGTGGATAATATGACTGGTGTCCCATCGGGAGCCTGCTGACTCAGCTGGGTTTGGCGCTCCTCAACCCGAGAAATAACCTCGTTGTAGGTTCGCTCAGACCGAGGATCTACAAATTGTCCAGCCTTGTTTTTGTGGGTCCTCTCGTAAAGCTCCTTGAGAGATGGAAGAACTCCTGTCTATTTAGCCTAAAAATATTTTTAAAAATTAATTAAAAAAAAAAAATATATATATATATATATATATATATATATATCCATATATTTTAAAAAATTAGGTATTAAAAATTTACCACAAACTCCGGCGTGAGTTTTTTTACATGAACTATGGAGCATCTTCGTGTTGTCATACTCTTCTTTGGTCAAACGGTTAGCGGAGCAGTTGTTGGAGGTTTTGATCGACTCTGGTTGGTTCCAATAATGGATGAGTCCATCCCACACCAAATATGTGAAGCAAGAGGGTTTCCCCTTCTCATAACCATCCACCTCATAATCGTCCTTCCAATTGGAGACCATGTCGAGCAATCGTGCTTTCACCTTCTGCTCAAACCTTCTGCTCAAACTCATTCACTACTATGGACCAATGCCATTTTGCTGTAACCAAAAAATTATTAGATTAATAATTAGTCCAATAATATTAAAATTCTAAATAATTTAAAACTTTTTACTAATCACTTACAGCGAACATTTTGAACCATGTCTTTCTGGTGTGGAGAGGCGTCATTTTCCAGTTTGGAGCTGCATCGGGGAAGTAACCTTTGATACAGTCGGTGACGCTCCGAGCGACACAATTGTCAACCTCAAACCTGAACAAAAAAGAATTAAAAGTATTAAATTTGTTAATTAATGTGTGTTATATATAAAAAAAAATTAAAAATGAAACATACCAGTAAGTGTTGTCCGGTCGGTCGGGATCTAAGACCGGTAAACTTTCTCTGCAATTCGGGATGAACCCCAGCGAATATGATGATGTCTGCGTGGTACAGAAAACGGGGGAACGGGTGGCGAAAACTGAGACTCAGAGGTACCTCCTCTCAAATATGATGATGTCTGGGTGGTGCAGCAAACGGGGGAACGGGTGGCAAAAACTGAGACTCGGGAACACTCTCCGGAATCTAAGAACATAGAGTTGGAGAAGATGATCCGCCTGTATGAGGACCTGGTTCACAGCCAAACATGTACCCGTAGTGAGTCCCGCCTGTATGAGGACCTGAAGAAGATGATCCGACTGGCGGCCACTGCTTACCCTTAAGCTTTTGCGCTCTACCATCTAGAACATTAAAACATTAAAATAACATAAATATATTATTAACATTTAAAAAAAAACATAATATAAATTCCCAAAACTAAACAACCTAATCTAAATTCCCTAAATTAACCACCTAATATAAATTCCCTAAATCCTAAACCCTAAATCCTAAACTAACCACCTAAACTAAATTCCCTAACCAATATTACCTTAAGAGGAAAAGGAGAGCAGATCGCTACAAATGAGAGAAATCGGATGGCTTCAATATATATAGGGATTTTGGTTTCCTCGTAAAACTCTAGTCGCATTAAGAGGAGATAACCAGTCTCACGTTTTCATTTACGAGGAAAAAAAACTAGTCCCATGTCACCTCGCGAGGATTTTAAGAGGAGAATACTTACGTAGATTTTACGAGAAAATAACCAGTCCCGCGTTTTCACCTCACAAGGGTTTTACGAGGAAAACGCTTACATGGACTTTACAAGGAAATAGCCTTACGTGGACTTTACGAGGAAAATGGCTTACGTGGACTTTACAAGGAAAAAACAAGTCATGTGTTTTCACTTCACGAGGATTTTAGGAGGAAATGTTTGTATATCCCTAAAACTAGAAACCAAAAACCCTAAACCCCAACTTCCATAACTTATACCTCTACATATTCCTAAACCCCAAATCCCAACTTCCAAAACTTCCATTTCATTTTCGTAAATAACTAAGACTTAAAATTATTAATATTAAAAACTCGGATACATCATTGCCATACAACATCATTCAGATACATCATTGCCATTCTCGGCATCATCACTAGAAACATCATCATCTTCGTAAACTCACTTCAACAGTTTCATCCGTTGTATGATCCGGGACAGTTTTGTATTCATGATTATGCGGATCAATGAGTAGGATTTCATCAATTTGTGCTTGAGGTTCCTCGATTTCAATGGTGTGCTCCTCTTGTAACACTACAAGAAAACAGATGTTTAACGGCTACGCTATTGGTTGTTAATTTGTCGTAATATGCCTTTTACGACCAGTTAACATCGAAAACCAATTAGTCGTTGATATACCATGATTTTGACCTGCTTATAGCCATGGTATTGATATGTTTTTATGAGTTTTATATATGTTTTGGAGTCTATTAGGTATGTTTTCAGGTTCAGGAGCACTTTGGAGTAAAATGATTATTTAGGTTCCCTTTTGGAGCTTAAAGGAGAGTTTTCCGAGATGACTATGAAGATCAGACAATGAGAATACATATCGGTCGATACACACCCTGTGTAATCGATCGATGATGCTTCTATTGAAGATGAAGTCGAGATACTCCATCGATCGATGTACACCATGTACCATCGATCGATATGATGCGTGGAGAACAAGTTCAACTTGGCCGACTTGAAGCCCAAGTCTTCCCAATATTACAAAAATGCCCCTGAGGAGTTTTTAACCTAATGGAACTCATATTTATAGTTTTTGTCATTGTGTTTGGCTAGACATGCTATTTATGTTTTTCATGCTTTTTCATACTTTTTATACTTGAAAAGCTTTGCATACTTTTCTTGTTACTTTTTTATATTCTATAAAGTATATCTTTTCATCTTAATTTCTTAAAGGTTATAGAATTTTAGATTTAGAGGAATCACACAAAGAGATTTGTTGTTCCAAGAACCAAAAGTTCAATCCTCTAATCTATGAGTTTTTATTATTACCTAGTTGTTATGAATCTCTAGTTATGTTTGAGTAGATCCCTTTGTTAGATTTAGGGTTCAAATAGTTATGAGGGATTAGCCCCAACTATGGAATGTTGAATTGTTGATATTCGTTATCCAAATGAACCCTAATGCTTACTCTAGAGTAGCTACCTAGAGTATGATCATGGATGTGATTTAACTTGTTAATCATTGTCCTGAAATCATTTGGCATGAGCTTAGATGCTCTAGGGTTGTGCGAGAGCCGGTCTATGACCTTGGTGAACACAGTTTTGATTCAATCTTATGCTATATCGATCGATACTCCTGTAGAGTCATCGATCGACAGCAACCCATATCGTCCGATATCGCTGTCAAAACATCGGTCGATATTGCTGGTAATAAGATCAATGGATGTGTCTATTTAGCGACTGCTATTAGATCTATCTAAGAATCAAAGTTCTCATATATCTTGCAAGCAATTCATTAAAACATCTATAGCATTATAATCCTGATTATCTGAATAGCAACCTTGAATCTAACTACTTTCTTTTATTGTTTCAAACCTAAATCCATTCTCTTAAGCAACTTACCATTGCTTACAAAACCGCAAATTTACTATTTTAAACCTATTCAACCTAGCATAATCATTTAGATTATATCTATTATATTCCTTAGTTCCCTGTGGATTCGATCCCTAAGTACTACAACTGAACCTCTTATTTGAGAGAGTAATTAACTTCTTAGGGTTAAACATTTGAGTGATATCAAATAAGGCGCCGTTGCCGGGGAACTTTGATAACATCAGATTTAATCTGACTAGGTCTAGGTTATTTTTCTTTTATTGTTTAATTATGTTCTGACACCAAAATTTTTTTTTCTTGTCTTTTTCAGGTACATGCCCAGCAGTACTAGAAGCAACAAGAACAAAAACCTCTTGTACTCAGAAGATCCTCACGACTTGGAACGTAGCATCCGCAAAGACCTACGCTCCTCATCGATCTACATCAACACATCCCTGTCGACCGATACTTGCCTACCTCAGTCGACCGAGACACCTTCAACGTCGACCGATACTCACCGTCACATCGCTCGACATCAACAACTGTTCGTCGACCGATACCTTTCATCCGACATCGATCGATATACCTCATCTTACATCGATCGATACTAACCGGCGAGACATGGTTGTGCCTATTATTCTCAATACCGATGAGAATGGAGACCTGCGTGATCGAGATGGTCACCTGCGTAATGCAGCAGGTCAGAAGCTGAACGCTCAGAAGGAGATCATACCTAAGCAAGAGACTGCACCTACATACATCATTCAACCCGTAGAAGAGGCTAACCAAGCTAGATATTTTGCTGACTACAACCGTCCAGATCAGTTCTATTCCAACCGATCTGCCATCCGCCCTCCTGCTATTCAGAGAGGAGATTTCGAGCTTAAGCCGCAGTACTACACCCTTGTAGGACAAATATCCTTCTGTGGGTTGTCCAATGAGCATCCTATGGACCATCTGGAGAGGTTCGAGGATCTCATAACCGTTATAAAAGCCAATGGAGTCCCTCAAGACTATCTTTTCTGCAAGCTTTTCAAGTACTCTCTATCTGGAGAAGCTTTGCAGTGGCTTAGACAACTACCACCAGGTTCTCTCACAACATGGAGTGACATCAAGAATGCATTCCTGCGTAACTTCTTTGATGAGTCACGCGCTGAAGAATGGAGGAAAAAGATTGCTACATTCACTCAGAGTCCTGAAGAGTCATTCAAAGATGCATGGAACAGATTCAAGTCCTACCAAAGAGATTACCCACACCACGGTTTCAACAAAGTGCAACTTCTTTGCACTTTCTACAGAGGCATCACATTGGACTATCAGAGAGCTCTTGATACAGCTAGTGAAGGCAACTTCAACACCATGAATCCACAAGAGGCTATGAAGCTAATTGATAATTTAGCTTCCAGCAACAGCACTAAGAACTTCATGAAGACAAAAGCTACATCATTCCTTGGGAAGGAATACATCAATGAAGTACAAGCAGAGCTGGATACCATTCAGAAGTTGATAAACAAGCAAATCTGTTCAGTGGAGGATGCAAAGACTGCAGGTGAAGATTATATAGAAGAAGATGTAAATTAGGTCAGTAGAGCTGGTTTTCAGAGGTCTGGTAACCAAGGAGGATACAGAAACTACAAAGGCCAGAGAAGCAACTTCAACCAGAATTCACAGAAGCCCAACACCTTCAGCAGCAACAACCCCAACAACAACAGGAGCTATGGAAACTCATTCTACTCCAACCCACACCAACCCACCCAAGATACTAAACTAGAAGAGATGCTTGACAAGCTCCTTGAGAGTCAGCAGAAACTCCATACAAACTTCAATGGGAAGATCGACTCCGTCTACAACACCCTCCAAAAAGAGCTAAATGGTTTAACCATCCATATGAAGAAGCTGGAGACTCAGGTGTTTCAGACAGTAGAAGCCCAAAGGAAGCAGGAGCTTGCCAACAACAATAACATCAATGCCATCCTGGATGATGATTTTTGGCAAGAGATAGTAGAAGAGATTCAGCAATCCGATGATGAGAGAGACTTCGTTCGCGACTACTATCGATCGATATCACCCCGTGATCATCGACCGATACGATCCCATGTACATCGATCGATAGACTTTGATGAGTGTCGATCGATGGACCTAGACGAGTACCCGTACGAGTGCAGTAACGTCCAGACTATGACTCACGAAGCCTTCGCAGCACGTCAACCTCATCCGCCCGTCCCTGTCAAGATCGAACCGCATGACATCGACCGACATGATTACCCTCCTATCGATCAACAGGAAGACCATGCTATCGACCGACGCACTCCAGTCAGTGTCGCCCGATACACGGTACCCCACCGCCGAGTGCAACTCCCCAATATAGATGGTGCACGTATTGACACATTACGGGAACGATATTAAACTACTAGAAGCCCTCATAAATCCATCTTGGAGAGACCCACATATATCTTTGAGTCCATGGAGATAGAAAAGGAAACTACTGGAAGAGTTCTGAGAAAAAGGAAAGAGAAGATAGCGAAGCCTTATAAAAGGGAAGCTAATGAGAAAGAATTGTCAAGCTTCAGAAAAAGAGTTCTCAGAATACCTAAAGAGAAACCTTTTGAAGAAGCCTACTTTTCACACAGATTGTGGATGTTTTTCAGAGAAACTAGAGAGACAGAAGAAGACATAAGGAGGATGTTTCATCAAGTCAGAGACAGTCGTAAGAAGAAGACTACACTGGAGAAGAAGAGCGACCCATGGAAGTTCACAATACCATGTTCTATCAGAGGTGTTGAGTTCCCTCGTGCCCTATGTGATACAGGATCTGGAGTCAGCATCCTACCCAAACTTATGGCAGACCAGCTAGATCTGAAGATCGAGCCTAGTGAAGAATCCTGCATCTTTGTGGATTGTTCTCAGTAGAGCTCTGGAGGAATAGTTAGAAACCTTGAGGTACATATTGGAGAAACCCTAATTCCTACACACTTCCATGTCCTAGCCAACTAGCTCAACTTCAAGACTTCTCTACTACTTGGAAGAGCCTTCTTAGCCACAGTTGGAGCCGTTTGTGATCTCAAAACCAACAAGCTCTGTCTAACACTCATCAACCCTACCATCCACTACAATCCTGTTCCAGTCATCAAGTTTCCAAGAATGAAGAACCCATCACTCTTATCAACATGTTTATGTGCCCACGAGTATGATTCCATGGCCGACTACGAAACTAATCCAGACACATCGACCGATGACAATCTTCTACAATCGACCGATACCATCCGACCCGAATCAACCGATGAATACACATGGTCATCGATCGATACGCTATTCCAGAAGATCGAGGAAGAGTTTCTAGATGGCGATTTTGGCACCAATGATTGGGAAAACGATCATTACATGCCCGAGTTAGCTAGCATCACTACTCAGGAGGAGTACGATGCAGATTATGAAGAGGAACGAGCCACATAGTATAGATCTCTTCGAGAAGATGAAGTCAGACTTCCTCTCCCATCTTTCATCTTCCGACCATCGATCGGTGAAGACCCTTCTCCATCGACCAATATGCCCCAACCCAGATCGCTCAAACGGCGTTTTGAATCAACGAGCGACAAACCTAACTGCGCACAAGTCTATGTCCCACACGAACCACGAGACGGAGATTACTCGATTGGAAGTTGGGCGAGCAGATATCATGAGAGTTTTTCAGTAGATACTGCACCTCTACCATCCGCGATCCGACCTGAAGCACCCGTATCGACCGACACGGAGCACCAGCCATCGACCTACATGTTCCTCAACAGATCGACCGATGCACCAGCTCAACCATCGATCGATACCACATCTACACCATCCGAGGTACAAACACATACTTTCGAATTTACTTCACTAATTCCAGATGCATATGGTATTTTCAGGGATCCAGAAGGTCATCCACGAGCACTAGATGGAAGAATCATTCCGATATCCCAAGAAGATGTTGCAGACATCCTTCATATGGCCAATGGACCAGTCAACCCCTACACCCAACCACCACGCTACCCTAACGATCAGCACCAATTTCAGCGAGCATCGACCGATGCATGGCGACGAGCATCGACCGATATACAACGTGAGTTTGGGAAGAGCTTTCAAACACGAAGTTTGTCGTTTCTCCTGGGAAAAGAAAGACGAATTTGGTGTCTACAGAGATGAAGCTGGTTATGCCAGAGAGGTCAACGGAGATATCATCCATGTCTATAAAGAAGACATTGAGAAGCTACTGAAAAGAGCCTCACTATTTGGGCGCTCTTGTTTCTGCTAACCGGAGCATGCTGAACAATATGCTAAAGGAGTTCAAGATTGCAAGCTCTTCACAGAAGCAGAGGTCACAGATATGCTGAATGAGAGAACCAGTGAACACAACTGGGAGAAAGCAGGATTGGGCCTTGAACAGGAGAAAGTCATATCGAGACTTCGAGGAGAACTACTATGGATTACGTCTAGCAATGACTTAGCACGAAAACAAAGAGAAGCCCTACAAGAAGAAGTCAACATATTGCGTGCACAACTCGAATCTCAGAGACGACCATCGAACGATGCAGAACCATCAACATCGATCGACATAACCTTTGACACACCTATCGAGAGTCACTTATAGAAGCTATCGATCGATGACCCACCCAGTCGATCGATCGATACAAAAGCACCAGAGTTCTGTACCAGGGAAGAACTTGCAGAGAAAACAGCAGAGATCTACAAATCCATTGAGGCTTGTGGAGACGAAGATTACAGATTACTAGACAAGTATTGGTTCCCAGTACAAAGTGACGTTCAAGGATTACAGTGCACAGTGGAGGATATTCAGAAGGAGGTAGAAGATATTCAGAGACAGCTCGCTAGCCGACCTGACCCATCCTCATCGATCGATGAAACCCACCATACATCGACCGATACGAAACCTCCAGAATCGACCAACGAGACCCCACACCACGACACCACGCAGCTGAATGCAGAACACATCTACAACATGCTTGGACATCATCAGTACAGCATTGCCAGCCTGGAAGAGTGGTTAGAAAGGATTCAAACTGAAGTGCATGGCTTGCAAGCTAGTATGAACCGAAGCGAGAAAGCCACAAGAAGCTTCTTAACTTCATGGTTTGATGAATCACAAGACAAGGAGGATACTTGTTTCCCAAAAAGTACCTGCAACCTACCTCACTAGCCACCATACCTCCATAGTCAAGCTAAATGACTTTAAATAAGCGCTGAGTGGGAGGCAACCCACTGTTAGGTATTTTCTTACTTAGTTTTGTTTTATTCTTAATTATTACTTTCGTTTTTATTTGTTTTTATGAACATAGCTACACGATCACTACCTCTATCGACCGATGAGACCCTGTCTACATCGCCCGATATAACCTATCCATGACGATCGATGGAAGTGACTCACCATCGATCGAACGAACATCGGTCAGGTATATCGTTCACAATTTCGATATCAGTTATACATTTATTATTTCTTATGCTCTAACTCCGACTAGTTATACATTGAGGACAGTGTATGATTTAAGTCTGGGGGGAGTGAATTACTGATGCTACTTTACCTTTTTGATCTCTTTAAAAAAAATTTCAAAATTGGTTTTATTGAGTCGAGAAAGGGACAAAAATATTCAAAAAAAAATTTGTTTTGTTTTTTATCTTACTACTCTTTAGCACCATTCTTAGAATTGTTGATTGCAGAAAGTACTATAGATGCTAAAGTGGATCACCGATCATCCTATGACAACACTTTCATGATTGTTTGGAAGAACCAAAGCTGATTTCTAACCTAACCTGACATATATTGCTTGTCTTGGGGCTTGATATACAAGGGATCGGAATCCTCATGCAAGTCTGGAAGGTAAAGTCTCAAAAATTTTGGTTTCCTTCTCTCCTTCCTTTGGCATCCCCAGAAAATAAAAGATTGAGATGATTTCCTAAGAGGTAGAGGGAGAGGTACATTACCCATGACCCACTATTCTAAATCAAAGGAATGATCACACATTGTGGAAGCGAGGGAGAGGTACATTACCCATAAGACTATTCGCCTACACTTTTTCAAAAAAGACTACAAAAGTTGACAGATCAATAAGATGAACATTAATTGTTCATTGGGATTGATATAAAAGAAAAGAAAGTTTGGGATTCAGAGAAGGGGGATAAAGAGAGAAAAGGAACCACGATGAGAATGCCTGAAACTTGTATGAGTTGAATCCAAGTGTTCTTTGATTGATACTCCCAAGGTAAAGCCTACACCAATATTTTATGCATAAATGAAATCAGGAGAGGGGATAGACAGACAGGATTGTTTAAGTTGATTGGCTAGATGCATTTGGTTGCTAAGCTAGGATATGGTATACTGTACTTCTGTAGTTAGTAATTTGAGATGTGGCTTGCAACAAAGTAGAAGTAATGATTTTAGAGCTAAAGATTTTATTGAGTCCCTACTGTTTTAAAAACTTCTTCCAAAAGAGACTAATGGTTTGCTTGAGGATAAGCAAAAGGTTAAGTCTGGGGGAGTTGATATACCATGATTTTGACCCGCTTTTAGCCATGGTATCGATATGTTTTTATGAGTTTTATATATGTTTTGGAGTCTATTAGGTATGTTTTCAGGTTCAGGAGCACTTTGGAGTAAAATGATGATTTAGGTGCCCTTTTGGAGCTTAAAGGAGAGCTTTCCGAGATGACTATGAAGATCAGACAATGAGAATACATATCGGTCGATACACACCCTGTGTAATCGATCGATGACGCTTCTATTGAAGATGAAGTCGAGATACTCCATCGATCGATGTACACCATGTACCATCGATCGATATGATGCGTGGAGAACAAGTTCAACTTGGCCGACTTGAAGCCCAAGTCTTCCCAATATTACAAAAATGCCCCTGACGAGTTTTTAACCTAATGGAACTCATATTTATATTTTTTGCCATTGTGTTTGGCTAGACATGCTTTTTATGTTTTTCATGCTTTTTGATACCTTTTGTACTTGAAAATCTTTGCATACTTTTCTTGTTACTTTGTTATATTCTATAAAGTATTTCTTTTCATCTTAATTTCTTAAAGGTTATAGAATTCTAGATTTAGAGGAAACACACAAAGAGATTTGTTGTTCCAAGAACCAAAAGTTCAATCCTTTAATCTATGAGTTTCTATTATTACCTAGTTGTTATGAATCTCTCAGTTATGTCTGAGTAGATCCCTTTGTTAGATTTAGGGTTCAAATAGTTATGAGGGATTAGCCCCAACTATGGAATGTTGAATTGTTGATATTCATTATCCAAATGAACCCTAATGCTTACTCTAGAGTAGCTACCTAGAGTATGATCATGGATGTGATTTAACTTGTTAATCATTGTCCTGAAATCATTTGGCATGAGCTTAGATCCTCTAAGGTTGTGCGAGAGCCGGTCTATGATCTTGGTGAATGCAGTTTTGATTCGATCTTATGATATATCGATCGATACTCCTATAGAGTCATCGATCGACAGCAACCCATATCGTCCGATATCGCTGTCAAAACATCGGTTGATATTGCTGGCAATAAGATCAATGGATGTGTCGATTTAGTGACTGCTATTAGATCTATCTAAGAATCAAAGTTCTCATATATCTTGCAAGCAATTCATTAAAACATCTATAGCATTATAACCCTGATTATCTGAATAGCAACCTTGAATCTAACTACTTTCTTTTATTGTTTCAAACCTAAATCCATTCTCTTAAGCAACTTACCATTACTTACAAAACTGCAATTTTACTATTTTAAACCTATTCAACCTAGCATAATCATTTAGATTATATCTATTGTATTATTTAGTTCCTTGTGGATTCGATCCCTAAGTACTACAACTGAACATCTTATTTGAGAGAGTAATTCACTTCTTAGGGTTAAACATTTGAGTGATATCAGTCGTTATTTGCTAGTCGTAATGCACAATTAGTGGTAACGTAGTCGTAATATTACGGCCACGACCTGTAGTCGTAACCTAGTAGTAATATTACGACTAACATATTGGTCGTAACGTTGAGGTGACATAATTAGTCGTAACGTAGTCGTAATATAATTAGTCATAAAGTAAACGTAAACATTGGTAGTTAATTATTCGTAATGGTACAACTATGTAACATCGACAGTAGTTGTCCATTGGTCGTAAACTAAAGACTAATTTACGACCAATGTTGATTTTATTTTTATATAATACGATTTCTTTTTAATTTGCTTTTTTTAGTTTTTGGTTTTTAATTCGAATTTTTTTATTAAATTAATAAATTTACAAATATATATATAAAATTATATTTGATTAAAATAATATATAAAGTATTCATACAAAAAAAACCGAAAAAACTATGAAGGTTTGTTGTTGAGGTTCCTTTCCTGGAAGAACTCGGAACTGTGCTGCTCTGCATGTCGCTCTAAATCCACTTGCTCTTCCGGAGTGGGGTCGGGGTTAAAGCTCAGACGTAGAGCTTGCCATGCATTAGCAACCGTCGGGTTTGGGTTTGAGTTCTCCATCATAAGATCGAACATATTTGCCATAGCCTTGGACTTGTCTTTATGCTCGTCTATGACTCTGTTGGCAGCTGCTAATTCCTGTCGAAGAGAGAATCTTCTTCTATTCTCGCTGCGTGTTCCCTCGCCCTCGGGACATCGTTCACAGTCCCGATCCCAACGATTCGTACCCTTTTCTTCGGAACAACCTACAAAAGATCAAATATTATTTACTAATTAATTATATTATATAATTAAGTACAAATGTGAAAATTTAATAAAAAATTAAAATGTTAATAAAGTTAAAAATTAAAATAATTTACCTGCTCAAAAATTTTGCCTTGGTCGATGGTGGAAAGTTGAACCGGTGGAGCATTCGGATTTTGTTGCGACATCTGAGTCTGGATCTCTTCGATCCGAGCCTCTACCTCGTTGTAGATCTTCTCTGCTTGAGGATGCACAAAAGTCCCATCGGAACGCTGGTAGGTAATCTTTTATAGTCGGGCGAGAGATGGTGGTGCTGCTTCTTTGGCAGCCTATATAAAAAAAAATTAAAATTAATTATAATTTTGCGTTTAAAAAATAATAATAAAATCAAGAAAGGTCAAAACACTTACAATTTGAAGTGCCCTCCCAGCATGTGGGGTATGCCCGGAAGTATGAGGTACTGGTGGGTTACCTTGAGCATCCTGGGTCATCCGGACCGCATAGTACTTAGTAGACTTCTGCATTGACTCAGGCTTCATCCAAAAAAACCATTCTAAACATCATTGCTGAGGTAGGTTGGTTTTGCGTCATCCCGTTTTAGCCTCCAGTCGTCCTTCCAATCCCCAATGATGTTCTTGAGGCGCTGCATCACCTTTTTGTAGAACCCAGCTTTGACCTCCTCGTTGACACCAATCGACCAATTCCATTTTTGCTACAAAAAAAAAAATTATGAATAAAAACATTAGTTATAATTTAACATACTATGAATTAATTTTTAAAAAAATGGAAAAACTAATTATCGCGAAACACTTGAACCACGTAATACGAACGTGGTCCGGTTTAAGAGTCCAGTTCGGATGGGCATGCCGAAAATTTGCACGAATGGTATCCCTAACGCTCTGTCCTAAAACATTGTCCGTCAAAAACCTACAAAATTTGAAAGAATTTATATATTTATATCAATATTTATTATGATTAATTAAATTTTTAAAATTTAAACTTTAATTAAATAATTTAGAATAATTACCAAAACGTGTCGGGGCGTCGATCCAGATCGACGATTCGTAAACCTTCTCGTCCCGGCATCCGGAGAATATCTTCCACCATATATTTCGCATATGGTGCATTCGGCGGCACCATCAAATCTGGATGAAGACCGGAAGCAAGAGCCGGATCAGGTACGGGATGCAGGGCCGCGACATGTGGGGGAGGCGGAGGGGGAGGGACATACTGCGGATCCGGCACATAAGTAAAGAAATCCGTATCCTCAACCTGCAGATAGTACGGAGGTTGATCCTGATGATCATTAGGGTTGTAGGCCTGTGGAGGCACATACGACGGGTGAGTACTGGCCGGTTGGGTCTCGGGAACCGTGTCATGGCCGGATGACGTGCCTGCGGATGATGTGCCGGCCGAGGCAGAAACAGTGGGGTCGTTTGATGATTGACCGAGAAAAGTACTCCCGTAGGAGTTTCTAGCCGCGAGGTTCCGGATTCTCTTTCTACGAGACATAGCAATATATATATATATATATATATATCTGAAATTTATAAAAAACATACACCGGTTAAATTAAAAAATTCAAATATATCTAATTCTAATCCTAAACTAATTCTAAACCTAATCAAATTACCTAACTATCCACCTAAAACTAAAAAAAAAAACTCACCTAGAGAGAAGTTGAGTCGTTGTTAGAGAGAAAGGAATGAGCAACTGAATTGCTTCCGCGAGGTCCCTATATATATATAGTTTTGGGTTTAGTCGTACA
This sequence comes from Eruca vesicaria subsp. sativa, assembly GCA_932364175.1. Lineage (NCBI taxonomy): Eukaryota > Viridiplantae > Streptophyta > Magnoliopsida > Brassicales > Brassicaceae > Eruca > Eruca vesicaria. Next base: position 18,188 of record CAKOAT010312821.1, read on the forward strand.
TTAGTCGTAATTGTACGACTCAATTACGACTAATAGTCATAAACTAGTCGTACTGTGACGACTAAGTTACGACCAATACATATTACGACTATATTACGACTACATTACGACTAAGGTATGTCCATCTAAAAATTACGACCAACTATGATCAAAATATTACGACTAGGTTACAACTATTATTCGTAACCTAGTCGTAATGTTACCACTATTTAGATTCGAATGATAAGTTAGTCGTAATGTAGTCGTTTAACACAATTCGAAACCCAAACCCCAAACCACAAACCTCCAACCCCCAAACCCCAAACACTAACCATCAAATCCCGAATTCGTTAGGGTTTTGGCGAACAGCGAAGTTAGGGTTTTGGTTTCGGGTGATCAAGATGCAATGGTTTTGATTTCGGGTGATAAAATCCCGAATTTGTAATGTAGTCGTTTAACACAATTCGAAACCCAAACCCCAAACCACAAACCTCCAACCCCCAAACCCCAAACACTAACCATCAAATCCCGAAACTCCAAAATAATTTCATAATGCAAACATAATTAAGATATCGGATTATGCGGATCATAATTTCATAATGCAAACATAATGTATTTCATTGTGGGAACCGAAATCCACACTGTCGATTTTCCGTCAAATATGGAAACTTAGGGCGAAACCCTAATTTTCCCGAGGTCCTGGATCTCTGCGGAAATCACTAAAACAAACGAGTTTAAAGGAATATAGATGAACAACAAGAGTAAAGAGATAAGAAATCGTAAGAAAGCTTTTATTGAATAAGAATCGACAACTGTTACAAGTAGAATTGAAGAACTTAGACGTGAAAACGTTCTAAGGATCTGAAATGCTAGTCTAAACGCTAAGTCCTAAAATCTAAGCTAGCAGCCGTCTCTTCTAGGTCTGATTTCGTGTCTATGCTTCTGCCCTAGACCTCCTCTTTATATACTCCTTGTCTTGGCAATCCGATCTTTCCATTTCGCCTAGATTTGACTTAAATCGGGAACTTTCCATTCTTCTCGATCCTTCCTTTTCTTCTGCGGAAATCTTCTATTTCTCTTCAAATCTTCCTTTTATGTTTAAACTTGACTTTTATTTTCTTTCTGCGAGTAAACCGTCAAAACGTTATCAAATCCGCGGGTTTGATTCCGTTGAAATCGCG
>CAKOAT010312932.1:2347-19558 GCA_932364175.1 Eruca vesicaria subsp. sativa
GAAACCGCTTATAATCTATGAATTATGAATTCATTACTAATTTTATATGATCCTACAGGGTCACACACCTAAACAAACTGGATCATAAATTCATATATATATTTGGGTTTTATATTTAATATTATATAATGTATATAATATAAATATATGATAAAACATACGTAACACGTTAATGAACGTGTGCACCTCTTTATGATTTAGGCTTTGCCCACAATACCCAAATCACGTTTATAATGCTGATTATAAAAAGGAGGATGTCACTAATGTTTTGGATTGCACAAAACTTTATGGCGTGTAAAAGTCAAAACCCTAGACAAAAGAGTTTGTCAAATTTTGAGATTTGATCTCGACGGCACTAGCATCCCGTATCGATCCAGTTTGTGTGCGTGTGGATACCGGTAGAGGCACGACGTTTGGAGTGCTTGAAATCTCGACTTGGTTCATTCATCCTTCCGCTGCAGAATAACCAGGTATATTCAAAGAACCTAAAGATATAGATTATTTCAGTATTAGCATGAGATTCTAGGCAAATAGAATTCATAAATTGATTTATAAATCGTTATAAACCGGTATGAATTTCCTACACCGTGGTCTTTTAAAATATTAAATTCCAAATCCGGACAGTTTTGGGCAGGAGTATCTCAGATCATAGTATTTTAGACGATGGGTAATAGATGTTAATAAAACCAGAATTAAAAATTTGTTTTGTATGATGTTTAGTTAAATGTTTATTTTTACAATTTATTTTTAGTTAAAAAGTTAAATTACTAAACTAAAAAATTAAAAATGTAATAAATCAGTTGAAAATAAGATCAGTTTTATTTACAGATGGACGAGCTAGGCGAGAACTTTTAGTCAAGAACTTTTTGACAGAGTTCCACGTCACCGCACGTGACACTAACTACACATAGACTCCCCGAACTCGTGTAAGAACGTAAAGCCCAACGGTAAGAGTCATGGTCGCTTCGGTACGGCCTCTTTATTCGTAGTTCCCATTTTGCCCTTTCACAAAACAGAGAGTGTGTGTGTGTGGCTTTGTCAAAATCTGTGAATCTTGATTGATCGATCGATCGAAATCGCCATATGTTACTTTATTCGTAGTTCCCATATGTTACTTTATACTCACATGTTGTCCCTTATGTAAAACTCCATCCTTGGTCTTGAAGGGGCATCGAGATAGGCTTCCGTGTTGAAGAGCACTTCCATTGTATCTACCATATAAGTGTTACTCAACTAAATCAGTTTGTTTCACTTAGTTTCACTTACATCTACAGAGTTATACAAAGTTCTGAAACCAAGATATGCGACTGTTGAGATTACCAACATACCTATGGGATATATGAGGTCACGCCAGTGCATGCGAGGGATTTCATGGATGCTTTTGAAGTCCAAGAAAAGACGACTGTTCAGAGGTTCGATGATGCGGGCTTGCGTACAACGCGTAGCATTTAGTCTGAACGGAGAGCTAGTTGGCTGGAAACCTGGGTAGGTCCGTTCAACTTCTACCACAAAGATTTCCACCCATCTTCCCTCTTCCTTCTCAAGGCCTCTAAAATTTGGATAATCCCCACCAGTGGTCATCTCCATCTTGTATCCCTACATAAATAAAGTACAAAGATCATGTTTACTACATGTTACAAGGATCAAGTTTTTATTTCTCTCGGTTACATGTTTATTACACACTTGAGAGATGATGATATAACACTTACATCTTCATCTGCGAGGATATACTTATAGTAAGTCCCATGGTTGGTAATCGCGTAAGGGTAGATCTTGTGTAGTTGCACTCTGAAACGCCAAGCCCTGATCATGGGGTTAAAAGTAACCTGGGAAAGCTTATTGTACTCTGCCATCTTCTTTGTTGAGAGATGAGAGAAGAGATGGAGTATTCGCAGAGATGAGAGAAGAGATGAGAGAGGAGATTTCGTAACGGTGAGTGTTTAAATGCAGAATTCTTATAAATGCAAGAGATGTGGCGTATAAAAGAGACTTTTTCACAAGAGAAGTCGTGTTCTTTCGACGAGGCTTTTTCTCAAAATTAATATTATCCTTTTCATTTATTATCTCCTACATTGCTAGTTGCTATCACTAAATATATGGACTCTAAATATATTCACTAACTATTATCCATTTTGGAAACTGACCATCTTTTGAAAAATAAAACGATATAATATCAAAAATTTCGTTAAGTTTTGTATAGTTTCAAATTTTCATACAATCTAAATTGTTATGTTTTCTTAGTTTCATTAATCTAGCCCGTGATCTCCCCGAGTTTCACTTACGTTTACATATTTATATATCTTAAATTTTAGGAGAGGCGATTGTTGCAGTCAGAAAGCGTGTGAGATAAGTTGGAGTGGTTATGCTTTCTCGGGGTTCGAAGTGGAGTTTAAATGCAATGGTTATGATGATCTACTACTTAATGATGGTGTAGTGTTGTGGCATTTAAATGAAAGTGTAATGATTATAAGAGAGACTTCGAAACTAGACATTTTCATGAGAGAAGTCGTGTTCTTTTGAGAAGTCCATCAAATCACCCAACTCCATAATTACAGGTTTTTCTTTAACCTTAATATTACCATTTTCATTTAATATATCCTATACCTATGTTTTACATAGTTTCAAAAAATTTATGCAATCTAAATTTTGATTTTTTTCTTAGTTAATAACAATCTAACTCAATTACTTTCACTTACTTATATAGTTATATATCTTAGTTTCACTTACTTTATATATAGTTATATATCTTATACAAAGTTACAGTTCCAAGAGGTGCGAGTGTAGATATTCAGAAGGCGTGTGAGAGAAGTCGTGTCTGAGAGAAGTCGTGTCTTCTCGAGGAGTCCATCAAATCACACTTAAATAGACACAGTGGTTCATTAATTTATAAGGGTTTATGACTTCTACAAACTTGTGATTTCTCATTTCTCTCACCATTAACCGTTTTCTTTTATCAGAGTTAGACATAATTCTCAGTTAGACACTCGAGTTAGACATAGACAAAGTGAACTTGACTTCTCTCCCGCCTTCAATGCTTCATAAGATTCTCTGTAAAGTATTAATGATTGGTATCCGGAACTTTGGTTGTGCAAGGATTGCTTTTCCCGGGTTCAATGAAGTGGGAAGAGATGATCACTTCTATAGATCGGCTGATCTCATTTTCTTCAATGACTGGGCAAACGAGGTCAATGCTATTCGAGCTTTCAAGGTTAAATGCTACCGTTTGGATAATCCTGAGGCAATCTACCTGAGAGGTATGTACGAGTACTTCTTCCTCCATTTACTTGATGAAGGAAGAGAAAAAATACATCGTGCTGGTGAGAGAGGGTGCGTGTTGGCACAATTTGTAGATGTTATGATGAACTTAGCCTTTAGCGTTGATTGTAGAGGAATTGTTCACAACTACCCTGCTTTTACTCGTCAACATGTTGACGAGATGTTTCAAATCATCACTGGTTGGGAAATCGGACACAATTGGGATTACGAAAAACCTCCCACGTTTATATCTGTGACTGAAAGGATAGATCCTAATGTGCCACATTCTTGCTGGTGCTCCAACCTAGACCCTTTAATGTTTGTAGTCTCCCTAGATGGATCAAGATTACGGTGGAAATGCGATCATTGTTTCTGGAATTGTGCAGATTGGAATTTCTGCTATGCCATACACTTGACTGCTCGTGCCTGGCCCATTGAAGATTAGTTGGGTGTTTATGACATAGAAGTTTTATCTAGTTTTACTAAGTTGTTATGTAAATTACTCTTCACAATATGCTCTGTTATTTCTTTAGTTTTATCTATGAACATTATGTAATTCCTCATTTCTTCTTCAAACTAATTTTTTTTATTTGAACTTCAATAAATATATCAATAACAACACATGTGGCCGAACAATAACGTAATAATAAATTGCAAATCTAAATGTGGAGTACTCCTAAATGTGCGATTTAGTTCAATTTAGCATAACTTTGTAACTGAGACAGTATTTATTTGTTCAGGTTTTATTACACTACACAGTTACACCAAATTTTACGATTACACTAAGTCTTACAAAGGTTTCAGAAGTTATGGAGAAATAGATCCGAATTTTATGGATCGGGTCTGGATGGTCTGGATGGTCCGCGAAATGCCCTAGTTGGGTTGTAATTATGTAAGTTTCTGTTGGGTCCGTGGTCTTTTGATAAATTTTTGAATTTAAATAAAATTATATTAAATTCCAAATCCGGACAGTTTTGGGCAGGAGTATCTCAGATCATAGTATTTTAGACGAAGGGTAATAGATGTTAATAAAACCAGAATTAAAATTTTGTTTTGTATGATGTTTAGTTAAGTGTTTATTTTTACAATTTATTTTTAGTTAAAAAGTTAAATTACTAAACTAAAAAATTAAAAATGTAATAAATCAGTTGAAAATAAGATCAGTTTTATTTACAGATGGACGAGCTAGGCGAGAACCATCTCCTAGTGACTAGAGTCCTAATAGTCAATAACTTTTTGACAGAGTTCCACGTCACCGCACGTGACACTAACTACACATAGACTCCCCGAACTCGTGTAAGAACGTAAAGCCCAACGGTAAGAGTCATGGTCGCTTCGGTACGGCCTCTTTATTCGTAGTTCCCATTTTGCCCTTTCACAAAACAGAGAGTGTGTGTGTGTGGCTTTGTCAAAATCTGTGAATCTTGATTGATCGATCGAAATCGCCATCTTCAAGGCTCTAATGGAAAATCTCTGATCCGTTTCTTTCAGATTTGCTGATGCTAACTATCATCACTCCGTTGATTCGCTTTTTTGGATTAGAGAGTGTCTGAGGAGAGAAATGAAGGGTGGTGATGAGGTGATAGCTTCGTCAGGGCCTTTGGATTGGAGATTCTCTCAGGTTTTCGGTGAACGCAGCGCTGGTGAAGAAGTTCATGAAGGTTAGCCCCATCCCATCGTCGATTCACTTTTCAATGTATCTCTGCTTCTTCTGCTTAAGCTCTCCCATTGGATCTTATCTGTATGATTTGAGCGCGTAGATCTATTAGGTTTCTTGGACTATAAGGCGATTACGGTTTTTAGTTTTTGTGGGTCATTGTAAAGTTTTGGTCTTTGATCGAAATTTGTAGGGTTCTTACATGATTAGTGGGTTTTGTCTAATTGTTTAATTAGAAAGTCATTAAGTATACACTGACAAGGTTTGTTTGATGTTCAAACTAGTGTTCTGTTATGCTTTGTGAATGCCTAGCTAGGTTTTACTAAGATGTGTTGATTTCAAGATTTGCTAAGTGCTTCCATTGTAATCACGGTTTTTTTTAACAAAATCTAAATTGAATTGAGATTCTTAAACTGTGTAGCTGGTGTTTCCTCTGCAGTTGATATAATTTCAGCGATTGAGTTTGATAAATCTGGTGACCATCTTGCAACTGGGGACCGTGGTGGACGTGTTGTTCTTTTCGAGAGAACGGATTCTAAAAACGTATTTTGCCCTCTGCTATCTAACATCACTCCTATAAATGCAAGATGAGGTTGTTTTGAATATGTTTTGCTGTAATTACAGACCAGTGGATCTAGAAAAGATCTTGAAGGAACGGACTATCCAACGAGACACCCGGAGTTTCGTTATAAAACTGAATTTCAAAGTCATGAACCTGAGGTACGTCATTCACTTTCTTTCTTCCTTTCTTATAACATAGGTTTATAGCTTGTATTGGCTATTTCATGCTTGGATCCTTTCCATGTCTGCCAGTTTGATTACCTCAAGAGTTTGGAGATAGAGGAGAAAATCAACAAAATTAGATGGTCTCAAACAGCGAATGGTGCTCTTTTTCTCCTTTCAACAAATGATAAAACCATCAAGTATTGGAAGGTGAGCAAAAAAATTCCTTTATTTTCATGTGTTGGCCTCTGAATGACATATAATGAATTGATAGCAGCCTTGTGTTTGTTTATCACTTACCTTTTAAGCTGAATATCTAAAAACACTATTATTTTTCTATTGTTATGTGGGAGTTTAAACAGGTCCAAGAGAAAAAGATCAAGAAAGTATGTGACATAAATACAGATTCTTCCAGATCTCTTGGAAATGGAAGTGTTGGAAGCTCAAGTAATTCAAACAGTACAAACTCATGCCTTACTAATGGAGGAGTACCTGACAATTATTTAAGCAATGGCTACACATTTCCGCCAGGAGGCATCCCATCACTGCAATTACCTACGGTAGCTGACTCTCTTTAAGCTTTGGGTTGGTTTATTCTTTGACTCACTTGCAGGGTCAAATATTGAGTGCGCTCAAATAAAATTACTCACATCAACTTAGATTTTAGTCCCAGTTTCATATTTTTTTTCCATGTTCTTCTCTACTTTTGGTTAGCAAATTTCTCTTCTTTTGCGGAATTATTTATTTTCTCTGAGGGTAGACTAATAGTTCATTAATAACATACAGGTAACTATTAGCACTGAGACTAGCCCTGTGGCTAAATGTCGAAGAGTGTACACTCATGCTCATGATTATCACATCAATTCAATCTCAAACAATAGGTAGGTTATCTGCCCATTTGGTCACATTGTTGATGTCCTTGCACTGATCATGTTCTTGTCTTGGTGATTGCTGCTACTTAATTTCAAGTGACGGTGAGACATTTATTTCTGCTGACGATTTGCGTATAAATCTTTGGAACCTGGAGATAAGCAATCAAAGTTTTAACATTGTTGATGTCAAGCCTGCGAATATGGAAGATTTAACTGGTGAGCTGCATTTTCTTTTTTTTTTCTCGAAATGCTACAAAAACAATATGTCGAGATGGTAATATCAAACTTGGTTATTATCTTTCTCTCCTCTCCCTTTTATGATTGTTTAAATAAAATTATGAGCTGAAGGAGAGTTTATTAGAGCTGCAATATTTACTCTATTCGTTGTTGCAGAGGTTATCACATCAGCCGAATTTCATCCAACACATTGTAATACCTTAGCGTATAGCAGTTCGAAAGGCTCAATTCGGCTAATTGATCTGCGACAATCAGCTTTATGCGACTCACATTCCAAATTGTAAGTCTTGAGACTGGTAGATATACTCAGTAATGAAATATATAGTAAGGAGGATCTAGATATGTATAAATATCTGAACTAATCTAACATCTCTCGTACCAACACAGTATACCACTACTTCAACTTCTTTTGTAATAATGTCTAGAGTAACACTTTTAGAATAAAGTGAACGGGGTGCAAACTTAAAAGAAACCAAATTCTTTTTGTTTTGTTTTATAACTTGATGCAGCAACACAGGTTTAACATTACTTGTTTTTTTTTTGCAGGTTTGAGGACACAGAGACACCAACTTCTAGATCATTTTTCACTGAGATAATTGCTTCAATTTCAGACATCAAATTCGCAAAAGGGGGAAGATATATACTTAGCCGTGACTATATGACGCTTAAGGTCCATACATTTTCTAAATTTGTCTGGTGCATTATTGTCTCAAATAGTTCAAACTAACTGAATAAGAAAAATTAAAATCTTGGTTATATTGTACATGTCAGTTGTGGGACATCAACATGGACTCTGGTCCAGTATCAACTTTCCAGGTCCATGAACATTTAAGACCAAAGGTCAGTTTCCTGTACTTTGAGACACAGAGTTGCATCAGTAGACTCGGTGCATGACTACCTTTTTTGTAACCGTTTCCAGCTCTGTGATTTATATGAAAACGATTCCATCTTCGACAAGTTCGAGTGTTGTCTAAGTGGTGACGGGTTGCGAGTGGCTACCGGTTCTTACAGGTATGTTTGTAAATGCATATCGTTTTCTTTTGGTTTATTCTATTTACATTTGAATTTCCTTATGGAATAAACTTGATGACCCTCTTTCATTTTGTTTACAGCAATCTCTTCCGTGTGTTTGGTGTTTCTCCGGGAAGTACTGAAACTATCACCTTGGAAGCAAGCAAAAACCCAATGAGGTAACAAACTGGTGCTAGCATTAGCAACACGCGTTTTACTCTCTTTTGTCCTTAGTTCTAAGTACTGATCAGATCCCAATATGTGTTTGAAATTATAGGAGACAAGTCACAACTCCAGCGAAGCCGTCAAGACCATCATTGAGCAGTATAACGCGTGCGGTTAGAAGAGGTCAGTGAGTTTTATCCAATTGTCTTTACCATTACCCCCTCCAGGGAGTTAACTGAGCATATATGAGAATGAATACTTTACAAAATTGGTAAAACAGGAGGAGCAGAGAGTCCCGTAGGCGATGGGAATGGTAATTCTTTTGACCATACAACCAAGTTACTGCATCTCGCATGGCATCCAACAGAGAACTCGATAGCTTGCGCTGCTGCCAACAGTTTGTACATGTACTATGCTTGAAAAAAAGAATATACTCAAATGGAGAAAGAAGCTTGGCTACACTAGTGAAACTAAAGGATCGATCGGAGATGCTCATATAACAACATCTTCGTATTACAGCTTAAAACTTGGTCCTTTATATGCTTTTGTTTGTATCATCAACTACAAAAAAAAAGGGAATCCGATTAGAAGAAAAATCGTGATTGTAGTTTTCTCTCACATAACTTCTTGTGAGAGTTGTTTATTTCGGAAATATTCTTGGAATTATAAATATTTTTGTTTTTCCATATATTTTTGTTGATACATTCCTTCAAAACAACACACAACCAAAGGCTCTAAATCAAATTAACGAAGAGGGTGTTTCTTATTTTGATTATCTATAGTGAAACTCTTTTCAGTACGTAACTGTAGATTTAAGCTACTCGTTAACATGTGTCGTCTTGTCACTCTCCAAAACAGTCTAGTTGCGAAAATATTCTAAAGGGGCAGGTTTAATCTGCACCGTCCATGCGTCAGTGCGCAGCCACAAATCATAGCCGTAGAAATGACGCGATGATGGGGGGAATCAAGAAGAAGAAGTGGAGTGTTTGTCCCCACGTGTTGGCAAAACAGAACACACGGAAGGCCAAATGGTCAGCTCTTACGGCAGCTTAACGCTACGACAATATCCTTAGTCTTCTTCCTCGACACACGGACGGCTCTTGATTCATTAGTCCCTACAGTGCAAAACTCAACGGCTGCGATTCGACTTTAAGTGTAATGATCTCATCAAGTGCATACATACTTGCTTCACAAGAACGCTAGTTATATATTGTCTACTGATTCTTGAGCCAGAGTGGGTTTTTAGAAATCATGGCAGTGAATGATGATGGCTCATATATTTATTTCTCAATCTTTTTTAAATGCAGCTAACTAATATACTATTTGATAGTAATCACTTCTGATTTTACAGCTAATTGGATTAGTTTAATTAATTATTTTTAATAGCGAAAAGAAATTGAGGTGTACATGCAAGGTCACTGCATGAATGAGAAAACTCATGTGACAATGAGCGGGAAAGAACAACTGTTTTTGTTGTCTTTTGCTTGACGTCTTCTTGATTATGTTCTAATCAAGAATTAGAAAAAGAATTCTCTTCTAAGAGAATAAAAGGTATTGTAAACGAAGTTTTACATAGAGAAATGGTTACGAACTATTCGTTTACATTTAACATTTGTGATGAGAAAACAGAAAAAGAAAAAGTAGATAGACTTTTTTTTGTTTGAAGATTCGAATAGAGAGACGTTTAGCCATCAAAAGGAAAAGGCAACTGTGTTTGTTTTTGGAGAATAAAGGTAAGAACAAAAGAAAACAAAAAGATACGTAGAATCGATATTGGTCTAAACATATGAAGCCAAAACAACTACCATGGCACCAAGACAGACGCATCCAAATATGTTGGAAACAGTTTTTACCCCCCTCGAATTATACAAAACACATTTAAACCATATTTTCCTCAAACACAATCAGGGCCGGCCCCGGGCAATGCCTAGCGAAACATTTGTTTCAGGCCCCCAAAAATTTTGTAGAAAATTAAATGAGCATAGTCCCCCAAAAAAATTTTTAGGCCCCCAAAATTTTTATTTACTTAGAAATCGCCACAGACCCCCAAAATCTCAGGACTGGCCCTGAACACAATTCATAATGCTTGTGAATTTCTAGATCTATACTCTATAGGGTTAATAATTATAAAACCGCACATTGTTTTTTCTTTTAAATCAAAAGGTATGGGTCTCTATCAATATAAGAAAAACTCATATAAAACAAATTTAAACTAAACACTCTTTTTAATCCTTCCGACAAGATGACATCAACACAAAACAACTCTAAATCTTTTTTAGAGAAATTGTTAAAAATACAATAAATTAAGTACCATTTTTCAAAAATACTACCAATAAAAAAATATACTAACATTTGGATTTAATATTAATAATTATTATTTAGAATTTAATATTAAGAAGTTGGGGTTGGATTTATAAATGTTATACAAATATTCAAAATAAGAATTTAGTGTTGTTCTATCAACAATTTATGATATTTGTGAAAATGATATCAAACTTGTGATAAAATTAAAATTTACTCAATTTTTTTTGGCATCCACAAAACTCTAAATGGATGATGATATTAGGTAAATAAGTCAACAAGTCAATGAAAAGGTTCAACACCCACGCTCTTTATATAGTTGTAAATTTGTAATGATAATTAGACTATAGACTTTGTGTTCAAAAAAAAAAAATTAGACTATAGACAATTTAATAATTAGCATATTTCTCTCTTTTTGAAAGCACTAATCAAAAGGAAGAAGATTACGGAAGCACTAATCTTTGTAATTAAGTTGCCCTATAAGACTGGTCACACAACCACATCTCATAAAGCATGTCTTGTCTTCCTATGCACTTTTTCCCCAACACTCTTCTTCTTCCCTCTTCCCTCTTCCCTCTTCCCTCTTCCCTCTTCCAACTCTCTGCTCTGCGCCACTGTCTCTCATATGTAGAGAGAGAAAGAGAGTGTTATATTTGTCTTAGTTATCCGTCAAGAACTACTTTCTCTTTATCTCTCACATCTCCAAGATTCGATCCTTTGTAGGTTTTCATATATTGTTACCAAAAGATTTTCTAAATTAAAGAAAAAAAAACTCTGTGTTTCTATTTGGGTTCTTGAATAAAGTTTCATTCAAAGGAAGAAATGCAGGATCCAGCATCTTACTACCAGTCGATGATGGCGACACAACAACATCACCAGCAACAACAACAACAACAACCACAGCAGTTTCCAGAGCAAGAACAGCTAAAGTGTCCTCGCTGTGACTCACCGAACACAAAATTCTGTTACTACAACAACTACAACTTGTCACAGCCCCGTCACTTTTGCAAAAGCTGCCGTCGTTACTGGACCAAAGGAGGAGCTCTCCGTAACGTTCCCGTCGGTGGCGGTACTCGCAAGAACGCTAAACGATCCACCTCTTCTTCGTCTTCTCCTTCGCACACACACAACAAAAAGACCAAACACCCGGAACCGGATCCTAACCCGGATACGGATCCGACCCGGATGCTTTACGGGTTTCCGATCGGAGAGCAAGACGTGAAAGGTATGGAGATGGGTGGTGGTGGTGGTGGTGGGAGTTTTAGCTCGCTGCTGGCGTCTAATATGCAGCTGGGTCTTGGTGGGATCATCCTAGACGGGTCGGGTTGGGATCCGGGTATGGGACTAAAGAGGAGTGAAGCGGGTAACGAAGGTGGTGGTAACCCGTGGACCGATCTTTCTATGAACAGAGTGGAGAAAAATTGAAGAAGGAAGGGGAAGACCAAGAGGGGTATTTTGGTAAATTCTTATGAAGCTGCTAAAACTGATTTAAAGTTGGCTTGAGTCATCACGTAGACAATGAACAGTTTCGATGTTAATGTCATTTTCGTAATAGCCCCTTTTTACATTTTTTTTTTTATAAATCGGTGTGTTAGTTATTATTAGACATGTAATAGAAGAATATTTTCAGTTTATTGTAGAATTTTTAGAACATGCATGACTCTCACAAAACTCGCGACGTTCAATGAATTTTTGGCCACAACTTTTTTTTTTTCCTCTTAAATATTTCATTGAATGAAGAACAAGTTGATACACAAGGGTAAAACACTGAGGCTTTATATACTTTTTTTTATGTTGAACCGTGCGGCCACGACAATTTTAATTTCAGTCCTATCATCCTATGTCATTACTTGTTGAAAGGTGAGTTTGAATGAAAACTAATATATAGACTTTTTAAAAAAAAGTCTAATATATAGACTTAAGCCCTTTTACATGCATATATGCGCAGAATATCGAATGTCCGAATAAAATAAATGTGCATGAACCGACATAGATTAACAATATTCTTACTGCATGTGGCTTCGATCGTATTTTAACATGCACTAGGTAAACATCCGTGTCTTCCACAGGCGGGATAAGAATATATATACGTTTTTTTACAATAATTCAAAGAAAAATAATTTATTTATATTTTAGTAATATTATATTAAATACGACTTTATATTATCTGATTGTGAAACCGTTACGCTAAAAATTTTGAACGATATGTTTGGACATTCAGCCTTTTATCATAAAAAAAAGTATTTGAACACTCTAAATTATAAAACATTCCAAATTATAAAAAAGAGTGATAGGTAACTAAAATAGTCCTTTGTTGAAACAAATACTGTATGTGTATGATATTCACTCGATTTTTTTTAAGATAACCATACTTGGCTGCAAGTTAGATCACTGGATCTTCTTTTTAAGAATTTAAATGAAATTAGAAAAAAAAATAGATATGTTACATTGGTTCTATTATTCAGTAAAATTTATTTCATATTATATTGCAGGCGTTTTAATGGTTAAAACAAATAAGTTCATATATTTTTACAAAAAATCAAAAAATCAAATAAGGTTACATGCATGCAAGAGGTGGGGGTGGGTGTATGAATACATATCATTCTTTAAAAACTTTCATGTGTGTTTTAATGTTATTTATAGACTTATATTATATAATTACTGATGGCATATTATTGTAATTTCTCTAGTAAATGTTAACCAATTAAAAGGGAATGATGAAGAGGAATATGGTGTTTCAAAAAAAAAGAGGAGTATGGTGCTGATACTTCATCAATGTCAAAAACATCACAAGTGATCTCTTTCTTATAGTGTTTACCTATAGATATGATAACTTTGCAAGTCATGCTAACTCGAATTTGTGATCCTCTTTTTACCCAACCAAAGCCATACAGTTTCTCATGATGGGTTGTAGGTAACCTCAGATACGTCACCAGATTTTGAGAAACTAAATTCTGCGAGCTTCCATTATCCACAATCACATTACACAGCTTGTTTTGAATAAAACAATGTGTTTTAAACAAATTCTTACGTTGGCCTTCCTCTTTAGATGATAACAAGACTCGTTGTAGCACAAGGTTTATTATCTCTCCAGATTCTTCTTCAGCGAATTCGACTCCCTCATATTCTTTATTCCCAGCAAAAGTCCTTTCTTCCTCTTCACCTTCTTCTTCTATTATAGCGACTGTTTTCCGACTTGGATAGACATTTGATTTATGACCATGTCTTTGGCAACGGAAACAGTTGTCAATGGAAGGCTTAGAATAAGAATTGTTATGTCTCTGAGCTGGTGCTTTGTTATGTTGTGTAGTATTAGAGCCACTAGCTTCTTTGTTTCTCGGATTGGAGTCTTTATTGGTTACACTCTTTTCTTTCTCACTTGTTGGTTCAAAACTATTCTGAGCAATGTTTCCTATAAATGTTGAGAACCCGCGTGATGACTTCTCCATTAACTCAGCTTTCAATGCTAGACTGGAAGCTTCATGCACGGTCCATACGGTTTGCAAACCCATATTTCCCTATATGGAACCCTTTAAACCGCTGATGTATCTACCCACCTTTTGATTCTCTGTTTCACCTAATTCATTGCACTCAGAGTAACACAAGAACTCAGATGTATTCAGTCATAGTTATGTTCCCTTGAACACAATCGAGATACATCTTGTAAAGAATCTGTTCGTAATCTTCTGGTAAGAATCGTTCCAGCATTAACTGCTTCATTCGGCGCCAAATCTTAACGGGTCCTATCCTTTGTCTTTGCCTTTGGATAACGAGTTTATCCTACCATACTGCAACAATTTTCTTCAGTCTGATTGCTACCATCTTAACTTATTTACTCTCATGAACACTCATGACATCAAATAATCGACCAACACAATTTGCCAATCAAGAAACTCCTCCCCCATAGTTCCATAGAACAATGGAATATCGGCCTTTACTCGATAATCATGATTGTTTTGTTGGTTTCCTTTAGCTAATTATTCTTATGATCCTTCACCTAAACATGAATTATCAACAACGACATCACGATTGTTTCTACCTTGTTGACCTCGAATTGGGTCTGTTTCTCCACCTGATTATTTAACACAACTACCAGATTTGCCAATTGAGCAGTTACAACAGTGAGGTTTGTGGTTGCCTCTCTTAAAACTTCTGTGAAACCCGCGAAGTCGCCTTTGGTTACTGGTTGATCACCTATGGCTGATCTAGCTTCAAAAACAGAAGAAGAAAACCTTGCTCTGATACCATTTGCCGTAGTCGGAAATCACAAAAGTTAGCAAACACTAAACCTTAGATCAAAATCAAGCTCTCAAACAAGAATTTGATTATAAAGCTCTAGAATCCACCAAAAAAAGATAAAAGTTTGAAAACTTCTATTGAATAAAAAAATAAAATTGTCTAAAATAGAATATCTAAAACCCTCTTATATAGAGAGTGCTTAAAACATAAAAAGGAAAATACTAAATAACACGTAAAACTTCTAAAAAAATAAATAAATAAAAAACTTCTAGAAAACAATAGATCAGAAAAGCTTCTAGATATCCGTAAGTTTAAGATTCTCCAACATCACTGAGTCTATTTAAATAAACAATACTGATATATATATGCAAATGACTGGTTCATAAAATAAATTTTTCTTTTTTTTTCTTGTATATTGGATTCGAGTTTGAGAGTTACTGAGTCAAGGAAAGTATTGTTGTTCTGTACCCGGTTTATGTACTAAGTACTTTTTCTCATCATATTGGTAATACGCCTAATTTTCTCAAAATGCTATTAACATACAGTATATGACATGCATCATTTTCTTATCCACTACCTATAGAAAACGAATTGTTTCACCTCAACATACATCAAGCTTTTTGATTTTAGTGGTTCGATAAATTTGTTTTGGAATTGGGAATATAGAGAGATAGATACATGAGAGATCCAATGAGGTTACAAAGATTTGCTCTTCCTGTTTGAGATATTTTGTATTTGACCGGGGGGACAAAGAACTACAAGTTGCATTTTCATGTTACTTATTCACTTATTTCTTTTTGATAAATTTGAGTTTTTTTTGTCTTCCTAAAAATGTGAATGAAATGCATCACAGGCGTGATTGCATGTAATGCAATGTCCAGTCGAACTGTATGATAAAATCTACAAGGCATGATTTGCATATCATGTCCAACCAAACATTCAAACTCTAATAAGACTAAAATTAGGCGCTGATTAGTTAGGTTTAGATGTCCAATCAAACTCTGAGACTAAGAGTAGTTATTCTTCAATATAAAAATACATGAATGATAGAATATTATATGTTGAATTAAAAAGTCAAATTCAATATTTTTCAAACGTTATATGTAGATTATTTTTAAAAGTCAAAATGAAAAGATCTGGCAGATTAAATGGTGGCCAGTGACTCCTTGTGGCTATAGATACTATCATACTAGATATTGCTAAGATACCGAATTTTGATAATGGTCCACTTTTAAGGAGCTAATTAGTGCAACATTTTTGTAATGTACAATCAATATTGGTTTAAAGTTGAATTGACAGTGTTTAACCAAATGTGTTCAGCTATCATTTCTGAAATCGCTCTTGTGATGGGCTCACTGTTTCAATACTTGGATGACTGTTTTAGTAAATGGTAGCCAATTTCACATGTCTTGTGGGGGCTATTGTACAATTGTTTCAAAGTTTTGGTTAAATTTTTCTTTTGTGAAGATAATTTAGGTTTTTCGTTTTGTATTTACATTGGAGATAAATGTGTTCTTTTTTTTTTTTCTAATGACAAATTTCAATTGAATGACCCACGAAATAAATATGAGTATGACTATTTAATGTACTGATAAATTACTACAAGTGCAACGACTGCTATTCATCTCACTGTTACAGATGTGACATCCCTGTCACTCCAATCTAATTTTTTTCTTACTATTGTTCTCTCTTTAAAATAATCTTATAAAGATATTTAGGGAAGTTTACTAAAACGACTCAAATTAATCTAGTAATCTATATTATAATGATACAGTTTAAAGACTCCTTAAGGTGTCCACATAGGCAGATTGTGAGTCCCACATTTTTATATTAAAGTAGATAATTTTTTTAAAATGACTACAAACAAAGAATATCAGTTTAACCAAGTGGTCTTAAGACCCCATGTTTAGTCTGCAAGGACATGGATTCAATTCCCACTGTTCTCATGCATAAACCAATTAATGTCATCATCATAAAAATATTTTTTAAACACACATAGTCTTGGTAAGATGGTCACAAACAATGAAATACACTTTAGCCAAATGGTATAAGGTGTTTAATTAAGTATGCAAGATTGTGGGTTTAAACCACGCAGCTATCATGTATTTTTGATTTTTTTATTTAGGTTATTATCATATGAGCTTTTTATTTATAAGGTTCTTATGTTTTTTTTTTGGCTTATTGTTTTAAATATCAAAATAGTTGTATAAACCCTAAACCTTAACAAGTTCAAACCCAAAATAGTTAAAAATGAATCGAAAACGAATAAAAAACGAAAAAAACAAGTCTCACGTGGTTGCCTACGCGGATGCATTAAAGAACCTTAAAACTATTCTATTATAATATATCTCAACCCAAAAATAATAAAAAATAAATCCAAAAACGAACAAACAAAAAAAAAACAAAACAAAAAGTGAGTTCTACGCGGGTGCATACGTGGATGGCTTAATGAGGGTTGAATAATATAGATTAGAAGCTCAAAAAGTTAAATCATTGCACATATTTCCTAATATATATTTTCAAAAAATTTGTATGTGAGATAAAATAAAATAAAACAACAAAAATTAATTATTTGCGTTATTTATTAAATGAATATATAATTTCTCTTACATTTTAATAACTACTATAATTTCCTTGAAAACATTCCTCACCACCGATTCCAGACTCCGGCGAATGGATTCCCACAGTCGATGACGCCGTAGATAAAAATGCCATATCATTTATGAATAAAACTCAAACTTACAAAAAACC
>CAKOAT010312932.1:19658-138227 GCA_932364175.1 Eruca vesicaria subsp. sativa
TATTTTCAAATTGATAAATCGTTTAATACAAATATAAATACTATAAATATAGAATTATATCAAGTTTTGATCTACGATATAAAAACTATTTACAGCAAAAAAAAATACACCTACTTTTACACACTAAAAACTATATTATAGCCTAACTATTCCTATAAACCTTACTTCGCATATAAATAACATTTAACACATTCCTAATTTTTTCAAAAAAAATTGTATGTGAAATAAAATAAAATAAACAACAAAATTTAAGTAAGTTTATTTATTAAATGAATATGTAATTTCTCTTACATTTTAATAACTACTATAATTTCATTGAAAACATTTCTCACCATCGACTCCAGACTTCGGCGAATGAATTCCCACAGTCGATGACTCCGTAGATAAAAATGCCACATCATTTATGAACAAAACCGAAACTTTAAAAAAACCATATATAAAAACCTATCTAATGAAACTTAAACAACGAATATTAACTTAATTAAGGTTATTTTCATATTGATAAATCGTTTAATACAAATATAAATACTATAAATATAGAATTATATCAAGTTTTGACATACGATATAAAAACATGAAATTTTCCATTTCATTATTAATTGATGTCATTAGAAGAATCCACTAACCAACAATCGAAAAAAATACACGCAAACATAATGATCCCGACCCCGCGCTTGCGCGGGGAATATGCAACTAGTTACTAGAATAACTCATAAAATTTTAAACTTACTAACTTTTTTTATTGTCCAAAGTGCCCTTGCTTTCAGTTGTGACCAAAAAGTAATATTACTAAAATGCCATTTAAAGTTTTGAAAAGATAACCGTCGGCAGATTTGTTTACGAAAAAACAAATCTATCGGTAAATAAATCTGTTAATTTAAACTATTGTTAAATATAAATCTGTCAAGTACTTGGTGGCAGACTTTATATTCACGGCAGATATTTTTGAGGTGTCTGATTTGTCTGGCCGATTTAAGGTTGTCGACAGATTTATATGTGTTAGTCTGCCGAATGAAGTAACTGATTTTTTTTTAAAAAACAGTTTTATTTTGGATCGGTTAGATTTTTATGACTGATTTAATATTACGTACAACTGACTTTTAATGGATACTAGACTTAATTTTGCTAGACAGATATGTTTAACCGATTTATATTTGTAGTCGACTTATGTATTCATTTGGTGGCAGACTTTCGAAATTTCCATCTTTCACGGCATACTTGTAAAATTAATTTTAATTATTAGATTGGACCACACTTATTGTACCAGACATATCCACTTGAATTTTTGGTTATTTTCTCTTAGGTTTTAGTTTACTTTGTATTGGTTTGCGGTTTAGATTATTTTTAGTTTTAATTAATTTTTAAATTTGGTTTAAATCAATTAAATCTTTCGGTTTAACGAATTTTAAAGCTAGTTTAAGTTAAGTAACATTAGACCACATTAAGCAAGTAGAGTTTACCTTCTCTTTGTCGTTTTCTTCATGTTGCCTCTCATACAAGAACACGTGTTGTAGTTTGATGTTGATTTACGACGGTGTCTTTTGATTCATATTGATTGGAGGATAATGGAACACGTAATTCTCATTTCTGGGAAGTGGAAAGTTGAGAAAACTAAGTGGTTATTTGAAGTAGATAATCAGAGAGGTAGCATATTAGTTGCTGCGAATGAGGATACTCAATTTGAAGATTTTGTGAAAGTCATATTGAGGATTACAAAGTTGATTTTGCAGAAAACAACTTGGAACTGAGATACTTTTTTCCGAAGCGAAATCTACACATTCAAAGCATGGATACACCACATGTGATAATAGGGAACAATAGGCAGTTTCATGTATTCTTGGCTCTTTGCAAAGTTGCATATACATTTCATATGTGACCATAATGGGGATGCATACATATCTTACTAATCAGTGAAGCTTGACATACAAGCTTCTTATTTTGTTTCATGGTATGAAAAACAAGCGCTGAAACTGATCTCGGTGAATTTTGAGGGTTTATAGGACTAAAATATGAATGCATCTGATTAATCTAATTGTTAATGTGAACCAATCTCACTTGATGCCATATCTGCTTGATTCTCTACCTTCATATCTGACTGGTTCTTCAGTCTTGTTATTCTGTATATACATAGCAATGCATGTTATCATCCACAGCGTCAAGAATTCTTGAATATGTGTTGAATATTAAATTATTAGTTTGGTTACATCATAAGGTCAGATGGTTAAGCTTCTATAATCTAAAGTCACACAATACACATACAAACGACAAGTGTTCACTATTTTTGTTTTCTCATTTGAGCCCAAAGGAGCTTTGCTTGTTCTCTGAATCGCTCTCGCAACTCTCCATATCTCATGCTGGATCGTTCCCTCTGATGAGTGTGTTGCAACAGCATCTGTTATCCCCGGGAAGAAACCTAGCTTGCTCTCTGGTTCAGCTGCAGGTCCATACACCTTTACATAGACAAGCAAACACAAGTTCACATAAGAGTTTGAAAAGATTGGTTAAATCATGTTTTGTTTTAAGTTAACTCACAAGATGCTTGAACCATTCTTTCCCTTTTATCCCTTCTGAATCCAAAAACCATCTTTCTGCAAGCATCATCCTATCATTTAGCTCTCTTCTCTTGGCAGCTGCTGCAACATCATTTTTGATGTATGCTTGTTCATAACTTCTGCAGAACCAATTAATCAATCACCAAGATGTGAATATGTGTAATGATTATATAAATCAATCAGTAAAAGCCCTTTAAAGCCTTTGCATCTGTGGCTTCTTTAACAACAAAAGAGAACTCTTGTATCGCCATGCTCAAGGAAACAACAAAGGCTTTCCCTTGTAAGAGCTTGCTCAATGCATCTTTATGTACCTAAACCATAACACCAAAAACATAGAAATAAGTTTTCTTTTCATATTATTTATAAAGGAAGTGAGTAGAAGAAACATACCTGCAACTGGTTTCTTACCTGCCACTGTTCAGCATAAGAGATGTAATCAAACGGTATGACTGGCTCATCAGCCAATATAATTCATAAAAGTTCCCAAATTCCAGCCACTGAGAAAACCAGAGAAATCAGAATTTATTCTACTTAGCCTATGTATCTGCACTCCATTTTCAAACCATAACATCATTCACAAAAACACACCTTGTGAAAGTTACACAATATTTCTACTCACAACAAGGAGGATATATTCTAGTACCCGAAGATGACGCCATACCTGCAAAAACAAAGCATAATCAACAATAATCAGATTAAAACACATAACCAAAACATGAAAAAAATAGAACAAACTTTAACTAGTGGTTCTAAAGAAATATAAAGTTCAAGTTACGAAGAAAACATAAACATACATAAACTTAAACAAAAAGAGAAACTAAAATTTGAGTTCTTTGTCGAAGGTGATGCTGGAATTAGGAATCCGAGTGACAAACTTAAACATTCAAGGAAACAATAATCAAACCCTATACCATAACCTTAATTGTGAATAAAACATACCAGTTTTTCGGATTCTAAGTCGAAGGAGATGAAATTGGAAATTAGGGTTTTCGAAATTAATCAATAAATCATGCAATATATGTTAAAATCATGTAAGAACAACTCGGAAATAGATTTAGCACTTACAATCCCAATTTGACGATCCCAAAACAACCCAAATCGAAGCTAGGGTTCTCGTGAATCAAAGGGACGGCGCCAACTTGGAGAAACGAGGCGAAATAGACGGCGGATGTTTCTGAGAATGGAGTTGCCGGAGATGGAGACAAAGAAGCCTACTGTGGATAAGAGTTGTCGTCAAGGGTTGAAGAGAAAGACACGACAAAAAAACTCAACTTCCTTTTGCCTAATTATTTCTTTTTAGGATTTACCTTTTATTATATTTACTTCTACTCTATTAAAATAGAGTCATTCTTTTTATCTACCGATATAAGTTGTCATTTAAATTTGGACCCTTTCTAGAGTGTTACAAATAATACAAGTAATATAGTTGATTGAACCGCATTACTTAAATTAAACCGGTAGTTATTTATGGAATAGTGTTTTGGGCTTACTTTTGTATTTATGACAAATTATATAGTTTGGGTTTTGGGCTTAGTATTAAAGAAAAACTCCAAAAAAACATTGAATAAATGTTCTACCTTAATGGATCAAAAAATCGATTACTATTTTAAGGCCCAAAAGTATTTAATATTTTAACAAAACAAAATTATATATTATTAATCACTTATTTAAATCATGTACTTTAAAACATGTTAATATTTTTTTTTTATTTTAAATAACAATCACTCTGTCTTGATAAATTTCAATGGTAACTTTAATAATAGTTTTTTTTTCTTAAATAATTTACTGATTTAAAGAAAATGTAAAGCAAAACTAAAAACCAAATCTAAAAATTAAAATTCAAAACCAAAAGCTGAAAAACGCATGTTATATTTTTGTTTTTGTTTTGTTTATTTACAAAATAAACTATTGCAATTTTTTAAATAAAAATTGTCATCTTTTCAGTTTTAAATTAGATGTTCGATTTTTTGGGATTTGTTTGTTGGTAATTATGAGTTCAAACTAACTCAGCGGATCTAAAAGCTAAAAACCTAAACCAAAAGCTGAAAATCAAAACTAGAAACTTAAAAATTAAAAACCAAAAACCAAAATCTAAAACCAAATCTAAAAATAAAAACTAAAACTAAAAACTAATGCAAAACAATCATCACCACAAGTTTTGGATTTTTGATTTTATACCAAAACATACTTTAAATAAAGACAAAATCTAATTATATAAACTTTTAATCAAAAAAAATTTCCGCGCTTTCAAGCGCGGGTCAAAATCTAGTATATTTTAATATACAGATGTGTAGTTAATGTTGTGAAAGCTGGGTTTTTAGTAAATTTGTCAAGTCCTTGAGTCATTCTAATAATTACAAATTTATATGAGTTAATGTAGTATTTTTTAGTATGATTTGAGTCATTCCAAGTAATTTCTCAGATATTTATTTATTGGTGGATTCCCGACATTTAAATTGGGACCGCTAAAGAAAACCTTTGAAAAACACAGACAGATTTTGCACTCAAAACACATACAAATTTTTGAGTTTTCTGGTCTTATAACACTGTCAAAGATAACAAAACAACAATGTGAAAATTTCAAAGAATGAAATTTCAGGTAAAGAAGATCATTAAGGTGGTATGTTCAAAAAAAAAAAGATCATTAATGTGGTTTATATAAAAACTTAAAACGATCTACTTGTTTCAAGAAGTGAACTCAAGAAAAGAGAAAAGATTACACTGAGATAAGACACGTCAAAACCCATAATCAATTCAGTGAATGCAAGAGAGTGTTTACGTCTTTCAGTCCCATGGTGGACCAATCTTCATCAATTCATCATGCACCAATCAGAAGAAAATATGCTGTAGACCCATCATGAACTAACAAATGGGACAGACCCAGTAATCAAATTACATGCCAAGGAGGAGTTTAAGATCCAGTTTCCATTGGACATTGAGTGATTGACAACTCACTGGACCTGTTGAGTTTCTTGAGTGATTTCTTTGTGCGCAGTTTTCCTTGTTTTTTTTCGTGTATATAATGAGATTTTCTAGAGAGTTTGTCGAACTTTTTTTTTTTTTTTTGGCTCTTCGTTCTTGGGGTTTCCTCATGGTTCAAATGGTGATCTCTCACATTTTGGCTTGGCTAGGCTAGGTTGGTTTCTAGACCTTCATAAATCATCAATAACAATTACTTGTAAGATCATGTTAAGAGTCAATTAGATGAGGAGGTGTCTTAATTAGATGATAGGTGGACAATATACTAAAGCAACATCAAGTCTAGCCTGGGCACTCGGTTTTTTTTTCTTCCATTCTTCGGTTCTAGAAATTAATTTATGATATGCTCGGATATTTGGAAAATTTGACTCGGTTATTTCAGTTTTCATTCGGTTCGGATAACATATTTGAGAACCGGCTAATATATCTGAAGTAATTATGGATCTCATTCGGTTCCAACTTTTCAGTTAATTCAGATAAAAAAGTCAGAAAATCAAGTTTTTCGAATTAAAAATTTTACGCCGGATCCGAATGAGAGATTAGCCATCAACGAACTGAGAGAGACTCTTTACATGAACTGCTATGTGTGGTTGAACTAGTGCTGTTAAAAATTTGTACCAATTTATTGGTAAATGAAATAGTTGATGTCTCGAATTTTTGGATAAAAGTTGAATAATTCGAATAATTTTAAATATTTCAGATTAAAATTTTTGTGTTATTTCATTTTTAGCTATTTCGGTTTGTAAATAAAATATTTAAATTATTTGATTGATTTAAAATTAAATATAGTAAACATTTAAAAGTATATAAACTATATCATAGAATTATATGTTCGATTCTAAGTTCATTTCTAGCAAGTAGGCCGAAAACGTAAATTGTTAACACATGGCTAGTCTAAATCCATTTTAGTGGAGGCAAAGATAAGAGATCCAAGCTGAACCTAATCAAGTCACTGTTTCAGTTTCTTACCATGTGACACCATGTGACACGTAAAAGATAAATCTATAACAGTAAAACTTCTATAAATTAATAACGTTGGAACGTTGAGATTTTATTAATTTTTAGAGATCTTGATTTACGCAATTTCCTTATTTAGATTTTTTTATTTTATGATATATTTATTTTCTAAGACAAGAAAAATATTTGATTTTAGTGTATATACATTGATTATTATTTTTTGAAAGTCAATATTTATATTAATTTTATTATATTATTTGGCGTATATAATATATACTGCATATAATTTAATGTGCTTTTAGATATAATATTACTAAATAAAATATATATTGAGTGTTAAGAAAATATAAGATAATTGTATTGTTAATATAATAAACAATATAATATAAAGTTTTTACCTATAAAATATGCATATAAATTATTAATTTATGATTTTTAATAGGATCATATATTTACATAGATTTTTTTTTTAAATATTATATTATTATTTTATAGATTTGTGTCAAATTTTTGAACCGATCCAAGTTAGAATCTATAAAATTTATTAATTTGTACAGCCTATTAATTTATTGAATATTAATTTATTAATTTATAAATCACTACAAGTTAGAACCAATAAAATTATTAATTTATTGAGTATTAATTTATAGAAGTTTTAATAAAATTTATTAATTTATTGAATATTAATTTATAGAAGTTTTACTTAGAACGTATAAATAGTTTTGAAACAACAGTATACAGCACCCTCAAGTATTGCATGTTAGATACACAAGAAATCAACATCAACAACTTTGCCATCGTACTCTTAAAAAGATTGGATCATGAACAAAAAATAATAAGACTGCCCAATTGCTGCGATGTCTATACAATGATGCAGTCTTGGGTAATCCAAGGGAATAGACAACTGACTGGCTCCAATTTTGACACCACTTCATAAATGAATGCACAAAATAGCACCATCTCAAAACAGTTCTTCTGAGTTGAACTTGTTCCATGCTTCCTGTTTATTGTCATGAGAACAAAAAAGAAGAGATAAGCCAGCAAATGTTGATTTGTATAATTGTGAGTTTCTAAATATCCAAGTGAGACGCAATCTCGTAACTGGATGATAAACTAACTTAATGATGTTTTTGTTTTTGTGGCAGCTATAGTAGCAGTGATGTTACACTTACCTTGAGCATGTCGAACACTTTCTCGGCAATGTATTTCTGCTGGAGATTAGCACCTTTTTGCTGAACTTTGTCAGGATGTATACAGAGAGTGGCCTTCCTGTAGAATTTCTTGACAGATGCGGCCGTAATTAAATCAGTCAATGCAACAGGCTGCCAACCACACTCTGGCCAAAGAACCTGGCTCGTTTGCATCAGCAGAGATTTTGTAAGATTCTTAACATAAAAATGAAATCGAAACAAAACAATAAGAAAATAGACAAATAGGACAATACATATTGTAACGTCGAAAGCAGGGCACGCAAGTTTCCCTCCTTCCCCGCACCCCAACGTTTTATCTCAACATCCAGGGTCACACCGATTCTCTGAAATCAACGATTAAGTATGATAACTAACACAAACCAAAACAAGACAGATCATCTGCAATCCGTGATGCAGTGTCTCAGACTTGATAATAGTTGAGACAGTTCCCTAAGGTGGCACAAAGTTTCTATTCTTATCAAGAGTCTCGACAAAGTAACATGATTTGAGATCACAGAGTAACGGAACTTACATTTCTCTCAGCTTGTTCTCTTTGTACTTGAAGATCACGATTATTTTTCTCAGCAAGTGCTTTTTCCTGTTGAGACAAGAATTCAGGCCACAAAACGTAATGGTGTATTTAAAAAAAGAAAAAAAGCATTAAAGAAAATGCTTTAACAACTCTACTGATACATACAGCCCGCTCCTGTATTTTCTGGTGGCGTTCCAGCCTGGCACGCCGTTTGTCCTCAGTTTCTCCTGCAATGTCTTGAAACCCACCAGATTGGGTTGCTGAAGCTTTACAACGAAAGAAACATTTAGTAGGTGACGAGTTTATAGGATATGACTAAAGTGGAAATATAGAAACAGAATAAGAAGGATAAACCCCAGATGTTTCAGTACCTCCAAATATTGAACTGAGATCATCAACAATGTTTGTAACTGAAGAGGTCTTCCTCAGATTCTCGGATGCCTTGCTAGATTCGAAAGATCCTCCCCTGTTCCACGAATCTTGGAAAGGATTCTGCAGCACAACTAAAATTATAAGGAGACAAATCCCATGTAAAAGGACATAAACAAGAAGGGAAGTACATATCCAATCTCACAGGAGGGTTGGTTCTCTGTCGTGGAGCACTGCTGGGTCTGGAAACCGAGTTAAAGAAGGAGTCAAGATCATCGTTACTCTCTTGCTGCTTAGCTTGAGCTTGAGCTGCTGCAGCGCGTTCTGCCCTGAGTTTTGCTTCCTTCTCCCGCTCTTCAGCGTTGGCCCTTTCTCTAGCTTCTGCTGCAGCTCTCTCAGCCTTTTCCTTTGCCCCTGCAGCTGCCCTTTCACGTGCTTCCAAATGAGCTCTCTGAACCGCTGCTCTTTCTGCGCGTTCACGGGCATCAGTAGTAGCCTTGGCAACAGCAGCTCTTTGAGCTTTTGCTTGAGCCTCAGCGGCTGCTCTTTGGCGTGCTTCCCTAGTAGCCCTCTCCACCGCCTGTCTAGCCAACAGCCTTTCCCTTTCTTTCTCAACTCGCTTCTGCTCTGCCTCTCTTTCCATCTCTGCCCTTTCACGATCCAATCGAGCTTGGTTTTCTCTAACTCCATTTTCCCGACTCTCCATAGGATCTCCTTCTCTAACTCTATTTGCCTTTAAATGATCTCTCTCTTTCCTTTCCTTAGCATGCCTAAACTTGGCTTCTGCTTTGTCCATGGCATCCTTCATGGCAGCAGCTGATGCAACAGCCGTAGAGAAAACATCTGAATCTTGTTCATCAGAGGGAGGGTCGGGATATCCATTAGCAGCAGCCTGACTTCTGCCCATAGAAAAATCGTTGAGAGATGCTATCGGGTTAGTGGAACTCGATAAAGAAGGCTCGTTAACCTTCCTTGTTGTAGGTCTTGGTGGTGGAGGTCTTGAAGGGGGATGAGCACTTGTAGGTTGCGTAAATAAGGGGATCTCAGATACAGTAAGCCAGACATCATCATCTGAACTGAGTGATTTGTTTTCATACACTGGAGAAGTAGGCTGAGGAGGAACAGTTGTTGAAGAAGTATAATGCGACTCCAAAACATGATCAAAAGCAACTTTGTTACCATGGTAACTACTCCCAGAACTATATACTGGTGACTGAGAGGCACTGAGGTTTGGTGGTCTCAAGTGACTTTTTCCTCTACTATCCATATCTGACCCTGATCTTCCAAGACTATGGAGAGAGTCAGAAGAATCAACATTTTGTTTGCTATTGAATTCCTCAAATGGATCAGTGAACCCTCCTGTAGGAGGTTGTCTAAGGGTGGTTGATGCAGACTCATCCAAGTCCACAAGATTGGAAGATGGAGGTTTTCGCTCTGAAGTTGACCTGTATTAAAAAGACAAAATCAATATAACTTACAAGCAAAAAGATTAAAGCTTTTGGAGGCTAAGATGTCTGTGAGTTCCAGAAACTAAACACTTAAAGAGAACATTTTTATAAAATACTAACCTGTCAAAAAAAAAACTGAACCTTTTGGAGAATATCAAAGTTGTAAGATGAACACATAAGAGAAATGAAACGATACCGTTTGGTTGGAGGGGAGGTAGGCCGACCAAACTCAGGAATCAAGTCATCAAAGACGGAACTACCCGAACTGTTCTGGTTCCTGAGCCTTGAAGGTGATTCCATCGAAGCGAAAACGTTATCAAACCTATCAGACTGAGAAGTGTGGAGATGAGGAATAGGCTCGTCATCAAACACATCCTCATCGAACACCGGTTTGTCGTAAACCGGCATGGACGGCTCTTTGAACATCGCGTCGTAGTCAAAGGACGAATCGGGCTTCTTCCTTGCAGGAGATGATGCGAAGCTGTAGGATGATGACGCGGCAGAAGAATCCATGGATTCAATTTGATTTCTACCTCCGAATCCCTCAGGTCTGACGATACATTGGATCAAAGACCAACATGTTCAATTTCTCCATCTTTTCTTCTCTTTTAAATTTTGTTTTCTTTTCTTTGAGTCCTTCATCTTTGCAGACATTTATATTTAGGACCTAGAACGTTTGTCAACCTTGCCTTTTCTCCCAAAGAAATCAATAAAACCTCAATAAATTAACTTTTTAACATCTTCTAATACTCAATATATTAATAATTTTTATAAATTAATAAAATTTTCCAGTCTAATTTAGACCGATTTAAAATTTGACAGCAATCAATAACTATGTTACATGGTAACGGAAAGGATGGATGGAAGCGGAATCGTATGGAATCGCGAAAACGAGATATATAAAGAAAAAAAAGAAGCAGATACGTGTTGGAAACGTAAATCCAAATAGTATATATATATCTATATATATATATATATTCTCACTTATATACTATCATATATTATAAAAATATAAAAATAATTTTGTATTTTATTTATTTATATATGATATTGTGTTTTTAAATTTGGAAGCTTGATACCAAAGTGCAATCGTAAGCTTCCAACGTGTTTTATATGGGATATTTTAGAAGCATTTTAGAATCAAGATTCCACAAGTTTCCGATTTCGGTTCCGAAACGAGAAGCGCACGTCCGATGAAACTTCTGTGCAACGTATTGATAATAAAAATAATAATAATTCTTTTACAAATTCTATATAAATATATGGTCTCATTAAAATTATTAATTAATAATCTATATGTATATATTTTTATATATAAATCCATTGCTTTTAGGAATTTATAAAGTTCCTTCAAATCTCTTATTATTGAAAAAGTTTAATTCTTATTGATTCTCTAATTCTAAGAAAATCTAGTATTATTAGGAAATGAATTCTCTACATTTTTTACTCAAAAAACAAAACTTTCAAAATATTATATGTATTCATGAAATTTTCAAAATTTATGTGATGTTCTTTTATAAAACAACATAATTATTAGTACCAGATAGACCTTCCATCCAAATTATATGTCTAAAATTATAATTCATTACATTTTTGATACTTACCTTTTGAAATGTATAATTATATTTTTGTTTTTGTTATTAAATAGAAACTAAAACGACATATCATTTACTAAAAAAATATAATATAATTAAAGTATTTTGGTAAAATATTACAATTAAAATTGTTAATATAATATTCATCTTATAATATTAACATAATTTTACATTGCATCACTATTATTTTTTTAAGAAACAAACATGTTTTGAAAAAAAAAAATCATATTATACTGAAAAAAAAAGATTTTTGGAAATTTTTTAGAAAATATCGTATGCTTACTTTATAAAAGGAAATATATAAAAATGATAATAA
This sequence comes from Eruca vesicaria subsp. sativa, assembly GCA_932364175.1. NCBI lineage: Eukaryota > Viridiplantae > Streptophyta > Magnoliopsida > Brassicales > Brassicaceae > Eruca > Eruca vesicaria. The sequence continues at coordinate 31,597 of CAKOAT010312932.1, forward strand.
AGTTAATGAAAATCTGTAGTAATCTATTCTATTAAAATAGAGTCATTCTTTTTATCTACTGATACAAGTTGTCATTTAAATTTGGACCATTTCTAGAGTGTTACAAATAATACAAGTTATATAGTTGATTGAACCGCATTACTTAAATTAAACAGGCGATTATTTATGGAATAGAGTTTTGGGCTTACTTTTGTTTTTATGACATTTATTTGTTTGGTTTTTGGGCTAGGTATTAAAGAAAAACTCAAAAAAACATTAAATAAACTTTCCACCTTAATGGATCAAAAATCAATTACTATTTTTCAGGCCCAAAAATATTTAATATTTTCAACAAAACAAAATTATCTATTATTAATAAATTATTTAAATCATGTACTTGAAAACATGTTAATATTTTATGTTAATATTTTTAGTCCAAAAATATTTAATATTTTCAAGAAAACAAAATTATCTATTATTAATCACTTATTTAAATCATGTACTTTAAAACATATTAATATTTTTTATTTTAAATAACAATCACTCTATCTTGATAAATTTTAAGGGTAACTTTAAAATAATTTATTGTTTTATTTTTCTTAAATAATTTACAGATTTAAAAAAAAATGTAAAGCAAAACTAAAAACCAAATCTAAAAACTAAAATCCAAAACCAAAAGCTGAAAACGCAGGTTATAGTTTTTGCTTTTTTTTTATTACAAAATAAATTATTTCAAAATTTTTAGAAAATTATTTTGCCATCTTTTCAGTTTTAAATTACATGTTCGATTAATTGAGATTTGTTTGTTGGTAATATCAGTTCAAACTAACTTAGCAGGTCTAAAAATTAAAAACCCAAACCAAAAGCTGAAATTCAAAAATAGAAACTTAAAAACTAAAAACAAAAAACCAAAATTTAAAACAAAATCTAAAAATAAAAACTGAAACTAAAAATTAATGAAAAACAATTATCAGCACAAATTTTGGTGAACTGATTTTATCCCAAAACATTCTTTAAATTATGATAAAACCCAATTACATAAATTTTTAATCATAATAATTTATGCGCTTGAATTATTTTTTTTATTACAAAATAAACTATTTCAAAATTTTTAGAAAATTATTTTGTCATCTTTTCAGTTTTAAATTACATGTTCGATTAATTGAGATTTGTTTGTTGGTAATATCAGTTCATACTAACTCAGCGGATCTAAAAATTAAAAACTCAAACCAAAAGCTGAAATCAAAAATAGAAACTTAAAAATTAAAACCCAAAAAATCAAAATCTAAAACAAAATCTAAAAATAAAAATTGAAACTAAAAACTAATGAAAAACAATCATCACCACAAATTTTGGTGAACTGATTTTATACCAAAACATTCTTTAAATTAAGACAAAACCCCAATTATCTAAAATTTTAATCATAAAATTTTTCCGCGCTTTTAAGCGCGGATCAAAATCTAGTTATGATTAAGTCAATGTATTTATATATTCATAGTCAACATACCTTTTAAAGTCTATCAAACTTTTAGAATCTACAAACTTTACCCAAATTTATCTCTTACTTATCTTATTATATCAGAAACATTAGGTTGGACTGGACCTACCATTTATTTTGTAAATTTTAAAATTAAATACATCTATATACTTTGTAATTAAACCTACATTAAATCAGTAATATTTTTTTATATTACTATTCATGTTTCTAAACAATATATTTATTTCTTTATATCACTATCCATGTTTCCAAACAATATACCCATTTCTTTATACTACTATCCATGTTTCCAAACAACACTATAATTAATCTTATGTCTAAACAATACAAAAGATTAGATCTCACTCTTTTTAATAATTTCTCACAATTTTATTTCAAATTATTTAGATAAACTAAAAATTCAAATAATATATAAACAATGAAATTAACTTTTTTTTACAGGTTTAAATATTACATATCAGTTATGCATCGATTTAATCGGTTAGTCTCAGGTTTTAGTGATTTTTAAATATGCATATTTTTAAAAGTCAAGACTGGATTATCGGATCACTAGTTTAAGTATGGTTCGTTTTAAATTTAAAAATACTGATTTAGATGCAAAATTATTTTAACTACATAAATTCTTTCAAATTCCAATATATATATTAAATTATTTATAAAAAATCATCATAAAATATTATGTGCTTACAAAGTTAAAACCAAACTTAAGTTTGAATTTGACCTAACCCATAAAATAAAAGTTAAGGCTAAAATTCTAGAAATTTGTGTATTTTTAAAAAAAACTTTGGATAATTATTAACATCACAAGTAACCAAACTATCAACTTATTTTTTTAACGTAAACAGTCAAGCTTGGATTTAATTTTGCACTTCGAACAAAACATACAAAATTAGTGTTTTCACTGCACAGTTACATCTACATAATACACTGCTTGACATTATTAATACAAAAGACATTTTTTGATATTGTTCTTTAAACATAAAATCGAATTGGAAAATTCGAAATTATATAAAACTAAATTATATAGAATATATCCAAAAAATAAATCCGCGCGTAGGTGCACATATCATGATCTAGTAAACCCTAAAACTAAAACCATTTTGAAGTCTTTAAACAAATATTTGAATGGAGGTGGAATCATCAAAATTATAAAATTCTATGGACATATGCAGCCTTAGAATTGAAATACTCGATCTGAATCTGATCTGATTATCCCTAGTGTCATCGTCCACTTCCTTGGATGGTCGGTTCTGGACCGGGTGGGCTCGAGACATAAAACGGCAGCGTTTAACAGAAAAAAAGAAGAAAAGATTAGAAGAACCGAAATCCCTTTGGTCTCTCTCTCTCTATCCCTTCTCTTCGCTCGCTCCCTCCCTCGCGCGTCTCAATCAGTTAAATCTATACCTTTACATGGTTGCAGTGACGTAACGGCTCAATTTGACCCGAAGAATGTACGGAGGATCTTCGAAACTCGGCCGCGGCAGGGGTGGAGGAGGCGGCGGCGGTGGTGGTGGACCAAACCGAAACCGCAATTCGTTCCCGCCTCCTACCAACCGACAACCTTCCCCCGTCGGGAGGATGTCCTCCGCTGGCGGTGGCTCTTCCGCCGCGTCGCGACAGAGGAATACCACCGGCGCGAAGGCGGCCGCGGCGGCTTCGTCTTCTCGTACGGTTGAGGAAACGTTTAGCCTTGTTCCGAGGGAGAGTCCTCCGGCTTTTGGGATGATAATAAGGTTAACTCCTGACTTGGTGGATGAGATCAAGCGTGTGGAGGCTGAAGGTGGAGCCGCTAAGATCAAGTTCGATCCGTTTCCTAATAATAGCACTGGGAATGTGAGTCTCTTATGCTTAACCCTAATTCCAATTGAATTTGACAATTAGATTTCAGTTAAGGTAACCCTAGATTAGTGGAATTGGAGGAATCAACTTCTATTGGAGAATAAGATGGTTAAGTTATGCATTTACCATCCTGTGGTAAACCTTATAAGCTTTCTAAACTATGGCCGTGGAAAAGAATATCTGGTGGTTAGGTTTGTTGGATTGCTACTTGGATAGCAATTGTTGGATTGTGTTAGACATTGACTTACTTATTTTTTGAGAATGTAATGAGATTGTTGTTTTAATGAGATCTCTATCTGTGGTTTTGTCACTGAAAGTGGTTGTCGATTGGGTTTATTAACCCTTTCTGCATACCTTTTTGTCATTTATTTCCTACTGCCTTTTGGGTTGTTGATATTGGTCTAATGTTCTAATTGCAATCTCCATATCTGTAACTTTTTTAACAGATCATTAATGTTGGTGGAAAGGAGTTCAAATTTACTTGGTCAGGGGAGCGTGGTGATTTATGTGATATATATGAGGAACACCAAAGTGGTGAAGATGGAGATGGTGTGCTTATTGAGGCTGGATCTGCTTGGAGAAAAGTGAACGTCCAACGAACTCTAGATGAGTCAACCACAAGCCAGATGAAGAAGCTCTCAGTTGAAGCTGAACAGAGAACCAAATCGCGCAAGTACGTATTCCGAACTAAAATTTAACTGCATTTGATATATGTAAATTTTTCCCTGCATAGTCTGTCCGCTTCTGCAAAGGTGTCTGTTCTCTTAGTTTTTCTAGTTTTGCAGTCTTCTATCGATAGGATAGTCTCATAACTCTTGGCACGATAATATATATTGCGGTTAGGCTGGTGTGGGTCCTTTTTACCGTACTCATGTACTTTAAGCTCTTTTTGTGGCACTGAGACTCAAGAGTGTAACAAATTGCATCGTTTTGTGTTCTTCTTTAACTCTACTCTCATCAAAGTGATTATGCCTGAAACTGCATATTTGGTCATGTCAGGGCTATTGTTCTAGATCCTGGGAATCCATCATTGAAGAAGCAGTTAGCTCGTGCTGAAGGTAACTTCCAGTCTATTACTTGGTCTCCATTGGAACAGCTTCTATCTATTTGAAATTTTGGGCTGCTAACATGAAACTTTTGCTAAACCTTGTTTCTACCTCCTATATTCTCTCTTTTCCTTTTAAGTAAGCGGTTTTAGAACATTAACGTGAGCGTAGATAGCCATTCTTGTTTGAAACTGAATCCCATGCTATAAATTTTACTGTATAGTCAGGTTTTGTTGTCTCTTGGGTTCAAAGCTTGTAATTATGTTTGGGTACGACTAATAGCTATCTAACGTAATCCCTGAGCTTTCAGCAAGTCCATGGAGAATGTCAAATAACCAGAAGAAAGAACCTCCGCCTAAGAAGCGGAAAGTTGATCCACCTCCAGGTATATATGAAAAACATTGCAATGAGACTGTGTAATAACACATTAGGGTTTCAAAGACTCTTATTTGCTATTATACTCCCTTACTGTTTTGTCAGTTCTAAGAGTATCAATTGTTTATTGTAGTTCCAATGGGTGGTCCAAAGCCTTCTTTCAGACCAGGGGCTTCAACCACTTCTATGAAAAATAGGCTATCAGCTTCACCGGGACCGTCTCCTTCTAATCAATACAATACTCCTTCATCCTACGGGACTGGGAATATTGCTAAAACTAATGCAGATAACGAGAATGTCACACCAGTCAGGGCAAAGGTCAGAGAAAGCATGGTTGCTAGCGAGAAAGATTTATCAACTTGGGAAAGTAATGCTTTAAGGGACACATCTGGGCGTCAAGAGACCAATGTTAATGAAGAAATTGACTTGCAGGCACTGCTAGCTGATCTCCTAAAAGAGACTCCAATGAGCTTGACGGTAATACATAGATCAAACTTCAGCTATATAGCTACTTTCATATCCAATATGTGTTTCCACCACGATTGATTCCACTCTCTGTTTCTCTTTAGGCATTAGAGAAAGCTGTTGGAGATAGAACCCCTAATGCGGCAAAGAAGATTGAGCCAATCTTGAAAAAAGTAAGTCGTGAAACTTTGGTGTGGTTTATGAGGTGCAGTGTGTATTATTGCGTCCCTAATTGTTGTTGATAATCAGATTGCAAATTTCCGAGCTCCAAAGTATTTCTTAAAACCAGACGCAGATTTGGAAAGATATAAAAAGCATTCAGTTGGTAGCAGAAGGTACGTGTACCCGAAATGATAGTCTCTTTGTCATTGCAGAATGTGACACTAGGAAGTAGGATTGACACAAATAATGCATATGATTTATAATGTTAAATAGGTGCTTGAGGGTAAAATCTATGATAAGAATAGAACTCAAGCAGTAGCAAAGCTGCTTGTTTAGTGGACAGTGAACACTAAATGAATGATTGTTAATATCCAATTTATAGTCTAACACATGCATCTATACTCTTACGTATGTCCTCTTCTCCTTATTGTCGTATCTGGTTTAGTAAAACTTTTATTTCTCAGCTCACCTGAACACGAGCAACTGCTTCCAGTCACTGAGTGCAGTCGCGACCAGTTACCTGTTCCAGGGGTTAGCAACATGGAGACCGTTTCTGCAAGCGAGCGGAAAGGAGAAGGTTCACAAGACTGTTTACCTGTGCATCTGGGAGAGTGTCTAAGTACGCAAGAAAATATTGACATTGAGCATCATTCACCTGGTATTCTTAATGAGGAAAAGAGATCTGAGAATAGAAATGGCCAGGTTACTAGCTCTAGTAGCGACAGTGATAGTGATAATAGTGACAGCGGGAGTGATAGCGGGAGCAGCAGTGATAGCGGGGCTTCTTCTAACAGCAAGGAAGTTTCTGATGAGGATGGTGAAAAAGATGCTGTCGACATCGATGGTCATGATTCTGATCCAGTTGACATCGATGGTCATGATTCAGATCCAGTTGACATCGATGGTCATGATTCGGATCCAGTTGACATCGATGGTCACAGTTCAGATGAGGGTCATGGTTCTGAAGCTGACAGGAAGATTGAAGAAGTTGGCATTTCAGGGCAGGAACAATTACCTTCTGGTCATGATAAGCTACGAGAGCGCCAAGATTTTATCGGGCAGTTGTTTGATGATACAGATAATACAACGAAGGATAGCTTAAAAAGTGACCAGCCTGGCATCTCTGAGAGGCTAGCCAGAGACCAGAAGCAAATGGCCCCTGATTTGGAGCACTACAGTCAGCAATCAGCACGGGTGAAAAACATAAAATCCCAGCAATTACCTGCCACAGATAAAGATTCACAGCCTCCAGAGCGCAAGTATGATATAGATCATCTCAACACTTCTGCCAGTCAAATGAGAGATCCATTTAAAGGACTTCAGAAGACATCTACTGAAAAGTTGAGCAGGCCTGGTCAAATGAAGGGTGATAGTTCAGGTAAATCAAACAAACATTCTGATGCCTTGGGTAATGTTCGTAAATCTGACGAAGATGGCCATTTTCCGCATGACACCCTTCCTAGTCGGTCAGGAAAGGCCTTCAGAGACAATCATAGGGATGATGTTCATTTGAAAAATAAGTTTGCAAGGAATAAAAAAGATGGTGAGTCATCCATTCGTCCCTCATTACCGTCTGACAAAGCCAACAGAAAACACGGTGAACTGGATGGAAGTGAGAAGGATTTCAAGAATGTGGCAGGGTTGGGCATTGGTTCATCTCCATTGGATAGCCAGAGAGCAAAATTACCTAAGGGAAATGGATCTACGCTCCAAAAACAAGTTTCGGACTTGGAGTTGGGTGAACTCCCTGAGTCATTGGGGGTAGATACATCACTGAATCAACTCGAAGAGAAAACTTCTTTTAGGCAGTCAAATTTAAAACCAAGCACTTCAGAAAACTTGGGTATTGACTCAGATAAAGGAAGGTCTAAAAAATCTGTCTCAAAAAAGCCAGCTCTTACACATGCCGGCAATGGTTCAAAAGAATCTCCCCAACACGTTGTTGAAGATTCGGAAAGATCCCAAAAGTTTGCTTTGCAGCCACAAGGGCAGAACCTAACAGGTACAGACACTGAAAACGGCTCACATAACAAGAATTTAGAGGATACAGCTTATAAACCAAGACAGAGAGATAGTAGAGCAAGAGTAGGAAGTAGTGTGGAAGGTTATGGAGAGACGAACAAAAAAACGCCCGTTATAAAGCAGGGCTCCAAACGACCATCCACATCCCGCTCATCAAGGGAGAGCAAAAGACACAAAAATGCAAGTTCTATGAATGGGCACAAAGATGCAACTTTTGATGAAGAAGACTCTTCTTATTTGAAATACGAGAAAGCCTCTCCTGACCATAAGGGACCTATTAGGGATCATTTGCAGTGAGTAAACTGAATATAATGTTCGGAAATCTAATCACCTTAGTATTTGTGGCTCGAAATAGACTGACATGTTTTCTTTTATTTCAGGTATAAAGCATATATGCAGGAATATTTGGATAAATATGATGATTACTCATCCATTAATAAGATATTAGAGAGCTACAGGTACCTATATGAATTCTTTGTTCAACAAATTCTCGGAGAATTTTTGTTGTTCTTGTTTATCTGCTAATCTTGATATAATATGTATATTTCCATTATTCCCAGAAATGACTTTCAAAAGTTGGGGGAAGACCTTAAGGTTGCAAAAGGAAGGGACATGGTGAGATATAACAAAATTGTGGAGGACTTGAACGAATCATATCGCAAATATGGGGAGGTGATATTCTATCTCTTACCCACTTTAGACATAGTAACATCTTATGGACAACGTTTTTTTAACATGCCCTTGAAGATTGAACTCAACTATTTACTGAAGTTTTCTAGGCATTAGATGATTTTCCATCTTTATTTATCTGGATTTAGATATATGAAATTTGGAAACGGCTTAGAGTTTGAAGAGGTTGGCCAACGATAAAATTGCTTTGCTTGTGTGTACGATTCGGAAACTAATGAAAAACATATCGCATTATGTACCTAGATTGAACATCATGATACGAGATTTGCCAGATTTGCTGTTGACTTATATACTAAATCTTTTTTTTTCCATTCTAATTTCACATTATACTTTGGTGATGATTTTCTTATATATGTTTATGTGCAGAGGCACAAACGTTTGAAGAAAGTGTTTATTGTTCTCCATGAAGAACTGAAGGTGAGTTACAAAGCTCCCACAGTTTTGGTTTTCATTTTCCTATGAGCTGTTTTGTTATAACAATGAATGTTGATTACCTCTTTGCAGCAACTGAAAGAAAGAATGAAAGACTATGCATCATCTCACGGGAAAGATTGATGTAAACTGGAACCAAAAATCTCTAGAAAAGATGGACCTCATATACTCGGAGGTGAAAAGAGGAGGGTTGATATTCATTTCTCCTTTGGAATCGAGTCATCTTGTTGATGAAAGATTAGCTGTTTTTTTTTTCTTGTGAAATTAGAAATGATTCGTAGGCCCAGTTTTGTGTGAGTTGGTTCTTAAGGAGACCTTTCGTAGATTTTCTATGGCTTATTTTGGTTGCTGATCTTTGAACCATTCGGTGACCAATATGTACATGATTTCAAAAGCAATATAAGACTCTTCTGGCTCTGCTTGATTTAACTTGTTCTTGTGTCGAGTCTTCCCACTTGTTTCCTCAAATCATTTGCAAGTCACAAGACCTCGTAATCTACCTTCCTTCCCCATTATTTAGATAACTTAATACTTTCAATATTTTCTTTATTTCAGTTCATCATCTCAATCTATATTGAAAAAGAAAGCTTCATTCGAATCTTATCAGATAGGTGAATTCAAAGGAATACTGAAGATATTACTAATTGGCAACGGAGAGATCGATTAGCCGGGGAGAAGCATACGAGTTGCGAATGAGTCTTTGGGATTGCAAATCATTGTACCGGAATTAGCCTTGGATATATGACCGTAACACACCAAACTGAATCAAAATTTTCAACTTTTGTTTTTTCTGGTTCAGTTTCAGTTTAGACTTTAGAGTTTAGTTCAGTTCGGTAACTGATTTAGTTGACAATCGGTTACTTTGTTTTTTCAAAAAATTTATACCAAACCATACAAGCTTTAGCCAAACTCCGAATCTGAACCAAACTAACTAAACCAACAAATTTCAACTCAGTTAACCTAAACTTTTATCTGAATAATCAAAACTATCTGAGTTTTTAATCAAAAAATAAACCAAAACTTTGACTGAAATAGAAAAGTTTGGTCTCTTCTAAAGTTCAACTATGTATATTTTTAAGAGAAACCGATATAACCAAAAACTAAATTCATAAACCTAGCCAGAATACTTGAGAGTTTACAGAAAAAAAAATCTCTTAAAACAAAATCAAAATCTGATTTTTTATCAACTATTATATTTACATAATCAGAAAAAGACATACAAAATACATGGATTTATAAGGCAACAAACACAACTAAAATAATACAGAGAGACAATACATCAAATACATAAAATATAGAAATGACTTTTCTTGAGAGGTTCTTCTAATCAACTGACGACCAATACTCTTAATCTTTTTACAATCTTCTAGTTTACGTCGCATTATAGACACCAACTTTTTCCTTTGTTGTATAATATTGGTCAAATCTCATCTATAGATTTAAATTGGATTTGAATGTAATTTATTGATTCATCTGATAGATATGGAAAATGAGACCATTAATTTTTGACGATTATATGAACATCGCATACAATAAAGAGTATAACTTCCAACTCTAAACATTAAATTACCCATAGTGGTTTCCATGAATTCACTAAAAAATCAGAATCCTTCATTATTCGATAGCAAATGTATTATATCAAAATATGGCAATTGTGAATGATCTTTTTAACAACAATGACATTTTAGAAATTTCCATCATAATTCAATGACCAGAAAAGAAAAACATAACTAGGAAACCACCACATGCGGAAGAAATGATATTTTTTTAAATTATCTTTACATAATTTATATTCGTTAATCAATCATTTTGAATCATTTAATAAACTAATTATTTTGTATGAAGATCAAAACTTAAAAAAATAATCTTATATAATAATAGAATGAAAGTATAATTTTTGTTTAAAAATGTGTAAATTTAAATGCTATATGTCTAGCATAACATTATTAAAATCGCAGTTATTTTGTTTTATCTTTTTATATATGAGAAAACGATAACTACCATAGCACGATTACAATAAAGAAACACCAGCAGAATACAGAAATCAATACTAAGAAACGCTAGCATATAGCATAGATAATTTTAGTAAATGGAAAAACATATATACTCTTTTAAAAATGGAAATAATAATTGACTACCGTGAATGCTTGTATCAAATATGCACATGATTCCCACAACGTACATGATCAAAATATGCAAAATTTGGAAGAATAAAAAACTAACCTTTCAATCTAGTAAAATAAAATTAAGACACCTCTGCTATTTAAATTTTTTTTTTTTGAAAAATGGAAAGACAAGATTCTTGATGGTAAATACCACATCTCTATAAAAATGAATAGACAATCCAAGGTGAATTGTGTTAAACAAATTATGGAACTACTTTATAAAGTTTGTAAAAGTTTGTATGCCAAATTTAAATGCAAACTATTTTTAAAATTAAATATGATTATAATCAGAGAATGTTAATTAGTTATTTGTTTCCTTAAAAGGACACTGTTAGGATCTTTAACAAAACATAAATATATTTTTCAAAAAGATTTAACCTTTCATTTTATTTGGCATTCAAAACCTTTCACATTAATTGAAATTTCCATTAAGTTACATAACTTTTCATTTTATTTGGCATCACAAACTTTAGAATTATTTGAGATTTTTGTTAAGAGACACAACCTTTTATTTTATCTATTAAGAAACATAACTTTCATTTTATTTTTTTAAAGAGACACAGCTTTCCATTTTATTTTGCATTTACAACCTTTCACATTAATTCTCATTTTTATTAAGATTCACAACCTTTCATCTTATTTGACATTCACCACTTTTGAAATTAATTAAGATTTTTTATTAAGACTAGATCGTTTTCCGCGCTACGCGCGGATAATTACTTTTAGAAATTCATACTTAATTTTCTTGTGTGATAATAAAATACTCCATATTGTATATCTGCTGTTTATGATATAGTTTCGTTCTTGTATTTTTGTAATAAGTTTTTAAATTAGTTTACTAAAATACCAAAATTAAGTTTAGAATACAAAAACAACATGAATGATTACTATATTTTGAGCTACATATAGAATGTGTAGTTCTAATTCATGTATAGAACTTAACTCTTATTTTTCTTTTGAATTCTTTGATAATTGTAAAGATTTAGTTAAGTTTTTGAGAATTATGTATGAACCTAATTTCATGTTTATATTAAATTTATATGTGTATGTAAATTTGGTTATATAAATGACACTGTTTGAAATTTTTCTTCTTATTACACAAACTGTGTCACTTTCTAATTTCAATATATTTTTAAGGTAACAACAACGCGGCGGAGAATCTTTAATTGATGTCGTCGCTGAAGAGAAGCGTGAGAAGACGCTTGAGTTCGCTGAGGAGCTCAATGAGAGACTTTGTGTTTTGGAAAGAGATGGATTTTGTGGAAGCTGTTGATTGCTTCAGCCGTGCCCTCGAGATCATGTGTCCATTTCAGTTTCTGGAAGTTTTTGATTGAGATTTTTCATAATCGATTTGGAGTTATGTTTAGGTTTAAAATATTTGTTAATCGAATTGAACTTTCATTGTGTTGATAGATCAGTCTGAATTTATGAATATGCTCTTTACTCCTTTGCTTATGATTTCCTTTCAGCTCCCTTTGTTTCTTCTCCTATATAAAACTCTTCCGCGAATTCCACTGCTTGGATAGAGTTTGAAAAGGGATGGATTGATGCGGGTGGGATATGATCATTGTGGGCTGTATAATGCTACTTTTCTATGAAAAGAACATTTTGTCATTTGAGATAAATAAATTCGATTATTTACTGGTATTTAATTGGTTTTTAAATTTTGTAACTTCGACTATTAACCACGAATATGTATTGTTAATTGTGTATTACTTCATTTGTGATATATAACAAATGAAACTTTTGGTGCCCTATTTGTTTCGATAATTTTTTTTGGGGGAATAATAGTTGATGTTTTTAAAAAAGGATCTGATTTTGTTTTAATTTTTCTCATATACTCTAAGTGTTTAGCTGTAACTGTGTAGTGACGTTGATATACTTCCACTCTGTTATAATATAATTCTGTTGGCTGGGAAGTATATAATATTTATGTTTGTAAAGAGCATAACAACCATTTTTTAATTATATATTTTTAGTGGCTGAGTTTTCCTAATCTGAAGCAGATTTTTTTTGGATATTTTTATGCTTTGCGAACCATGTCGTTTGGATGATGTGAGATGTGCGTTTTGTAATAACAATCCGATTTTTAATGTTTATTTTAAGAAGTGACCACTAAGAATGTCTATTATTTTTTGGCGTTTTTTTATTTGGTTAGTTAGATTTTTTATTAAATGTCTGAATGGTGTGGTCGTTGATTACGAATGGGCATGTGTTGTGTAGTATAGCTAAGTAATGGACGTTTTGCATAGGACGTGTTGGTCTTCTTATGTTTTTTTAGTTTTGGTTTTTCCGAATATCAAACACAGTGACCTTTATATAAGTATGAAATAAAATTAATTTGAGCGTTAAGATAAAGGATTATGGACCGTGCAACTCGTTTATTAATCATCTCATGAAACATATCAATAGCGATGTTATAGAGATGGTGTCAGGTTCCACACGTTTATTAATCATCTCATGAAACATATCAATAGCGTCTTTAGCATTACCGTTTTTCGCATATCCAGAGATCATTGCGTTCCACAAAATCAAGTTTGGTGACTTCATCTTACCAAACAGAATCTTGGCGGTTTCGACTTGGCCACACTTTGCATACATGGTGTTGAGAGAGATGTGCATGTCAGGCTCTGTTTCAAGACCCATCTTCACAACCGAAGCATGAAAAGCTTTACCTTGCTCTAAATCTTGCAAACATGTTAAAGCATTGAGAACGCTTACCAAAGCTATCCAATCAGGCTTCACATCCATCTTCCTCATCTGACTGAAAATCTCTAACGCCTCCACAGGCTCACAGTTCTGAGCATAAGCTGAGACAATAGCCGTCCACGAGACCACCGTTCTCTTAAACATTGGCAGTCCTTCAAACACAGCTCTTGCACTCCCCATACGCCTGCATTTCGCGTACAACGCAATGAGACCGTTCTGAACAAACCCATCACCTTCGAATCCAAGTCTAAACACCTGAGCATGCACAAGCCGACCCATCTGAAGATAAGACAAACCGCTGCAAGCTTTAAGAAGATGAGGGAAAGTGAAAGAATCAGGAGAGACACGAGCGAGTTGCATCTTTGAATACATGAGAAGCACATCTCGGAAGAGATTGTTTCTTGAATAGCCTGTTATAATAGCATTCCAAGGGAATATCTGAGGGCGAGGCAATTCGTAGAACACCTTGCGTGTGAAACAAATGTCACCAAAGGCAGAGCTTGCGTGGATGAGCTTGGTGATCAAGAAACCACTGAACTGTAAACCTAATACGAATAAACGTGCGTGGATTTTCCTAAGGTGAGGTTTATGAGTAGAGCTATTGATAAGCGAGGCGTAGAAAGAATCTGAGTCGATCCCACTATTGTCTACATCAAACACGAACATGTTTTTTTTTCACTTGAAAAAGATCAAAGCTTTACATATAGCAAAACTGCAGAGAAGAGATGCTTCCGACATTGTTATTCCTATGTCCTCCTGACAATATATTGGTAAGTCTTCGCCATATTCATCTCCACAAACAAAAAAAAGTATGTCAACAAAAAAAAACATAACAAAACACCAAGTGCAAACAGAAACTCAAATTGAAGCAAATAAAAGTAAAAGTGAACACAGATCCCTCGGTTATTAGCCACTTGTCAAAAGTTGGACAAATTTCTGGACTTGTTTGTAATAAAAACAAATGGTGCACCTATCATCTAGTTCATCAAGTTTGCATGAACTTGGTGGGAGCAGAATTACCAAATTTTTACGATAGGCCCTCCTCCTGACGATGGGAACTTCCATCAATGAAGCCTTGACCTAACTCCAGGCTTTGTCTATCCCAGTAAGATCGGTTTTCCAGCCATGTAAGTCCAAAAGTCTCTTTTTCTAGTGAGCAGATTTAGGATAGCAAAGAGGTAGTTAACTTTTTCGTAAAAATCATCTGCTGAACTCTTGAGATGGTAAAGTTTTTTTCTAGAAGAGTGTAAGTCGAAGCCTAAATATAAGATGAAACTTCAAAAGAAAGTAAGGGATCAATGAACTATGCTCACATCCTCTGGTTTCGCAAGCCATTCAGCACTCAGCTCAGTTATATGGCAAAGTCCTTCTCTCCCTGGTGCAATCTCTACAAAGGCACCATAAGGAGCCATTGATTTGATTTCACAATTCCTGATAAAAAGAAAGGTCAGAGTTCAAGTCCATGTAAGGTGAGGCCAAATGAGAAAAGACATACCTGTAGATATCACCAACAGCTGGAACCATTGTCAACCCACTAATAATGGCTTTCGCCCTCTCCAGACTCGCCACATTGTTTGCCATAATTTTCACCTTAACAAAGAAAAATGTTTAAAAAGCTGAGATGATGAAACAACCATAATGTACAAAAGACATAGAGAACAAAGAAAAGCAAAGTCATGTAGATCTCACAATTCCATCATCTTGCATATCAATGGCTTCAACTACGGATTCTTCAATGATACTCTTTACTTTCTTCCCACCAGAACCAATAAGGGAGTATACTTTGCTTGGATGGACCTGTAGCACACGAAAAGGTAAAAGTCGAACATATAGCCTTCTCCTTTGTAGCCTTCTTCTTTGGCTCCTAGACCCAAAAAAAATGGAAGCTTCAGATCCTTTTACACTCACTATCATATAAATCCAACTTCAAAGACAAAAACAGTACCTCAGCGTCAGTTTTCTTTGTGCTTGGCTGCGCTTCTGACTTCTAAACAGGCTTTGCACTTCCTGCAGCTTTCTTTGTATTAGAATTTGCATCCACCTTGACGACAGTTTTGATACCTGCGTTTAGAACACATGAATATCAGATAACTCACCTCAAAGTCATCTATATAGAAAGATGTTAGTATCATCTACAAACCTCCAAGAGATTTATATGAGATCTGTGTGCTTACCTCCTTGGCAATGTTACTGAAGGCTTGAATGTATTGCTCTGCAAGTCTCAAACTCGCAGCCTGCAAATTGGACTATAAGTTCCTACAAAACTTGGAAACAAATGCATAATGGAAAAGATAACGGAGAAGTGATTCACGTTACTCTGTTCCTATGAAATAGGAAGTGAAGTAGTGATCTGATTATTTGCATAAAACAAAATTAAAAATAGAAGACTAAATCTGAGACTTAATCATTGAGCTTCAGCTTGCGTAGATGGAACTTCCATAGTCAGTTTTATTTGCTGGCTTATCAAATTCACTACCTAATAAGTGAGAAACAATGAGTTAGTGAGTTAAAAGGGGTATTGCTTACCGATATACACAGAAGCAACGACGTGAATCCCGACAGAGATATATGAGCCATCGAAGGTTACCGACTTCTCATCATCGGCGAATCCAGGAAGTGATCAGGGAGAGAAATCGGCAGAATCCAGGAAGTGAACAAAGGAGGCTCAGGACAGAGCTGAGAGATCGTAGAAAGCCATGGAGTCTTGATCTCTTTGGCTTCTCATCGTTAAAAAACGATTAGAAAGTCGGACCAAAAACCAAACCAACGTGAAAACCGACGTGGATGTTTGAAGCTCTACTATTGGTCGAATATATTTGTCTATGTGGACATAGTGAGAGGGTTTTATTTGCACCTTTTAATCATAGTAGATACACAACTTTTCATTTTATTTAACATTAACAACCTTTAAAATTAATTGCAATTTGTATTAAGTGACTCATCTTTAATTTTATTTATTAAGAGACACAACCTTTCATTTTATTTTTGTAAAAAGATATAATTTTTCATTTTATTTTGTATTTACAACCTTTCACACTAATTGGCATTTTTATTAAGATTTACAATTTTCTTCTTACTTAGTATTCACAACCTTGGAATACACAATTTTCATAACATATTGTACGTGTATGCTTCATGGAATCTTATGCAAAACACAACATTTCTTTATAGTGTTGTATCCAATCAGAAATTTTTATAAAAATTCATCTAAGTAAAAGTTGCAACTATTCAGTGAGTCCACTTATGTCTATTCACAAATCAAACCGGCATCAACCCGTTAACCGTTAACTGCATATAACAATCTTAAACTTTTGTTAGATCTCGTGCCTCTTAATAGTTTTTACAATGTAATGTTCTTTTAATGATAAAATGATTTTTAAGCAAGATAAAAAACAGTGAGAGAATATATATTATATTAGTTTAGAGGTAGTTATTTTTTAGAAACTTCAAAATTGAATCCTTTTATAATATTTTTAAAAAAGTTATATATGATCTTTTCATCCTTCCCTTTTACATTTTTTTAAATTAACTATTTGTTGGAGTATATCATTATTTTGTTAATTGTATGAAAAAATTGAGTGTTTTAAAAAAAATTAATAATATTTTAAAAAGGTTATGAAAGTTGTGTCATCTCATAATAAAAATTGTTTCTTCTTAAAAGTTGTATCTTCTTAAAAAACTGAAATATATTAATTCAAAAGTTGCATTTTTTATTGTGTCTTTTCTTAAAAAAATTATCTATGGCCATTGGATTAATTTTTTTTTTTTATAAACAATCTTGATGTTTTAGGAAGTTTGCTAAACAAAATAATAGTTGAAAGATTGTATTTTTCATAAAAACTGTAATATATTAGTTCTAAAATAAATGGTGTCTTTTCATAAAAGGTTATCTAATATTTTGGAAGTGGTATCTTTACATTATAAAAAATGGGTGGTTCAAAAAATAAAATCTAAATTTTTTTAATAAAGGTTAAAAACCTTTGAAATGTTGTATATTTTCATTAAGAAAAACATAAATATATTAGGATAAATGTTTCATCTTTTCATTCAAAAAACAGTTGTATCTTTTCATATCAAATTAACTAATATTTGAGAAGGTGCTTCTTCTCATTAGAAAAAAATTGTCTCTTTTCAATAAACTTAGGTATTAAAATAAATATCTTCTAAAAAATCAATATTAATATTTAAACTTATGAAAAAAGTATGACAAATATGATTGTGTCTATTAAAATAAAATATAAGCCTCTTTAATGAAGAGTTGCAAAATATTTGATAACATCATCAATCATATGAAAAACAAATTTTGATCCATTAAATTTTAAAATCAAGTTAACTATGACCATTAGATTGATTTTTTTTTTCCTATAAAAAAATATTAATGTCACTTTTAGTTTGCTATTATATATAGATTTTGATTTAAGATCGGAAGAAATTAAGAAAAATCTGTAATCAAAATTGGATCACAAAATCTGAACTTGATTTCCTAAACTAAACAAGAAATTGTTGTGTGAAACAAAATCGGGAATTTATGTCTGAACCAAATCTAAAAAACACAAACTGATATATAACCGGAAGACAAAAAAATAGTCCCAACCGCCTCTTTGCCCTAAAGTCAAGAAAAAAAGAAAACTCTCTCTCTGCGTTGTTTCTGGAGGAGGAAGACAAAACCCTCAGAGAGTAAAAAGAAACAGCGTGAGTTCCGCTGCTACTGATTGATCGGAGAAAATCGTGAAATCCCCCTCATCTTCTCGATTCCCGGTTGATAAAAAAACCCTTTCCGTCGGTAACAGTTTTCAGGGAGAGGCTTACCTCGATGAACCTCTCTTCCAATCTCTAGATCAATTTTGTGGGTTGGGTGTGATGGGGAGTAGTGATGAGCGAAACAGTCAGGCGATTGATGCCTCCGTTGGAGGTTTGGTTTGGGTCCGACGCCGTAACGGGTCCTGGTGGCCGGGTCGGATCATGGCCCATCACGAGGTTCCTGACGGTACCATCGTTTCTCCCAAATCCGGCACTCCTATTAAGCTCCTTGGTCGTGACGATGCTGGCGTGTGAGTTTACTCTCTTCCTTTTAGCTTTTGATTGTTTTGTTCTGTTGAAATGAAAAAGTTTAAATTTTGGTTTGCTTTTTAATCTCTTTTTGTTTCTCCAGGGATTGGTATAATCTTGAAAAGTCAAAGAGGGTGAAGGCGTTTCGTTGTGGGGAGTATGATGCTTGTATTGAGACTGCTAAGGCTACTGCATCTGGTAAGAAGCCTGTCAAGTATGCTCGACGTGAAGACGCCATTGTCCATGCTCTCGAGATTGAGAATTCCCTCCTTGTAGGCAAAGTTGATGATGATGATGATTTGTGTATTGAGAAAGCAAGCACGTCTTCTGACTCCACTGATGTGGCAAATACAGAAGGTGCGTTGCAGACTAGTGTGTCTTGCAAAGAAACCAATAATGGGAAAGCTTCAAAGGTGCAGCCTTTATCAGAAAAGAGGAGAAGAAGAACACCTAATGATCCGGAAGATGATGGGAGAGAAGGGAATAAAAAACGAATGAGAGGGCTTGAGGATATAGGATCAAAAGGAAAGGGTAAGCAGGAAAATGGATTGGTAAGTGAGGAGGTAGACATCAGTGGTTCTGTGCCGAATGGGATTCTTGCTAATGGTAGTAGCTCTCCGTCAATGAAAGGTAAAAGGTCGCCGGTTGTAAATGCTAATGACAACTCTAAAAAGAAAAACCAACGACGGCCACTGACAACAGTGTTAGAGAGTAGTACGGCTTTGGTGTCTGTTCCTGTTACCTGTGACGAACTTGTCAATTCTGATTGTTCGCCTCCTCTAGGGTCATCTGAAAACAAAGTTTCTGCTGCTATCGACAATAATAAGTTGGACAGCAATGAGGTTTCATGTGAGAACGGTGATGTTTCTTTAAATGCTTCTGAAAATGTTGGTGAAGTGATCCATATCAAGGCAAAAGAAAATCTATCAGTGTTGGCAAAGGATGACTCATCCATTGATGTTGAAGAAGAAAAACACTCTGCAGGTATAGATGGGTAAACCTTTATATCAAAGTTCTAGTGATTGAATGGTCCCTTTTGATCTGAGGACATTTGCAGTTTGTGTGTCTATTTTAGTTCACACTTCTCTTAGTTGGATTAAATCTGAATGTCTCCACTTTGAGGAAAAGAGGAAACATAATAGCATGGATTAAAGTGCTTATATGACTAATATCTGGACAACTCATCTGTGCTAGAATACTAGTGACTCTTTGTTTTGGCACTGGGTGGCTTTCTTTTCTATCCTTATTCAACTCAGTGACTAAACTATTAGAGATGTTTCCTAATATTTTGTGTGTGGCTAATTGTTTCTGCGTGTTTCTGGTCTTGTGGCTTAAGATGGTTATCTGCTTGTTTGGATCAAATACTTGATCAGTTCGTTGGATCGGATTTGGTAGCTTCTTGTTCTAGTTTGTGATTAGCATGACTTTAACTGACGTGCATTGTTGTTCCAGGTACTTCAGCGGCAGTTTTCACATCTTCACCCGCGAAAGCTTTGGCTCTTGTTTCTTCACCAACGAGGCAATGTGATGATGTGGTGAAGATTGAAGGATGTAATGGATCTGCTTGTTCAAGCCCATCAGCTCCACTTATCAATGGGATTGAGGATAACACTTCAAAATGGCAGCTAAAAGGGAAAAGGAACCCAAGGCAGATGAGTAAAAAACAAGAAGAACGAAGAATTGCTTACGCTGAAGAAGCCAACAACAACTCTTTGCCTCGTTATTCTCTCTCCGATCAAAATCCACATGGTCATTTCAGCGTTATGGGAAGAAACTCTCAACTGTATGACGTGAAGATAGAGGAAAAAGGCAGCTATAAACCCAGAAATGTCCCGATGATTTCCCTTATGAGTAAACTGGAAGCTATCGTCGGTCATCCTTCAACGGTTGAAGTGCTTGGGGATGGATCGTGTGACCGCATTTTGTGTAGTCATATCAAGTCATATGTTGTGCCAATGGTTGCTGGTGAGGTGAAGCCAAAACCATCATGGAAAAACAAATCCAAGAAAAAGAAACTATACATTCCTCCACATAAATCATCAAAGTCAAAGAAAGCTTCTTCCCTATCCATAAAGACAAGGTGCCTCTCTGCTCTAACTGGCCAGAAGCTGACGGTAATTAGTAAGAAGAAAGTGATGACAGAGAAGACAAGAGAAGGGATCGTCTCCTGCATCCCTTTGAAAGTAGTTTTCAGTAGGATAAACGAAGCAGTGAAAGGGTCGGGGAGGCAAATGCATAGAGCATTGCCATCTTCAGGCAATAATAATACATGATGAGATGAGTTTGGTCCTCCCTGGTTTGTTTTTCGCCTCTATTTCTTGTCATTTTTCTTTTTCTTTCTCGCCTCAGGTTTAAGATGAAACTAGCCCGGTTTTAGTGAGTGCTGGATTGGTTTTACTGTATAGTACAGAGATATCTTAGTCCTTGTGAGACAGAAGGAGAGAAAAGAATGTTGAAGTGGATATATGTATATGTAATTATATTAGCAAATAGCAATTGGTGGTGGGAGGTGTAATATTAGAAGAAACAAGAAAAAAAAACTCTGATTAGGTGGAAGAAGACATTGTTGCTCATTTTACACATGATTGTTGTAACTCTTTAAAAGTTCTTGTCAAACTCAGATGGAGAAAAACTCGTTATAGCTCATTGGTTCTTTTTATCTCTGCATTATGTTCAGACACACCATCTCTGTTTGCAAATTGAAACTTCCACAAGCTCTAGACTATGTAATAAACATAGCGATAGCCAGCGACATGCCGCCTAACTCTATTCTTCAATGTGTTTGGTCAATGGTTTTGCAAAAACCGATCAAAGAAAAGTCATATTACAAGTTTCTAACTGGAATAGAGAGAATCAAAAACATCTAGATTCCATTTGGGAAGGGACAAGAGAAGAATATGCGTTGACAAGTCAAACTTCAACCGAACCAGGCATGATATTTCGCTTACACGTCTTTTACCTTAAACCCATATCATGTCTAATGACTTGTAAGACTATCTTTCTTATGTCTGCGTATTTCTCTGTTATAAAGTCTCTTCACAACTCGAAAAATTACAGCAATTCTTAGCTTTTATTTGAAGATCTCTCTGTCATGTCTGTCAAGAAACAGGCATCAGAGAGAAAAAACAATGGAAGCCAAAAGTCGAGTTCTTATCGATGCTTGTCATTCTCTTTCCTGGAGACATCAACGGATGGGAAGAATAAACCATTGTGTTTGAGTCGTATGGATTCTAAGAAGCTCAAGGCAGGTATCGTGAAGTGGGCAAAGCGTGTTGCAGCTTACGCTCGTCAACTTAGCTCAAGAAAACGAAATTAAGACCAGAAGATGAAAGCTCTTTGGAAGTTGTACTCGGTTTACATTGATCATGTTCTTGTTGAAGTCAACTACTTATCTTTTGTTCTTTGCAAATAATTGTTCATTCAAGTCAGTTCATGAAAGGAGAAAGTGGTGTAATGATGTTTACTAATCTTGTCTGCCAATGCTATTAGAGACGTGCTGATCCCAAAAAAAATCTAATTTAAAATCTTAATTCCCTCAAGCTAAAACAATATCTGTTTTAATTGTTTCACATCTGCTTAGCGACCAAATGAAGCAGACATGGTCACAAGAGAACACAAGAAAGCTCAAGCAAGCAGACACATTCAATGTGAGGAGTGTGAGGGAACATATCCACTGGCTGCACACTCATCAGTTTGTAGCAACCCTTTATATTCTTCTCCTCCTACGTTTCAACATCACCACGTTTCGTTGTTATTTACCTTTACAAAGTTATATAAAGAGTAAAGATTCAAAGTGGAGGATTTGATTAGATACTAACCACGCCATGACAAAGGTAATCAAGATCTCTAGCGCAGGTTGCAGGGTTACATGAAACATAAATGATCCGTGGAGATTTAAGGTTTAGCAGAAACTTGATCAACTTCATGTGCATACCAGGTCGATTGGGATCTGTAAGAAAACGCTTCTCTAATGAGTAAGCAAGAAAGAATCAGGTAATAGTATAAGAATTAAGATGAAAAAGATTATAACCAGAAATAACGATATCAGGTTTAGGGAAATTGCTCCCAAAATCCTCTCCTATTTTATTTAGATCCCCTTGGATGAATGTTGCATTCTCTATGCCGTTTATTTGAGCATTCTTGTGTGCATCTGTTATTGCTTGTGGAACTACTTCATAACCATACACATGCTTCGCCCTAGAGAGAGAGGAGAATCAAACCCAACACCTCAGCAACAAGCAAAACTGCTAATATTTATTATCCTTTGGCAGTACTTTAATCTCAGATTTCTACCTTCTGGCAAGTGTAAGACCGATGGTACCAGTTCCACAGAAAAGATCAAGCACAACTTCTGAGCCATCTCCTTTAAGTCCAGCACATTCCTCAATTAGCTTATACAGAACTTCAGCCTACACAGTGAATGCTATTTTAGTTTCAACAAATTTGTGTTTAATGGTTGATGCTGTGAGAGAGGAATCAAGCTGGTCTGGTTACTTGCTCCATATACCTGATGAGTGTTAGTCTGAAAGAAAGAGTTGGCTGAGATTTGAAATGTAAGGCCTCTCAAGACCTCTGCGATTGTTTCTTTACCGTAGAGAGTATATTCTTGTTCCCCGACAGATGTATTCCCAACAGAGGAATTTACATTATTCATGATGCTTACCTGCATTTTTCATGACCCAAAGAAAAGTATGCAAGTCTTAAAATACAAAGCAGGAAAAAATGTAATCAATCTATTAAGGGCTGAAGGAATGAAGCAAATAAAATTGTATACGAACCACTTCAGGAATTGATGAAATTTTGTCAACCAGGGGCTTCAACAACTCTGGCTTATAAGAGGATGTCACAAAATTGACCATGAGTTCTTGTGAACCAGTCTCCACGTTCCTAAGTCAAGTTTGATCATAAGAAAGTTTTAACAAAACTTAGGAGATGAAAGAAGAACTACTGCTAACGATCATACGAAGACACAAGAATGATTTTTACTTCCTTCAGTTCTATTAGGAGAACAAGTTGCTAATTTTATTGACATTATGATTCAAGTACCTTCAATACCTTCCAGTTCTGAGCATCAAATGTTTAAGAAACCCGGCATGAGAACGAGCATTATAGGGCGAAAGACCTAATTCAGGATCTCTCCAGCAATCTTGAACAGCAGCAAGAACCTATATGGATTATAACAAAATGTTACTAAGTGATACTCAAAGAAGAGCTCTAACTTTGAACTAAACTGCTTTCACCATACCATATTAGCAGGCTCGCTTTGTAACAAGCACTTGTCAACATTCAAAACCTTGTCAAAAAATCCAGGAGCGTGTAGCCCCAAGGCAAAGCTCTTAGGACCATCTTCTCTCTCGCCCAACATCTCAACCGGAAGCCATCTTTGTGGACCAAATGAAAACTCCATCTACATTTCAAATTGGGAAAGCAACATAAGAAGCTGAGAGACCAAATCAACCAAAAGGGACACTTGAGACCAAACAAACCAAACCTTGTTACGGTAATTGAACTGGGTATCACAAGGAACAATAGGCTTCAAGACAGTCTCAAGACCAGGAGTGTTATCAGAAAACCTTCCGACATGCGTGATAAGCTCATAAACTTGTTCCTCTTTAGCCCTAACCTGAGCTTCATAAGACAGATTCTGAGCTTTGCAACCACCACAGTAGGAAGCATACTCACAAGGAGCTTCTACTAAGTCCCTATGTGGAGTTAAAGTCTTGATCTTTGTCACCTAAAACAACAGTTTCAACAATAAGCAAATAAAACCAAATAAAAAGGATTGTAACTTTATAGCAATAAAGGTTGGATTTTTATGGAAACCTCAGCGTAGCTGCCTTTACGGCGAGTGACACGGCCGAGAAAACGCTCTCCGGGAAGAGCACGGTCGCACATGACGACGAAGCCAGTGCCATCGACTTTACAGATTCCTTTGCCTTTGAATCCTAAACTCTCGCAGACAAGCTCCACCGTCTGCCCTCGTTTCGGGTAATACGGTGCCGTTTTCTTCTCGGAGGTGTTCTCTTCGTTCGCCTTCAGTGTGTTGTTACCGCCGGAGAGCTCAGAAGCAGAGAGGTGAGATAGAGGAACCGCGGAGGAGGAGCATCGGAGCTTGTGGAGCCAGGAGCGCGTGGGGAGCACGTACCTGAGCCTGAGGGCATGAGCAGGCGTGGTGGCTAACATTGGAGATGCTGGGTTTTAGTGAGAGAGAGAGAGAGAGCTGGAAGAAGACAAGCGACTCAAAAGTTGGAGTAAGTTGTGATAAGCCGGTTCGGGTCTTTATCAATAACCCTGATCCGAACCGACTTAATCGGACCGGGTTTGCATTGACTGATCCTCAAATGCACATAGCTAATCCTCAAATCTCTCATTCTTCTCAAACATTATTCTTACGTTCTTCACTTCCATTTCTCAAAAATCAAACTCAAACTTTTAGTCATTCATCTGGTCATTTCTTATTATTCAATTTACATCTACTTTATTCTATATGATAACCGTGAGAACACAGATTTTTAAACTTCCTCATTGTTCTTAATCAAAATTAATAAACATGTTCGAACTATTCGAAATTTCTGTAAAATCCCAAATCTATCAATTCTTCATCATTTTTAATCTATTTTCTTTCTTATAAAATCAAAATTTTCACTTTCAATTTTTAATATTGAAGAATACAAAGACTAGGACAACTAATATAATCAAACTAGTACAACTAGAATGTATATAATTAGTACAACTACAACGAGAGTAACTAGTATAATAATAACGTGTATAATTAGTACAACTTTACAATTAATATGACTATATTAGGAGTTTCTTTACCAATTGTACTATTTACGAAAAACTTATCTTCATATATTTGCTCTCGAAACCAAAGAAGGCAAGTGTCGAGCCGAAAAAGGTTGTAGTAGAAGATGATTAAAAGAACATATTCCAAAAGATGATACAAAATCCATCATAACTTCAAAAGGATGTATAAACATTTATGTTTGGTGTTCGAATTACAACAATAATGGTTTGACTATGATATTATTATTAATAATTTAATTGTGGTAATACTTGAATTGTTTTTAACATTGACTGGTAGGCTTAGCCAGAAGGTAAGCCGAAGGATTATTGCTGCATGTTGCCTCCAAGTCCATGTTGCTCACCAGAATGTAAGCTGGATGACTGTTGTGTGGGGTCTGCATGGGGCGTCCAATTTCATAATGCTCAGCAGGAGGTAAGCCAAAAGATTAGAGTTCTATGTTGCCTCCAAATCTAGGATGCTCAACAAAAGGTAAGCTGAAGTTTTGTTGCTGTGGGGCTTGCATGGTTCCTCCGAGTTCATGATGTTTCTGGTGATTGCGGACCTGAGTAAGATTGAGTTCATGTTTTTGTGAGACCAATGTTTCGTATTGAGCGACTACACATGGATTGTCGTGAAAACTTTTTAGACGTATCTCTGCGACATTAAATTGGGTGTCAAAAACATCTTGCCTCTCATGTCTATGAACTTTATTTTACTACAATGGAGACACTTATATAAGTAATAATAAAACAAAGATCAAAATTACAATACATAAATAAATGCAAAAAAAACGAAGAATTGCAGAGTCAAGATGATTCATCTTTTTTCTTAGATCTCCAAACGTCCCGTAGTGTGATAGTTTCATAGCTCTGAGATTCCCATGGTATAACTGCATATAACTACATATAACTTCTGTCTCCCATCATCGAAGAATAGAACATGTTGAACCTAACTTTTGTGTTTTACTCTCAAACTCAAAAATAAATAAAAATAAAAATAAAACATCATTATTCAACATAGGAGAAGTGGTTAATGTTGTTGATTTTCACATGTGTATGTCCATCTTTTCTAAATGACTGACAAACCTTTATATAGAAAGTGCAAACATCACATCATGCTTTTTAAAAACCATAAAGTTAAAAGGGCGTAATTAAGTCATTCAAGGCAAAAAATATCAATATTATGTATTTGACCAAATCAAATATATATAATATTTTTTCCAATTTGGGTTTGCATTTTATGCTTATACAAAGCATAAAGATAATCTTTTATTTTTAGACAACAAATAACTAAATTATAATATATGCCCTACCGATTCAGATAACCAAACCAATGATAATCATAAATAAATTTATATGAATAAGTAATGGACATAATATCCAACTAACAATTTCCAATCAAAATATTCAACGCATGACATTTGCTAATTTTAGTCAAATTTAAAGCTTTACAAATTTTGTAAATCACTTATTTTGTACTAGTTCTCATTCAAACCAATTTTTATTTTTGTATATAGTTACACCATTTCATAGTATGAAACATTCACTTATTCTGACGACCAATAATTTACCTACAAATGATATAAAACCATTTCGTCAGAAATGAGTTCCAACAACATGCTTATGTTCAGGAAGGTCTTCAAAATCTTTTTCAGGTACTTAACGGTGAAACCCTGATTAATTATCTTGAATTTCTCTTTATTCTCTCCAGAGCAATAAGGAATGAAGATGCAAATCTGGTGGGCATCTTTTCTTGTGTTGTTTACAAACGGCACATCGTGTCATCTCCTCTGCGTAGAATAGGAAATCAAGAGTTATTCAAAAATATTCTAATAAAACAGAGGTAACACAATAAGAACTCACATTTCTTACAGAACAAGTAATCAACGAACCATTTCTCACACAAATCGAACAAGAGTCATGAGCATAAGACAAAAATTATTCCACAAAACAGAGGGTATAACACCATAATAACTTACGTGTCTTACCAAAAAAAAAAGTAATCAATGAACCATTCCACACACAAATGGGACAAGAGTCATGAGCATGAGACAAAAATCATTCCAAAAAAAGTAATCAACGAACCATTCCTTACACAGATCGACGAGATAACATTAAAATCTAGAGTCCTAACATCACTAAATGTTTGGATATATGGGAGAGAGCTAGATTGTCCTGTGAATTTCTATAAGAAAAACAAATAGATGAATACATATCCTGAGTGATTTTTTGTGTTTTATATCAAACAAAACAAAGATGAAACGGGTAGAAATTTCATTCTTAACAAAACAGCGGATAACACAATAAGAACGCAACGTTTCTTACCAAAAAAAAAAGTAATCAATGAACCATCCCTTAAGAAAAGAATAGAATCTAACAAAACATAAGAGCACATGTTTCTGCGAAAAAAGTAATCAACGAACCACATGCTTTTAACGACGGAAACAAACAAACAAACAAAAACTGAGTTGAAAAGAAAGGAGAAAACACAAAAAAAACAGGAGTGATCTCAATGACAATGCGATCAAGGCTAAGAACATTAGAGAAAAAAATAGAGTCGAAGAATCTAACGATCGTTTCTGCTATTGGATTGAAGAAACTTTGGTGAGAAAAATCTGTTCTGATGAGTAAAAGAAAACAACAATATGGCACTGGTTTGGGACTAAGAAACTGACTTCAAAAGAATAATAGAAAATCTTGACAATTACCAACAATAGAAAGTACTGTTTATACGGTGAGAATGCATTAATTGTATACAAGTAAGTTTCAGGGTTGTTTGTTTAATACAGTCATAATCAAACCATAAACGTTTTTGTATTGTAATAGACGGTCTCTAACTGAGACCATCAGTTACAAAGAAAGACCAGCTCCATTAACATAGACATAAATATCCAACGTACTTAGGATTTTAAATGCTTTAGTATGTTCTTTCTCCGAGTTTTCTTATATTTAAGCTCTCCGTTTCCGAAAGTAGATACCAAAAGGAAAATCAGATTAGAGTTTCAGAGGACATCCCTCCGCTGCAATCATGAGACAAGATTTAACCCATTTGTTAAAACCTTAATCTTGTTGAGATTTTAGGCAACTTTAGTCTAATTATGTGTATCTTAACCTCAAGAAAACTTGCTTCCCTCCTTGTGTAGGTAACATAGATTTTCTTTAGTCCCAAAAGTGTTGTATCTCTGTCTGTGTACGCTTAACTCGATTCACAAAATCTTGATCTGTTCATCAATAAACTGACTAATGGGGAAGGAGTAAGGGTTTAAAGATACATCAGCTTCCATTTTAAGAACTACAAACCAGTGAGGGACTCTTTTACCAATGTGGGTGCTTCAGGTTTTTTTGATGCTCGTTTGTTTTGGCTCTTGGAATTTCAGTATACGAAACTGATAATTGATTAGTACAATGTTTTGATAAAATATTATTTTCATACAACTTACTTTTTCAGAATATGAAAGATGATAGTCAACATCCACAAACTTATTCTGGAGCAATTTCAGACAATCTGGTTATTAAAAGGTGTGTATGCTATCATCAAATTGTTGTTTTTTTTATAGTGACACTGTTAAACGAGAAACTATTTGAGAAAGAGAAGAGTTGGTTCGATAAGTTCCTTGAATTAATGCATATTTGGCACATGCCTAAGAATGATAAACATACAATAGGTTTATCTATGAATACTTTTTCTTAGGACGTTCATTTGGAATCATATGATATGTTGGTTTGTGGTGAATGATGTTCCTACTAAGTATTCCATTAGGAAGCATTGCCTTATTTTTTTGGATTATCTTATTATAGCTATGGATCAAATTGAGAAGAGTCTGATAGATTTCAGTTTTAGAATTTTTTTTGTAAGAAGTAATGACATATTTGTCAAACAAAAATATTATTTTCTATGGATGATTCATCAGAATTGGTTAAATAGAGTTGTCATTTGCTTCTTAAGCACAACCATATATAAATGGTACGAAAATAATTGGTTTCATAAAGCTTTTCACAATCAAAGTTTTTGATAATCTGAATTTGTGTAAAACTTTTTCGTGGGAGAAATACGCATTTTACTTGTGCATCAATGTGATTTTTCACTATGGCGAAATATTTTAAAGGTGCGATGCCAAAGTCATTGTGTTTTGCTGGTTTCATAAACATATACGTGTAGCTTAAATATAAAACCAGCAAAACATAATAATTTTGTTGGAATATTCTTCCATGTGAGAAAGTTACACACGTCAAATGTATATTTTTATCACGGTAAAGTTTTAACAAATCTAGATTTTCAGAAACTATTTATGAAACCATTTAAGATTATTTTTAAGAAGTAAAAGATAATTAGCTTTAATATATCTTCCAATGAATCATCCGTGAAGTAGTGGTTTTTTATATATTTGACAAAACTGTCATTACTTTTCCTACTTTAAAAAAAAACTAGAATCTATCAGACTGTTCTCAGTTTGATTCTGATTCATAATTGTGGCAAAATAATTCAGATATAAGACCGTTCTCCCTAATTGAATACCCAATATGAACATCTCACCACAAACCAACGTATCATACGACCTTTCAAACAAACCATCCTAAGAAAAAGCATCCATAAACCTATTACCTTATGTTTATTGTATTTAGAAATGTGCCAAATATGCATGATTTCATGGTGCTCGCTGAACCAATTCTTCTCTTTCTCATTAAGTTTCTCAATAACATTGTCACGTTTTTAAAATATTGACACTTTGGTGATAGTGTGTACACACATTTTTCGAGCAAGAATGTCAGCAAAAAAGCTTCAAGGGGTTCTGGAGGTTGACTATTGTCTTCACATTTTTCAAAAGATTGTATCAAACTAATGTTATACCAAAAACCTTGTAACAATCAATTATCAATTTTGTATACCAAATACGAACAATTACTAAATGATCGTAACTTGGTAGCAAAAATGTGTTTTTTTTTTATAAAACCTCGGCGTAGCTGCCTTTGGGGCGAGTGATGCAGACGAAAAAGTGCTCGCCGGGAACAGCTCGGTCGCACATGATGACGAAGCCAGTGCAATCAAACTTGCAGATTAATTTGTCATTAAACGCCAAACTATCGCAGATAAGTTTCACCATCTATCCCTGTTTCGGGTAATACATGGTAGTTTTCTTCTTGGAGCTATCACTATTCGTCTTCAGTATGTTATCGCCGGAGAACACAGAAGTAGATAGATGAGTGAGAGGAAACGCAGAGGAGGAGGAGAATCAAAACTTGTGAAACTACCATGGCCTAAGCCTGAGAGCACGAGGAGGCATGGTGGCTAACATTGAAGATTGTGGGTTTTTACTGAGAGGAGGAAATGTCTCAAGCGAGCTCAAACAAAGCTAAATTTCAGAAGAGGTGATAAAGGATGATTGGGTCATCTTCATCAACGTTTACTACATTGTTTCTCACCATAAAAAAACTATCTTCTTCGTCTTTTTATCTGAGAAACTTTTTTATTTATTTATTTGGAAATATCTCAGATTTATAGAAGGTGTCAAACTAATCTTCAAAGTGAACTGTAGCCTAAAGATTAATCTTCTCTCTCAATATTCAAATGGTTCCTAACTAATGGGCACATATCTGCATGGCAATATGATGAAGTGTAATCAGAGGCAGAGCCATGTGGTGGGGAGAGGGGTCAGTTGACCCACATGACTTCTAGAAATAAATGAGTTTAGCTTATGTATGATTGATTTGGCTAGAACATTTGGTGAAGATCCTTTAGCTTGACCCCCATGACACAAGTTCAAACCTTTACTTTGACCCATTTTAAACTTTTTTTAGTAATATTACATAATTATTGTAATAAATGACTCATATAAAAAATGTTGTTTGTCTCGCCACTGAATGTAATGGGATACTTTCGCATCCAGGTTGCTTTAGCCACCCAAATCCTACCTACCACTAAATCACCACCATCACATGGTTTCAACTAAGAAACTTTATAATGAAAAAAACTTGACAAAAAAGAATAAATTGGCGACATAAAAATGAAAATTTAAAAAACTAACCATCTTAAGACTGTATTAGAGATGTGTGACCATGCGTCCAACATCACATCAACCCTGACATAATGCGAGCATACAGATTAGGTTTTGATGTTGTGTGAGTTAGCTTGGCCAATTTATACCCTAACACTAACAGTAGCTAAGAATAAGAAAAATATGCAAACAATATTTATATTTTATAGTTTAAAGAAGAACGAAAAGACAGTGACAAAAGATGGTGATTCTCATTGCTGATGGCAAAAAAGTGTCTTACCTAATGTTTATAATAGGTTTTAGGAAAAAAAGAAATGGTTTATTCTATAAATTTTATAATGTGTTATTTTCTGTAAGATAACATACTATATCAATAAACGATTCATCCATGCTCATACAAGAGTATAAATATTTATAAAATAATCAAATCATAATAATTTTATATATATGCTTTCATTTTTATAGATTTAAGTATTTTTAATCAATGTTATGATAAGATAAATAAAATTATATTAAACATCATTATATTCTAATACACATATATAAAAAAAATGGCACGTCTGTTTATAAGTTTTAAGTCCTTTTTAATTTACACTATGCAAAATAAATAAAATATGGTATTAAGTATCATTATATTCTCATCTTAATTAGATATGTGATTTCATGTATCAAATTATATATTGGTTCATGTATTTATGTTGAGCTTTATATAATCTTTCATATTTAACAAAACTTTTATTCAAGTTATTTTTTTTTAAATATCATTTAGTTTGGTTCATTCCCTTATATTTGTAAATATAAATTCTTGCATTAATAAATACTTTGAAATATTTTTTAAAAACAAACGATAAGTCTATAACATCCGGAGTTGTGATATATGGAAAGGCTTAAGATGATTGATTTTGCTACCTATGTTACCAAAGTGCACTTACCTTTTTGTGAGCACATCCAGAGAGAACTCCAGAGTTAAGCGTGCATGAGCTGGAGTAGTCAAAGGATGGGTGACCTATCGGGAAGTGATTTTCGATACCGTGTAAGTGAGGCCAAAGCGCGGGGAAAGGTCATGTGGTGATTGCAGGGTCAGTAAACATGACTCTAAAACCTTGGAAAATTAACGGACCGGCCGTTGGAACGGGATAGGGTCCAGGGGCAGAGAGCGGGCGTGGGTGGCCCATTAACCGAGGACGGTCGGGGCGTTACAAGTGGTATTAGAGCTGGTTAGTTATCTCAGTTCTGACCTAAGAGGCGTCTTGAGACCTGTCTGGGGCGCAACAGGGACATTGCGTTCTTTGAGAGGGGGTGAATTGTAACATCCCGAGTTGTGATATATGAAAAGGCTTAAGAGGATTGATTTGGCTACCTATGTCACCAAAGTGCACTTACCTTTTAGGGAGCACATCCAGAGAGAACTCCAGAGTTAAGCGTGCTTGAGCTGGAGTAGTTAAAGGATGGGTGACCTATCGGGAAGTGATTTGCGATACCGTGTAAGTGAGACCAAAGCGCGGAGAAAGGTCATGTGGTGATTGCAGGGTCAGTAAACATGACTCTAAAACCTTGGAAAATTAACGGACCGGCCGTTGGAACGGGATGGGGTCCACGGGCCGAGAGAGCGGGCGTGGGTGGCCCATCAACCGAGGACGGTCGGGGCGTTACAAGTGGTATCAGAGCTGGTTAGCCATCTCAGTTCTGACCTGAGAGGCGTCTTGAGACCTGTCTGGGGCGCAACAGGGACATTACGTTCTTTGAGAGGGGGTGAATTGTAACATCTCAAGTTGTGATATATGGAAAGGCTTAAGAG
Organism: Eruca vesicaria subsp. sativa; assembly: GCA_932364175.1. NCBI lineage: Eukaryota > Viridiplantae > Streptophyta > Magnoliopsida > Brassicales > Brassicaceae > Eruca > Eruca vesicaria. Next base: position 64,605 of record CAKOAT010312932.1, read on the forward strand.
GATTGATTTGGCTACCTATGTCACCAAAGTGCACTTACCTTTTCGGGAGCACATCCAGAGAGAACTCCAGAGTTAAGCGTGCTTGAGCTGGAGTAGTTAAAGAATGGGTGACCTATCAGGAAGTGATTTGCGATACCGTGTAAGTGAGGCCAAAGCACGGGGAAAGGTCATGTGGTGATTGCAGGGTCAGTAAACATGACTCCAAAGCATTGGAAAATTAACCGACCGGCCGTTGGAACGAGATAGGTTCCACGGGCCGAGAGAGTGGGCGTGGATGGCCCATTAACCGTGGACGGTCGGGGCGTTACAAGTGCAGATCAATTAGTGACATCTTGTTCAGTGGAAGGGTTGTTAAAGGGCGAGGTCTTGGGTTTGAATAGCGCCAAGCATATCAATAACCTACATTGGGGAGTCAGTGAGGGCTCACATGAGAGAGGTTAGGGTCGATGCGCTGCAGCGCTGTGAGCTTCAGTGGACATGTTGTCACATAAAAGTCGATTTTTATTGTAACGTGGAAAGGTCATGTGGTGATTGTAGGGTCAGTAAACATGACTCTAGAGCCTAAGAAAATTAACAGACCGGTCGTTGGAACGAGATAGGGTCCACGGGCCGAGAGAGCGGGTGTAGATGGCCCATTAGCCGTGGACGGTCGGGACGTCACAAGTGCAGATCAATTGGTGACAGCTTGTTCAGTGGAAGAGTTGTTAAAGGGTGAGGTCTTGGGTTTGAGTAGCGCCAAACACATCAATAACCTACATGGGGGAGTCAGTGAAAGCTCACATGGGAGGGGTTAAGGTCGATGCGCTGCAACGCTGTGAGCTTCAGTGGATTGATTGACACATAAAAGTCGATTTTTATTGTAACAACCTGTCCCGTGGGAACTACTTGCTCCATAGCCATCAGGCTGACTTTGTAGGATACCGACCCCAACCCTCTATTATGAATCCTCACTAACTCCATAATTAGGTTGTTAGTGAGACTCGAATCCAAGTCCTCAACCTTTAATATCACTCCCACATGTTGTTACAAAGTCATTTTAGATAAAATTTTAAGAAGTTGAAGTATTGAAAGATTGAAAGTTGCATGAGCAAACCAAATCGAAAATATTTCGATACTTCATTGATTGCTTATGATTTCATAATGTAACTATACCCAAAAATTCAAAGATTGTATTCATCTCAATTTCTCATCTTAATTAGATATTTGATTTTAAATACAATATTTTGAATATGTTCAAATGTTCATTTTTGTATGTTGAGTTAAATCTATTATTTCAAACTGAACTACAATTTTCTGTTTTATTTTAATAAGGATAAATTAAATTACTATTTTTAACTTCATTTAGCTTGGTTCATCCTCTAAATCTCTAATATACATATATTTTTTTAAAATTTTGTAAAACTTGATATATGTTATTTTGAAAAATAGAAAAAAATATAAGATTGGAGTTGAATTAATAAACGCAACTTATAATACTCTGAAGTTCATGTACATATATGAATATTTATAACAGATCTAAATTATATTATTTGGTTAATAGCTTATATATAATTTTGAATATTTTTATAAATTATATGTAAGAAAATTAAGTAAAATGTTATTAAATTTTTTTTTCTTCATTAGGCATGTGTTTTGAGAAATATGAAATCATTTGATCAGTTAATGTTGCTTAAAACTATTTTCCTTTTTTGTCATTTATCAAAAATATAATCATAAAAAAAATTATTCTTAAACAATATAAATTATTTTATTTTGTCTAATATTTTCTAAATTATGTTTTATATATAAACCTATATATTTTGAAAGTTAAAGATATTTCCTATCTATTTATGTTGTTTAAAGAAAACATAAAGTAAAGAAATAAATTTCATTTTATATATACAAAATAATATATTTAATAACGTAAGAAATATTAATTTCAGAACTGTTTACTACAATCGTAATCAAACCATAAGACAACGTTTTGTATTGTAATAAACGTCTCTAACTGACAGCATCAGTTACAAAGAAAGACCAGCAGTTACCAACGTACTTAGGTTTTTAATGCTTTATTATGTTCGTTTCCGAGTTTTCTTGCATTTAAGCTCTCTGTTTCCAAAAGTAGATACCAAAGTCAGATAAGAGTTTCATACAACATCCCTCGCCTGCGATATGAGACAAAATTTAAGCTCCGGCAACACGTCCTCCTAACATAGGGAATCTGACAGCTTAATTTATGTGTGTGTTTAGACCTTAACAACGTGTGTTTCTCTACTTGTGTAAGTAACATAGATTCTTCTAATCCAAAAAGTGTTTGTATATTCACAAAACTTGTTCTGTTCATTAAGAAACTGAGGCTAATGGTGACGGAGGAAGAGGTCAAAGATACATCAGCTTCTACTTTAAAACCTACAAACCAATGTAGTACTCTTTTACCAATTCGGGTGCTTCAGGTTTTCTTGATGCTCCTTGTTATGGCTCTTGGAATCTCTGTCGTTAGCATGCACATGATCAAGTACTTGAAGCTTCAAACTCTTGCTCCAACCACATTGATCCCTACGAGTGATGAAATAGCTTCACTGGAGAGCTTTATCAAGCCTCCGTCGAGTGTTTGGCACTCCATGAATGACAGCGAGCTTCTTTGGCGAGCATCCATAGAGCCACGGAGATATGAGTATCCCTTTAAAAGGGTTCCTAAAATGGCATTCATGTTTCTCACCAAAGGCCCACTACCATTTGCTCCACTTTGGGAAAGGTTCTTCAAAGGGCATGAAGGGTTTTACTCAATATATGTTCATACATTGCCAGATTATAAACCGGATTTTCCAAACTCATCTGTGTTTTACAGAAGACAGATTCCAAGTCAGGTACTTTCATTGATCTTATAACTCACCAAAACTTCTCTTTAGTAAGGTTGCTTCTTGTGTCTTAATCTACTTATTCTATGTAGGATGTGGCTTGGGGAGAGATGAGTATGTGTGAAGCTGAAAGAAGGCTTTTAGCTAACGCGTTGCTCGATATCTCTAATGAATGGTTTGTTCTGCTCTCTGAAGCTTGCATTCCTCTTCGAAGTTTCGACTTCATCTACAACTATGTCTCCAGATCAAGATATAGTTTCATGGGTTCTGCTGATGAGGACGGGCCTTACGGGAGAGGCAGATACAGCTATGCAATGGGACCAGAAGTCCAGCTAAGCCAGTGGAGAAAAGGGTCTCAGTGGTTTGAAATCAACAGAGAACTTGCTCTTTACATTGTTGAAGACATCATTTACTATAACAAATTCAAAGAGTTTTGTAGACCTCCTTGTTATGTGGATGAACATTACTTCCCAACAATGCTATCTATTCAGTATTCTCATCTGCTGGCTAAGAGGACATTAACTTGGACAGATTGGTCAAAAGGTGGTTCTCATCCAACTACTTTTGGAAAGTCTGTTATAACAGAGATGTTTCTCAAGATGATTTCTGAAGCTCAATCCTGTTTATACAATGATCAGCCATCTCAAGTATGTTATCTCTTTGCAAGAAAGTTTTCTCCAAGTGCATTGGAGCCATTACTCAAACTTTCACCAAAGGTTCTTGGGTTCTAATGGATTTCGCTTTTTTTGGACTTTTGAGTGGTAGCTTTGATTTAGCATGGACACAACTGACCATTTATCATTATAGTCCCACTTCTACATTGATATATAGATATACTCCAATGGCTAATGAAATTTAACATTACAGATAACTGAATAAGAAATGAATGATATATTTTCAGTCACAAAGAGCATCAGAGTCATCTTGTTATATTGTTTTGGCATTTCCTTAACTCTTCAAAACTGAAATGTTATTAATGGAACAAAAAAAACCTCTCCTTTATTTGCTGTTTGTTAAATACAATATCAATATAACATGTGTGTATGTTTTATGTTACATCTTCGTATGAAGATTAAATAGAATACACTGAAAAACTTAACTATATTTTAAGAAGCAAGTATAGAGCAAAAAAAAAGAATGTGGAAAGTAAGGAAAAACTAACTAATCATATGATCTGAGTCCCTCCTTTCCTCTTGAATGGAACGGAAAATTCTTGCAGCAGATTCAGAGGCAGATGTTGAAGTATGAGGAATGGCTTTAATGGCACGAGGCAGTGGTTGCTGTTTCTGCTCATACTCATCATTGTGATGAGTAGGCTCTGTAGGAAACAGAGGAAGTACATTGAACTTATCCTTCTCTGGTGGACTTGAAGCTGTACTTCCATGTACATCACTGTCATTAGATTCCTGAGACTTCTTTAATGAAAATGGAATCGCTTGAGTCATGCTAGACCATCTCTGAAGCTGACAAAACGGGTTTGTCTGGTCAAGTACTGTTGTCCTAGCGTTAGGTTGTGGGAAGTAGTTGTGGCTAAACTGAGTAGAAACAGGGAGCCTGAATGCTGATGTGTCGAGTGAATCATGACCATAAGCTGGAACCATGAAAGCTGAAGGAGGAGGAGGACAAGGTCCTGCGTATGGTTTATAGACCAAACCTTCTGAAGGAGACATTACAGGAACTAACCATTGGTTTCCAGGAGGAGGAAGTAGATGTTGTTGCCAAATAGGGGTCATGAGCTCTTTGGTTATAGAAGGTAGAGGAAGCTTTGGTTTCATATGCTCTGGATATTCTTCAGTTACAGGTTTGTGATTCTCAGTGTTTGGTTTCTTAACCTTTGAAGCAACCATTGTACCACGTCTTAGGCCATTAAACTTACTTTCAAGAACTAAGTTTGGTGATTTTGCAAGCATCTTTTGAACCTGTATCATGTTATGGCTCATGGTCATATCACATGAAAGCTGAAAATTATAGGAAGCAAGTCATTAGGAGCTTACCCTTATCAGCCTATGAAGCTCAAAAACTTGTGCCGCAAAGATCTTCTGCTGACTGAATACATCCGCAAGAAAAAAAAGTAAGAAACATGGCAGAAAAGTTTATTAATCATAAGAAACGAGACTGACAAGAAAGTTAGGATACATACTTGATCATATAAGTTCTCATCTTCCAGAACATCTTGTCACCTATCATTCTTGCAACATCATTAGAAGATGCACTCATAGTTGACAAAGAGTCTATGGCAGAACAGTCTGAGACATCTTGTTCACGGGGAGGCACGGTTTTGAGCTTCTTTTGAGTTTCAACGTCGAATACATCAAGGGATCTTCTTCTATACAATTGAGTTTTCATCATATTATGAAATTCTTGAGTATGAAGATTGTTCAGGGAAACCTTGGAGCCAGCAGCATCTCCTCCTCGGGCTTTACTGCTACTGCTGTTATTACAAAACTGGAGTGACAAATCTGTGTTTGCTTGTGGATCTGTTTCCAAGCGTCTAACAAGAGGAACCTTAAGAGAATCCAAGTTGGTGAGGTTCTCGAAATGGTACTCATTTTGTTTTATTGAAATGGGCGTAGTATTAGTAACTGATGATCCTCTGCCACTTGGATGATTCACCTTCCCCTCAAACTTTGATGCTGGTGAAATCTGACTCTTTTCAGGTCGACCATTCTGTTCAAAAAACAAGTATAAATTGATATTCAAACTTTGTATTTCTTATATTCTATTTTCATCAATGTTTTGTGTCACCAAGAGTAAGCAATGTAACACCACAGAAAATCAAGAAGTAAGTCAAGGAGCAAAGGAAAACTCACGAGATGGGTAGTGTTGTTGGCTTGTGGAGCAAGAGACAGAGAGAGTGTGGAAGGAGAATCAGAGATCTTGTTGATCGGAGAAGGAAGAGGGTAACGTTTTGATTTGCCATCAAATGGCTGAGACAAGCCTCCTCTCCCAGTGTCATTCACATGAACCCTTGGAAACAATGGTGGAATTGTAATCCTATTCGCCTCACCTTTCATTCCTCCCATCTTTCTATACACTTACAACAAACCCTATTAGTTTCTTCCACTGCAAGTAATCTCAAAATAGAAAGATTGGTAATTCTTGAAGAAGGTTAATTACCTTTCTGAAATCAAGTGATATGATCCAAATATCAAGATCAAACAACACTTTTAGATCAAATCTGAATCCAAAAGATTGTAAGTTTTATCTTTTCTTTCTTTTCTATAAAGAAGCAAATCTTATTACAAAAGATCAAGAAAAGAAGAATGAGAAGATATTTTGTTTGTGTCGCCCCACAATGGATTCCATACGAGGGGACGACAAAACTTCTCAAGGTTTGTGTGTGTGTGTGTGACTCTGCGGTCATGTCTGGTTCATTAAAGTAAAGATCCCTAACTCACGGGAACTCGGATTACAGAGGACGTGGCGAGTTTTGGTTGGTTAGGTCCGAGTGGTAGGAGAATGGCGTGAGGGAGAAGTTGCTCGGGTGACTCGGTCTCTTTACACAACACTAGCCACATGTTTTCAATCTCTCTCTTTCTCTCGTGGCTAACTTAAAAACTTCCATCATTTCCAAAAAAAAAATTCCTATTTTGGGATTATTTTTAACGAAATATCTGTTTTTGATCACTTATCGGCTGACACAGAAGTGAGGAGAAGAAGCGTGTTCGGTCGGAATACGCCTATTTCCCGGTTTGGTCGGGTCTGGCCAGACCACAAAGCGAGGTCTAGCTTTTTTTGGCGCGTGATGGTCAACGTCTCGTGGCTCCTCAAATTTAAGAAGCAGAGCGTGAGTTGAGCTTGAGCCCACTAAATTCTTACATACTGAGGTTTTTTGGGCCCTTGGAATATTAAGGTAATTACAACATTGTTTGGACAAAAAGCATTTAGTTTGAGTGATAGTGGTGCATACTTTAGATTTATCTCTTTTATATAATCTATTATAATTTTTTTTTTTGATAAAGGCTTTAATCTATGAGTTATTCTTCGGTTCACCTCATCGGGTGAACCTTTAGGATCACCATCCAATAGGATTGCATTATTTCATATTTGATATCTTTTTAAAAAACAAAATCTAGTTAAGCTATATTATGTTTTTTTAAAAAAAAAAACAGAAATAACTAAAATAATAATAATAATTAAGAAAAATGAAAATAATTCTTATTAGGAAAATATTTTAACATTAAACCCTAAACTCTAATCCTAAACCATAAACCCATGGGTAAATCATAAACCTTTGGATAAATTTTATAAAAAATTCTTTAAGAAAAAATATTTTAACACTAAAACACTTAAACCCAAACTCTAATCTTAAATCCTAAACCTTTGGATAATTCATAAACACTAAACCCTAAACTCTAATCATAAATCCTAAACCCTTGGGTAAATCATAAACACTAAATTTTTAAAATACTATAAGATTTATCCAAAGATTTAGGATTTATCCAAAGATTTAGGATTTACCCAATGGTTTAGGGTTTAGGATTAGAGTTTAGGGTTTAGTGTTAAAATATATATTTTTTAAAGAATTATTTTTTTTTATTAATTATTCTTATTTTTATTTTTTTTTATTTTTTTATTTTTAAAAACATAATATAACTTAAGAAGATTTTGTTTCTTTTTTTTAAAGAATCAAATATGAAATAATGCAATCCTAGGGGGTGAACCCAAGAATATGTCTTAATCTATTATATCTCGTAAGCTACATTCCTATGTTTTTGTAGTTGGAGAACTTTATACTGGTTAATAATATTCATATTCACATACAATTATGAGTTTAAATAATCATATGTATAAATAATATCTTTTATGTTAATAGAAAAAACAAGCAAGCTTAGTATTGGTTAATGACGGTTATTGAGAGACTTCGGCTTAACAATGTAACGTGAACTTATACCTTACATTATTATATAAGTTTATTGCTATGTAAAAAATAGATAACGTGAATCTTTTGTTCATTTCGAAATGATATTCACATATTTAGCGAAAAAAAAGTTCACTGTTATAATATATGGAATTACAAGTATGAAGATAATATGCATATATGTGTGTGTATGTATGTGTTTGTGTATTTATGAAGATACCAAATAGTATAATTGAAGCTCATATCCTTGTCAAGATTCATTTATTCCTACAGGATAATATTCAATATATTAACGGGGGTGATACATCAAAAATATTAGATACATCAGAAAAAAGAATTTGGTTAAAAATTGGAAAAACAAAAATAAATAAATACAAAAACGAAAGCGAAAAAATACTCGGGGTCCCTACAATATGACGCCATGCTGATTTCCCACGTGGGACGACTATCCTCTAGGATTACAACCAATTATACAGAGCCACGTGCATGTGAAGAACGTTGTGTTCACGTGTGAGCCATCAATAATGGAAGAGTGAAGAGGAGTCAAGTGCTTCTTCAGCTTCGCTTACTGTACAGCTCCGGTCTGGACCAATTAAACCGTACCGAGCCAAAGTAGCAGAAAGAGAAAGAATGTAATCGTTCTGCTCTTAAGATGTTTCATGTTTTGACAATATAAGAAAATGGACCACCTTGATCTCTTTATCATGGGCGCAGAATCATGGACATACCCCCGACAAAACATATCATTATGTTTCTACACTTAAAAATTCTTTAGAAGAAGCATCAAAGTGCTCAAATCTGCAAAGTTATGTACGTTCCTACGAGGCCCGGTGTCTTTTAATGTGTTCTGATGAACATACTTGTTGCAGCTGCACTCCAAGTTGACTTAGTAAACCGACGCGGTCGATTTTAATTTTGGTACACTGGATTGGTATGCATGACCGTGGGAAGTCAAATTCGTGAATTAAAAGTGAGAAGTTGTTCTCGACCGACATTTTTGGTTCCCGGTTGAGGTGTGAGAATAATTAATTTTGATTTGAGAATTTTTGTTTTTTATGGGTCTCTCAATTAATTCTTGTTTTGGGATTGTTCAAATTTTTGATATTATTTCGAAAACATTGCGTTCACATGTATGAACAAAGTAATGTCTCTTTCGTTATGAGTATCCTAAGGATGTCAACAATTGTGAATGTGATGTTGATCTTCATTTACCTTTCATCTATGGTTATACGCATATAATGCAAAGGCAGTTCTTCCCTATATAATTATTGGTTATTAGCTTACACATTCGACATTTCAAGAAAGACAGTTATTTAAATAAGCTACATTTGCAGAAGATAAATGCATTTCTATCTAAATATTGTCGCATTTCTATCAATCAAATCGTGCTATAAAGAACATTAGTTACATATATTGTTAACAAAGAAAAATGATCGGAGACTTGGAGTAACGAGTTTCATCATTATATTTTTTTTTAAACCAGAGTTTTTTTTTTGTGAGAATTATATAAATAGGGGGTTTGTGTACATACATATTAGAAAACTTTGATTCAGCTTAATTAAAACGTTTGATAAAATTCAAATGAGTAAGATCTCGACAGAATTGTTTTGGATTTAAGTCTTGACGCAGTTATGGAGTGTTTAGGGTTTAGAAAAAATAATTAAGATTAAATTTTCATGTTGTATATATATATATATTATATTCGATTTGAGTGTTTTCAAACATATAATAAAATGATATGAAATAATCTAGTAATCAACTAACATAGATAATTAGCTAAATAAAGTTATGTACCATAATTATAAATGTATGAAAAGGGTCCTAGTATATTAATGATAATTCAGTTTTACTTTATATGTTTAACACATCCATAATACATCAAATCACTTATTGAATTGTGTTCGTTTTTCCTTATTCTTATACATAACGGCAGCAGATAAAAATAAATTGTTATAAAGTTTTGTGTATGTGATTAAAGAGTTCAACTGTGCGTAAGCGTAATTTTGTTTATTTATTTATCTGGAGGCAGAGAAACATTGATGGTAAGTGTAAAACATGAGTAAGAGAGGGCAAAGCAGTGGGATAAAATGATACAACAAAGTTGACAATTATAAAAACAAAAGCAAAAAAATTGAATGAGCTGTACGTGGGATTATGGAAGGCATGTGGCTGGGCAGGGAGGTCATGTCGCCTTCTTTGCTCTCTCTTTCTCACCGTTCTACTGATTGCGATGTTTTGTATACTGATTTACACTAAAACCAGAGTTCTTCTTTTATTCCCAGCTGATGTTGCTATTTGCGTCTTCTTACCCCTACAATATTTCCATCTATTCTGTTCTCAACTCCACTAACAAAAAATCCCCAATTTTTTTTTTCATTCTTGTACATGAGGACTCAAATTTGTATACTAAGGTAATATTAATTTGATTTATATTTTGAGTATTTGTAAACTAAAATATACAATCTAATCTCAAGGATAATATATAATGGAAGATGTCTTATATATACACTTCAGTAGATGCCAAAAAAAAGAAATCCACTTCAGTATTGGTAAATAGAAATGACCGTACATTTTAATACTATTCTGCAAAAAAAAAAAACTATTTCCGCAAATATCCAAATTTATTATAACATTGTAAAACTACGATATTTTCATTAGATTGGTTCACTTTCGTTATAACTTGTAACTAAACGTGACTAAATCCCCAAAAAGTTTTGTAATGTGCTTTCCATTTTGATTGATTTGGTTAAGCTTTCCATTTTTTCATGTACTTGATATTATTTTCATGTATCGATTATATATTTAATTACATGACATGACAGAGAATTGGAATAAAAGTTAGGATTTTCAAAATTAATACTAAGGTTTAAACATATTATTTTAAAATTTTCTTTTACAAAAAAGAGTACAGTATAGATCTATATGTTGATATATATTGATCATTATTGACTCATGATGATAACCAAAAGGTAAACTAATCAACAGCTAGAAGAATAAGAAAATGGTACTATTTAACTATAAGTTACTTTTGCAGCTTGATCATGATCAAAACTATGATTAGATATAATATAAAATGTAGTTAACACAGATCTTTTATTCACGAAAAAAGAAATCAAACCCTAATTCGCAACTTCGTTTCGACATTTCCCGTAAACTTTTCAGTTCGCACGATACTAAAAGGATGTCAGTCCTTTTTCTGCTCAAGCACTCATAGATTTTAAATTACATCTTCCTTTTCAGTTTTCATCAAGTGCATAATGATATACTCTATAGTTTATCAATTATTATATTTATTTTTTAGGGTTACGAAAAGATGCTCTTCGAATCCAGAAACTATAATGTATACCAAATGCATATATATACACATGTGTATTAATAATATAGATTTAAGATCATTTCCCAAGTTCCATTAGTAATTTCAGTTTTATCTTAGAGCTTTTCGGACTCATTTCTATATATTTTTCTAAGTTTTTTTCTCTTTTTTTTTTTGTCACGACTAAGTTTTTTTCTCTAGAACAAAAGAATTTTACTATATAGATGGTCGACAGAAGTTTTCAATTTTTAGAAGAATGCTATTTTTGTTTCTATATTTAGATGCAAAATAGCATTTCTCTATATTTTAATCATAAAGACCTATATTTTTAAAAACTCTACATTTATAATATAGTTTTTTATTTTATAGGAAACTATAAAAGTGAGTTGGGGATGATGTAAAGTATGTGTAAAAGGAATCAGCTACTCACGAAAATTAAAATAAATTTCGGATCAAGTAATGAATAATTCTGGTTTACGAGAGGCATAAAGTTTATGTTCGGAATGTTGTTTTTTATATGTAACTGAGTATGTTCGGAATGTTGTTGCACACTTTTTTGGGTGTAATGTTGTTGCACACTTGTGCTAAGGTCAAACGTTTATATTTCCGGTGGTGTTTTGAAATTCCGTATTAGGGAATTTAACAAACTCGTTAATATTTGAACATTGTAAAAAATTGGTGGGTTGAAACTCTCCAATGGTTTGATCTCTCAAAAATATTTCTAAAAATATCAGGCATGCACAATATTGATCATTTTTGATATCCCAAATTACTGACCATGACATAGTTACTGGTTGTGTATATATAGTTATCTCATCGTATTAATGTTATCAATATTTCAAATAGAATCAAGTCTCTCAAATCTGCAGGGAAAAGTAGATATAATTCTCATATTGAGGTTTATCCACTTAAATATTGTATCATTTTCATTTATTTCTCAATACATTTTAATTGGTATGGTAACATACTCGATTCAAACTCACATAATTACACAGAGGAACTAATAAAATTATGATACAGATGTTCATACATTTATCATAAAAGTTGTTATAAAAAAAAAAATACTCAAAGTAAATGCAAGACTAATCTTGGATAGTTAGTCAAGGAATCAAATGTTCTTTATATGTATATATAAAGCATTTGATCAAAAAAATGAGTATATATAAATAAAGCCTTTTTGACGGCGGTCATCTTGATAACTTTTAAAATTATAATTAAAATGGGTTTGATGCACACAAAAAAAGAATTAAAATGGGTTTATTTCAAACTTAACCCTAGTTTTAAATTTAACAATCCATGCCAATATGCAGAACTAGTGCTTGATTCAGAGGAACAATTGATCTCATCAAAAGCTGGGACCTTTTAAATTATAATAATATACAAATATCTATATGCATATATTTTTAAAATATATATATACCTATGTGCATAATAACAAATCTGGGTATATGAATAGAGGTGTAGAGGCTTTCAAGTCCTTTCTTTATAGCAAAACATCTAATAACTCTAAGCAGAGCTCATTATAGAAACAGAACAGAAACAGAGCCTTCATTTACTTTCTTTCCTTTCTGAGCAGTTCTTCATTCTGTTTCTTTCCCTTTTGGGGTTTCATCTCTATAAAGCAGAACCGTTATCAGTTTCCTCTGCACTCATCTCTTTGTTCTCTTCTCTTTGTTTTCTTTTTTCTTTTGAGTCCAATGGAAGGATTAGAATCGGTTTACGCGCAAGCTATGTACGGTATGAACAGACAGAACAAAACCATGGAGCATCAAGGATCAGATTTGATCTGGGGAGACAATGAGCTGATGATACCTCGAGAGCTCTGTTCTTCCTCATCTCATCAGCTCATTAATCCCAATCTTGGCAGCTGTTTCATGTCTGATCTTGGAGTCATTAATGAGATTCAACATCATCATCATGATGTCGGAAACAGAGCTGCTTCGTTAGATCCATCATCGCTGGAGTGTTTGTTATCAGCGACGACGAACACTTCGACGGAAGACGACGAGGGCATCTCTGCGCTTTTCTCAGATTGTCAGACCCTTTGGAGCTTTGGTGGAGGAGTCTCATCTGCAGAGTCTGAGAACAGAGAGAACACTACAGAGACAACAACAACAACAAAGCCTAAGTCTTTGAAGAGAAACAGAGACGAGACAGGAAGTCACTTCCGTCTTGTCCATCATCCTCAAGATGATGATACAGAGAAAGGAAACTTCAAGCTCATATACGATGAGAATCAATCAAAATCCAAGAAACCAAGAACAGACAAAGGAGGTGGTTCTTCCAACATCAGTTTCGGACATTCAGCTTCTTTGTCTGATAATGTCGAGCCTGATGCAGAAGCGATCGCGCAGATGAAAGAGATGATATACAGAGCGGCTGCGTTTAGACCGGTGAACTTTGGAGTGGAGACTGTTGAGAAACCTAAGAGGAAGAACGTGAAGATCTCGACGGATCCTCAGACCGTGGCAGCGAGGCAGAGGAGGGAGAGGATAAGCGAGAAGATTAGGGTTTTACAGACATTGGTTCCAGGTGGGACTAAGATGGATACTGCTTCAATGCTTGATGAGGCTGCTAATTATCTCAAGTTCCTTAGAGCGCAAGTAAAGGCTTTGGAAAACTTGAGACCCAAGCTTGACCCAACTACTCTCTCATTCTCATCTCCTAATTCGTTTCCTTTATTCCATCCATCTTTTATTCCCATGCAAAACCCTAATCAGATCCATCATCACCCAGAGTGCTGAACATGTCGGTTCATCATTATCATCATCATCATCATCAACAGAATCAGAATCAGAATCATAGTTTCTTGATTGTTTTAGCAGTTCTCAAGAAAAGGCACTTCTGTGTTAAGAATGTTGTGTTGGGCAGTGTTTGTTTCTACTTTCCAGTCTTTTTTTTTTCTGCATTTCTTTTCATACAAAGTTTTTAATCTCTTTTTGTAGTATCTGTGGAATTTCGAGGGTTGAATTTGTGAAAAACAGAGCCCTAAAGATGTTAATTTACTGTCTCTGCAACATTTTTCACCCTTTTATTATTTTATTAGAGAAAATAAAGCATACGATAATTGCAATTATGAAGCGATGATTATTTGCAAAGGTGTTTGGAAAGTGCATCTATCTCTTGTTAAAAAGTTTTAGCTTGCTTTTCTTGAAGAACTCTTTTAGAATAAATAAATTAAATATTAATCCTCTCTCTTTTTTTGTAATCAATAAACTGACTCTGGACCTATACATTAATATCAATTACTTCTCACTATATTGCAAGGTTATTAAATTTCTATGTATTATAGATCTTTATTATATTGATCCATATAAAAATTGATTTCAGATCTGTTTTTACTTCCAGGATATATATGTAACAACCAAAAGCCAGCATGTATTTATGCTGATTGCTAAATAGTGTTGGTGGAAGAAAATTATTATATACTTTGTATCTAATTTATCTTAACAGAACTGTGTTCTTTTGTTTGTTTATATATTAAAGACAAAAGTTTAAAACATTGTTTGGAGATTAGTAAGAGTTAAGAATGTTGAAGGCGTGCGCCTTGAGAATGTAAACTCACACCTGACTCAAACACCCTAAAATGCTCACCACATGCTTCTCTCTATCTCCCTCTCTTTTTATTCTTCTTTTTTGTCTTTTGGTTTTTGTCTTATTTCATCCCTTAATATCTCCTTAAACACCATCTTCCTCATTTAATAGTACTTTATGTTGTTCTTTTGATGGATGTGTTTCGTTTCGTTTCTTTTTATTTTACATGGGTTTACTCTTAGATTCTTCGGTGTCATACCGGATGTCAAACTCGGTTAGTTAACGAACGATAATAGTTTGAAATCTGGTCTCATTCGGTTGGTTCGACCGGTAAACCCGCAAGTCATGCACTAGCGTGGTTTAGTTACTCTTAACAACTGGAACTTTTTGATCTTTTAAATGCAGAAAACTCCAGAAAAGAAAATCATAACGTGTCTTGTGCATGTAACTTATAGTCTCCTTAATACGCATAATGTGTTCCATCACGTTTTAGCAAAACTGATGTATACAGTCTTAGAAACGTAGACTTTATACGTACATGAAAAAGATGACATGTAGTCGTTTGTGTTAATATCATGATTGGGTCGTACTTTGGTTTAAATCCACAACGAATGTTATTGAAAACAACAAAACACGAAAACACAAACGGTCTAATTACACAAAAAGTCTATTTACAGAAACAGTTTTTTTACCAATGGATGAGAAAAGCTAATGGTTAAACGCAAGTATTAGTATTGTTGCACTTGAAGTTTGTATTTTGATAGAAGAGATGATTTACATCATGTTTTAGGTCTTAGCATAGGCAGACTTGGCTCCAATTAAACCCAAACTCCTAGTTAGAAAAACTACACTATGTGAAGATTACATGTGGAAAATTCCCGTAATAAAGGCCTATTGCAATATGCAACCCGGCTATTGGATGGAATTAAAGTCCATCGTATAACGGTTACGAAGTCATCAAAGTAATGAAACAATTCGAGATGCAACTGACACGGTTTGGCAGCTTGTTATGAAAAACAGGCTTATCTATAACGACAAACATTTTAAGTCGAGTATATAATTTGGATGATTTGGTAGATAAAATATATATTTAATATAAAATCATATATCCAAGTTGACTCACAACAAACAGAAAACTCTAAGAAATAATCATATTTTATAATATTTAACTATATAACAATCAAAAGAAAAGTCAGGATTCGATGAAGGTTTGCAAGCTGGTGAGATAAGAAAGATCGATCATGTTTGTTGACTTTATAATTGAACGGTTATGGTTTTTTGTTTGTTTTCATGTAACGTTTTAGACAAAGATGTTCCTGTGAAGCAACCTATTTTTGGAAAGTTTAACATAACCTTAATCGCCTAATAAATCCGAGATTTTGGTCCTACTAATCATTAGAATTCAAAGAGAAAATCATCCAAAATTATGGTACATACAACATGGTCCGCAAATCAAACAAACAACCTTATGAGTACACATGTCCATCAATG
Source organism: Eruca vesicaria subsp. sativa (assembly GCA_932364175.1). Lineage (NCBI taxonomy): Eukaryota > Viridiplantae > Streptophyta > Magnoliopsida > Brassicales > Brassicaceae > Eruca > Eruca vesicaria. The sequence goes on from CAKOAT010312932.1 coordinate 80,641, forward strand.
TATTAATTATTAGGGCAAATAAAATTAATATCAAGAACAAAGTATCTTGTCAAATCAGAGGATATACACTTGATGACGAGAGCTGAATATTTCTTACTTCAGCAACTTGGCAACTTCTTAGCTTATAATTAACGAAACTAGCATCCAGTTGTCCACAATCATCAATTGATATGTTATACCCCTCCATTATCATCCTTTCGATTTCATTAATTATTCCTCAACTTGTTGTTCTTTTCTTTTGATACTTGACTTGTTCTTTTAGATACTTTGAGTCTTGGTTTTAGCTGGTTTTAAAAGTTTGTTGTTAATTTCGGCTATGTTTACCAACTGTAAAAGTAAAACCGTGTGTATGTAAGTCATGACTCATGAGTAAGTCTGTAAGTGTATGAGCTAAATAAATTGATATAGAGGGACATGTACAATAATATCTCTCATAATTGAAAAATCTAGTGGAACTTAACGGTGCTGGATGAGAAATCATGAAATCTACAAGTAAATATATTTAGAATTCAATATTTAAAAATCTAAACTAGTAGCTAAATGAAATTAAGCCAAAATGATTTTTAAAAATGATAAGTAAAATAGAACTGGAGAAAAATTTAAGATTAAAAGAACTTAAATATATAGTAAGCTCAAGAAATTGGAGTTTGAAATTATAAATGTTCAGAATGATAATATAAATCTAAATAATACTGGTCTACAGAAATTATGAGATGATATATTTGGCAATTTAATTTGCATAGAACAACATTTTATATGCGCAAATTAGTTATCAGCTCCACTGTTTAAGAATTGAAACGTAAACATCAACTGTTTATTATTGTTGGAATTCTCTTCTTCTTAGGATTGCCCAGCAACCCCAAATACATTTTTCTTTAGGTCATGTTCATTTTCTGTTTGGTTGCAGTATCTATATGAAACATCTCAGTATAACTAGTTGATGTTAAATGAAAATGTATACATTTCTTATTTTGTATTTGCGCTTAGATACAACATCTAGATGTTAAGTTATTCGTTTTTGATAATAGCATTTGAGTACTGCTAATTGCTAACTAAAAAGACTTTTAATGACATGATTCATATAAATGATAATAAATTAATTAATATATATTAAATCAGTCTAAATTATACTTGTAGCAAGAAAATTGTTGAAGTTAAATAATTTTGGTTTCGATGTGTATTCGGTGGCAAAATCTGATTTTTGGGCATTGGACAACTAACTCATTTTTTTTAATTTTAATGAAAAAATTATAAGTAGTGGTTTTAGTGAAAATAATCATGATTTGTAATTTTGGCGAGAAAACATGTTTCTGTTTTTAACTGAAAAACTTGATTTAATGATTTTTGCGAGAAAATGTGATATTGCGGTTTTGGCGAAAACTGTGATTTTGCGTTTTTGACGAGAAAATTTAATTATATGTGTTTGACGGAAAAATATGATTTTGTTGTTTTGATTGAAAGATCAAAATTATGGTTTTGACAAGAATACACATATGATTTTGGCGAGAAAACGTGATTTTGGGGTTTCAGCGAGAAACCCCCAAATGTACGGTTTTGACATAAAAACTCAATTTCACGGTGTTGGTGAAAAACTTGATTTCGAAGTTTTGGCGGAAAAACATAATTTTGTGATTTCAGCGAAAAAATTAGATTTTATTGTTTAATTGGTTCCCAATTTTACTATGTTTGCACAAAAACCCATTTTAGGGTTTTAACAAAAAAAAAAAAATCAATTTTGAGCTAAACGTTTAATATTAATTTTAGTTCAGTTTAATTTATTTTGGAAAAAAGAATAGTTTTAACGAAATATCAATTTTAGGTCTAGTTTGGTTTAATGAAAGCTGTTGTTCAAAATAGGAAATTTTTGTGAACAAAATAAATTTTGCAGTTTTTATGGGAAAAACAAATTTACGTTTTGACTAGATAATAATAATTATTATTATTAATATTAAATATAATAATAACTAATATATAATAGATGTTTTTAAAAAAAGTCTAGTGTTCGCTGAAAGGAAACGACAGCGTTTTGAAGAAAGGCGATTTTGGCGACTGAGAAAGCGATTTCTTCTTCCGATCTCTGCTATCTTCCGAGATGGTTGGGATGGATGCTCAGGAGGTTCCGACGACGGATCCTCCTCCTCTGGGGAATAGGGAGTCATGGGTTTCAGTTGCGCAGAAGAAACACGTTATGAAGAAGTTCGATTATGACGTTACGGTTTCTGATGGAAAGCGATTGGTGGAGGTTCCATCGGAAATCTTTGAGAAGGCGGATCCACTGTGGGATGACTTCGTTATTGTGAGGTTTCTGGAGACGGCGCCGCACATAGCGAATGTTCACATGATTTTGAACAAGATATGGGCTTTCGGTGATAAATCTCAGAAACTTGATGTGTATCAGATGGATCCTAAAACGATGAGGGTAAGAATCATTAGTGAGAAGATCAGGAACAAGGTTATTAGACGAGGGATGTGGAACATAGCGGGAGTGCCTATGTTGGTATCAAAATGGTCGCCAGAGGAAGACATTTCAAAGAAGGTGTTACCCTTATGGGTTCATGTGACTAATGTTCCATTGAGTATGTATTCATGGAAGGGCCTGAGCTTCATTACTAGTGCAGTAGGAGTCCCGGATCATCTTCACCCAGAAACAGTTGCTTGCTCGGATTTCGATATTGCGAAGGTTTTTGTTATTGGAGATATTTCAAAGGAACTTCCACGAGAGATCACGTATAACATAGATGGGAAGGAAGTTACAATTGGGTTTACTTATCCTTGGTTACCGTCAAAATGTTTGAAGTGTGGAAAATGGGGACATTATGACACTTTTTGCAAGGATGATGGTTCAAAGGAGGAGATAAAACCTCAGGAGGATGGTACTGTGCAGCAACAGGATGGGAGTGGGACACAAGGAGCAGTGGGAAAAGAAGTGATGGTAATTGAGCATGATTTGAGTAAGGATACAGTTGATATATCTCCAAATATTGAGGATAATATGAGGCAGTGTGAAGAGTTGAGTAAAGATAAAAACATACCAAAAGAGATTGAGGTTAGTAATGAATGGCAAAAGGTTGCTATGGAGAAAGCCGGAAGGAGTCCTCAAGCTACTCTAAGCAACCAGATTGTTATCACTACGCCTTCGAGATACGCAGCATTATGTAACAAGGATGAGAATGGAGAAGAGGTAGAAGAGAGTATGGATGACGGGGAGGGTTTGGATATGGAGAAGGAGGAGGATCAATATCAAGGTAAAATCGAGGATGAAATGGAGGATAAATCAAAGGAGAGTAAAAGAGGGAGGACAAGACAACATTTTCCTAGGCAGTCAAAGACAAATCATCGAGTAGTCTCAGGGAGAGGCTCTCAAAATAACTTCTAATGGCTGGGTTTTTTTGGAATGTTCGCGGATTCAACAAACCAACTAAGCATGCTGTGGTCCGGAACTGGGTAAATAATAAGTCTTTTCAGTTTGGGTGTCTGATAGAAACTAGAGTGAAGGAAAGGAAGGCTAAAAATATTGTAGAAGGTGTATTTTCAGGGTGGGACTTTTTGTCTAATTACGAGTACAATCCGCTGGGTCGTTTGTGGGTTGTGTGGAGGTCTAATGTAAGGATGACTCCGGTTTTCAAGAGTGACCAAATGGTTACTTGTTCGGTGCTATTACAAGGAAGGACTGAGGAGTTTTTTTGCTCGTTTATTTATGCTTTGAATAGTGTGGAAGATAGGAAGGTGCTCTGGGAGGATTTGAGAAATCATAAGGATGCTGGTATGTTACAAAAGAAGAAATGGATGTGGATGGGGGATTTTAATGAGATTTTAGAGGGAGGAGAGCATTCTGGTTTTGAAGACTCGCCGAGATTGTTGAATGGTATGAGAGATTTTCAGGAAATTACTAGTTATTGTAGATGTCTGGATATGGGTTACCATGGGCCAAGATACACTTGGTGTAATAAAAGAGAGGAAGGGCTGATCTGTAAAAAATTAGATAGGGTTTTGATTAATGAGGAGTGGATGCAGAGTTCTAGGGATTACTGTGTTTTCGAATCGGGTGGGTGCTCAGATCATCTGAGATGTCGAGTTCAGTTGGAGGAGGTAGAGAGAAGGATAAGGAAGCCTTTTAAATTTACAAATGAGATTGCCAAAATGCCTGAGTTTATTACCTTGATGAAGGAGCAATGGAGGGATTATGATAAGCTTTTTCACTCTACGTCTGCGATGTTTAGACTCACAAAGAGACTAAAGATTTTGAAGCAGCCTCTGAGATTATTGAGCAAGAACAAGTTAGGGGAGTTGCCTCGACGAACTAAAGAAGCTCATCAATTACTCTGTCAAAAGCAGCAAGAAACAATGGAGAATCCTACGGAGATTACTATAAGAGAAGAGCTCTCTGCTTATGAGAATTGGCAGAGATTATCAACAATAGAGGAGGGTTTTCTTAAACAAAAATCTAAAATTACATTGGTTGGAGGTGGGTGACTGCAACAACAAGTCTTTTTACAATGCAGTGAAGATTAGGGAGATCAGGAATACAATTCACGAAGTGGTGAGGGAAGATGGTACAATTGCAAAAACTGAGAATGAGATAAAGGAGGAAGCTGGGAATTTTTTTGAAAAATTCATGACTCTACAGCCTGAGGATTTTGAGGGTGTTTCCACTGAGAGTTTGAAGAAACTACTGGGATTTCAGTGTAGTGTGGAGGATTGTCAAAGCTTGGAGAGAGAAGTAACTAGAGAGGAGATAAGGGAGGTTCTTTTTAAAATGCCGAGTAGTAAGTCCCCAGGCCCTGACGGGTTTACTTCGGAGTTTTTTAAAGAATTTTGGTCTATTATTGGAGAGGATGTGACTGTGGCAGTCCAATCTTTTTTCCTGAAAGGTTTCTTGCCGAAGGGGTTAAACTCTACCATTCTTGCACTGATACCTAAGAAGGAGGAAGCGAAGGTAATGAAAGACTACCGTCCCATATCTTGCTGCAATGTGTTATATAAACTCATTTCTAAGCTCATTGCAAACCGTCTCAAGCTTATTCTTCCGAAGTGTATAGCTATGAACCAGTCGGCTTTTGTAAAAGAACGTTTGCTGATGGAAAATGTGCTCTTAGCTACGGAATTGGTGAAGGATTATCATAAGGAGTCCGTTTCTCCTCGGTGTGCTATGCAGATAGACATATCTAAAGCATTCGACTCCGTTCAGTGGGATTTTCTCCTTAGTACCTTGAGAGCTATGGGGTTTCCTGTCAAGTTTATTCACTGGATCACTATGTGTATAACTACGGCATCATTTTCTGTACAGGTAAATGGAGAGTTGGCAGGTTATTTTCAAAGTAAAAGGGGCTTGAGACAGGGTTGTTCACTCTCCCCATACCTTTTTGTGATTTGCATGAATGTCCTTTCAAAGATGATAGATGCTGCGGCTAGGAGAGGAGCTATTGGTTACCACCCTAAATGTAAGACTATTGATCTGACCCACCTCTGTTTTGCGGACGATCTTATGATATTTGCAGATGGAAGTAGAAGGTCTGTTGAGGGTATCATTCAAGTTTTCACAGAGTTCGATAAAATGAGTGGTCTAAAAATAAGTATGGAGAAATCGATCTTGTTCTTGGCTGGCAACACAAATGATCAGAAGGAGAGTATTAGAAACCAGTTTCAGTTTGCAGATGGTAAGCTCCCGGTTCGTTATTTAGGCTTGCCTCTTCTTACCAAAAACATGACTGTCTTGGACTACTTACCTCTAATTGAGAAGATCAGGAAGAGGATAGGTACCTGGACAGGAAGGTTTCTTTCCTTTGCAGGACGTTTGCAGTTGATAAAATCAGTCATAACAAGTTTAACCAACTTCTGGATGGCGGCTTTCAGGCTTCCCAGTGGCTGCATTGATGAGATTGAAAGGCTTTGCTCTGCCTTTCTATGGTCTGGACCGAAGCTTAATGGGAAAAAAGCAAAAATTGCTTGGCATGATGTGTGTAGGCAAAAGGATGAGGGTGGTTTGGGTCTGAGACCGTTGAGAGAAGTTAATTTGGTAAGTTGTCTCAAATTGATTTGGCGGGTTTTATCATCTCATTCTTTATGGGCTGATTGGGTTAGAGCGTATTTGATAAGGAAGGGTTCTTTTTGGACAATGAAAGAGAATACTCAGTTGGGTTCATGGATGTGGAAGAAAATTTTGAAATATAGGAGTATTGCTAAGCAATTATACAGAGTGGAGGTTGGTAATGGTAAGAGTACTTCCTTTTGGCATGAAGTTTGGTCAGATATGGGATGTCTTGATGATATTCTATGTGGGAGAGGATATATTGATATGGGAATCCCAAATTTGGCAAGGGTGGATGTGTGTCTGAGCCATAGAAGGAAGCATCATAGATATCCTATTCTGAATAGAATAAAGGTGGAGATCGAGAAGTATAAAGCTAAAGTCTCTCACACGGATGACATTCCAATGTGGAAGAATAGGAGAGGTATGTATAAAAACATCTTTTCTTCATCGGAAACTTGGCATTGTGTTAGAGAAAAATATCAAAAATGGAGTTGGTTCTCTGCTGTTTGGTTTAAACATGCTACTCCTAGATACTCTTTTATTCTATGGATTGCGGTTCATGGAAGGCTAGCCACAGGAGATAGGCTTATATTGTGGAATAGTAATGCGAACACTGCTTGTAGTTTCTGTTCTGAGCCTATGGAGAATTTAGATCACCTGTTTTTTGATTGTGCTTATTCTGCTCATGTCTGGGAAGTGCTGATGCGTAGAGTGTTGGGTAGTGGCTACACTAGTAACTGGAGGATACTAATGAATTATTTAGCAAGGGGATCAACCCTGAGCAAGGTGAAGCTGTTTATTGCAAGATACATTCTGCAATCAACAGTCTATGCGATTTGGATGGAGAGAAACAGGAGAAGGCATGGTGAGGCCCCAACTCCGGTGGGTGTTCTTACTCAGCGGATTGATAAGAATATGAGAAATAAAATCAGTGTTATAAGAAGGGAGGATAGAGCTACTATGGAGGGGGCAATGGCGGTTTGGTTTGAAACAAGATTTTAAACTGGTCTTGTGCACCCAATAGGAGTGAGAGCTGGGGTCTCAGTAGGAGTGAGGGCTGGGATTTGGAAAAGCCTAGTAGGAGTGAGAGCTAGGTACTCAGTAGGAGTGAGTGCTGAGTTGGTTTTTTGGTTTGGTGGTGAAGGAAGGGTGTTGAGTTTACTTGGAAGAAAAGTAATAGAGTTTTATCTGCTTCCTCTTTTCGATCATACTCTGTTTTAGTTTTACTCTTTTAAATCAAAAACAATTGTAAAGGTCTTTTTTTTTGAGTTATAAATTTAACATTTTGATTCAAAAAAAAAAAAATAGATGTTTTAATTATGTATATTGAAAAGTTTCTAAGTCTTTTGGATTTTGAGACTGCAATTGTTGCATTCAAACCTTACATTTTTTACATCATAAATATCTAAATTTTCTAGATATTATGGATTATGAAATTAGATACAACATCGATATTGATGCCATAGTGTCCAAACAAACAACATTTAAGCATTTGTATCCAAATATAGCCAGTATAAAATATGAACAAGGACTTAATGTTTTGCGCACAGTTGGCTACATACAAGATGTTGGTTAACCATTTTCCTCTTGAGACTCCTGACATCGTTATCTTCTTCTTTTATCCATACAACAGATTGAAATTTTGCTACTAATCTTAATTACACTATAAATCACATTAATCGATGAAATTCCATACAAAAGTTTTAATTTGTTAACGAAAATTCACTCTACAGAAGAAAAATAAGAATCACTTTTGCAGTCTAGCAAGCATCAGGGGCCGTTTCAATACCAAGGTTCATGCTCACTTCTCTGTAGAACTCTCTTAGTTCATGTTTTGGCTCGTTCCTCCCCTTGAGTTTTCATATGCTAAGCACTCATTTAATTTGGTAACAACTTGAGACATGGTTGGTCGTCTAGCTGACGAAGGATTCAGACATGACATTGCTAGTTCAACTGCTCTCCAAACAGAATTAGAGTCATAATCTCCAAAGAGTTTTGGATCCATAATGTTCTGGATGTCTCCTTTTGTAAGCATTAACCCAACCCATTCTACTATATATGGTTTTTCACGATTTTGATTGATCACATGCTGATTTGTGATAATCTCTAATAGCACAATTCCGAAGCTATAAACATCACTTTTTTCGTTCAACCAGTTCGTTTGATAATATCTGCAAACAAAAATTCTTTCTGGCATTAAAAGGGGAATGTGCAAAAAGGAAAGATATTAAGTTATGAATGATAAAATTAAGAATTTATATTCATATTAATGATTTTTAAAAATCAATAATCAACAACTTCATTCAACTTACTCTGGATCAAGATATCCAGGGGTTCCAACAACAGCCGTGGACACATGAGTTTCTCCTTCAACTGGAAAAGATCTCGAAAGCCCAAAATCAGCTAACTTGGCCTGAAAATGTTCATTCAATAATATGTTTGCGGTTTTGACATCCCTATGAATCATAGGTGGTTTGCACCCATTATGCAAGTACTCCAACCCTGTGTAACAGTTTTCATTTTCATCAAGGTTTACGCAAAGAACTAGAAAAAAAAACAATAAACTATACACTGAAACTCATATCAAACCTTGTGCGGATTCAACTACTATTTTTAGTCTGGTTTCCCAGTTTAAAATAGTTCCACCTCGTTTTCCTACATTGCAACCAAACCAATATATGAATATGTTACCATTAAATACGATTTTTGAAGAAATTTATTGTAGTTACCCGACATATGTTCTCTTAGGTCTCCTTTTGCCATGTATTCGTATATCAGAGCCAAATTTGCTCCTTCATCACAATATCCGACGAGGCCAACTAAATTTTTGTGGTGAACTCTGAGAAGAAGTTCCACCTAAAGTGTAGAAGAACCATTAAAAACAAAGCATTATATTGTTAAAGCACATTATTGTTTTCTTCAAATTTTTAGTATATAGATTTGCTAAACTTTACCTCTGCTTTGAATTCTTTATACCCTTGAGAAGATGAGTGTGAGAGCATTTTAACGGCTACTTGTTGAGAACCATTTACAATTCCATGATAGACCATTCCAAATCCTCCTTTACCAAGGACTCTTCCAAAGTTGTTTGTCATTGTTACAACCTCTGAATAAGTAAATCTTCTATTTTCGTCACTATTGCTGGTTCTGAAACTCCATCTGTTCTAGGATCTGATATGTGAGTGTATAATGACGGATTTAACGTTACAATACATCTGTGTCATATGACTTTGCATAAATGCATCTATTATGATATTCCCCATGTTTATGTCAATTTTAAATTTTTTTTTTTTATACCTGCACTATTTGATGTCCTTTTCTTTCTGAATACAAAAAATAAAGCCACTGTAGATCCAAGAACAACCGCTACTACGACCGATACAATAACTGCTACTACAATCGTTTTTTTCTTGGAACCACCGGATTTGTTTGCACAAGACTCATCCGCACAAATAAGATCCGGGTTTCCATCACGACTCTGAATTAATTAATAGGGATGTTTCATTAGAATCAAACGGTTTAATATGTTCATGGAGAAAATATGGTGTATGACAGATAAACCATTACATTAATTTTAGTCCTTTTTTCTGAAGAAGGGCTTGAGGAACAGAGCCATTCAGATTGTTTCCACTTAAATTTCTATTAAGATAGACACAGAGTTAGTAACATAAGCAATTCTGTAATGAAAGAAGCTAGAAGACAAAAGAAATGGTAGTCAGAGAAGCGACTCACATGATCAAAAGTGATTTCATGCCAGCAAGAAACTCTGGTACTCCTCCCGTCAAATTATTATTTGACAAGTCTCTGATTAAACATTTAGATTTAACTATACAGTATGTTATAAATGTGTTTTTTTTATTACGCTAAAGTACAATTTTTTTTAGATACTTACAATTCTTTTAGGTGGGTTAGATTCTGAATGCCAGACGCTATGATTCCCGTTAAGTTACTTGATGACAAATTCCTAAAGACATTCATGAAGACATGTTACGTAAAAGTGACCAGACATTGTGAGAGTACTTACTATCTAGCACAATATAATTTAAAGACCAAGTCTTACAAATAAGTGACTATAGGTGGCTCTGAAGAATCTGAGTTTTCGCAGTTTAAACCATCCCACAAGAACTCTTTAGGAACACATGGATCCCCTTGCCAGCTAATCCTACTCAATCCATAAGTATTTTGGATACTCTTGATAGCAAGAACTGGTATAAACATTCATGTTATATCAAGAATCAACTCATGCATAAAAAATGTAAGGAGTCATAAAGAAAATATTATATTGACTTACCATCATCTTGGTTCGTTTCCAGTAACGGAAAATCTATCACGGTGTAAATCTCTAAAGCGTTCATGAGAGGCGGAAGAGTAGCTTTTGACGTTCTTAATAACTCTACGATGCATTTTCCGTCTTCACATTGTTGAGGTGTGGAGTAGGATAGAGTTTCTGTGGACAACGTTTTAGGACTATAGCTTTCATTTATATGATTACCATTAACTGATACACTGAATTCTCGGGTTTCATTGGCCTGTAAAGTTCTAATCTCGGCAAAGTGCATGTAGATATAAAATTGGGTTGTGGACGGCGACAAAAACCAGGTGAAATTCCATGCCGCAAAATCACTTTTAGGCGTTGAGGCTGACGCCATCACAACTTGTGGTAGATTGTAACCATTGGACGTGTTTACGTTGAGATCGGTAGTTACTTCTTTCCAGTTTTTCTCATCAAAATTTGGTATCCATATACGATCACTAACATCGTTGGGGTACCTAACAAAACTATTGTAAATTTGTAATCATGTATTAGATACCGTATGCACTATTCGAATTCGGAGCTTCCCAATATCCGGATCTGAATCCAGATTTTTATTTTATTTCCAAATAAAATAATTAAAAATTAAATAAAAAGCTAACCAGTTCAATAATTTGTTTTATATTTTAACTCATATTTGAAAATAAAACAGAATATCTTATTCAATTTTAGTAAAACTAAAAATTTAATTCTTTTTATAAACTATATATGCATTTAAAAAATAAGAAAACTTCTATTTAAATGAAACTGCGTGATGAAAGTCGTGCGACGGCGATGGCGATTTTGCTCTAGGGTACGGATGATCTTTCGGCGGTGGGATCCGGGGTTAACGACGGAAGTTCTCTGGGGTTCGGTTACAACGGCGGAATATGGGTTCGAATGGGAGCTGGAGACATCGGGGATCTCACAACGGGAAGAACTCTCGATTTGGAAAGGAATGAAATGGATTTTAGGCAATAAGCGATTCTTACAGAGATCTCAAGAGGGTAATCGGAGAGATCAGATACGAATTTATGGCACATCTGGAAGGGGATATGGAGGAAACTTCTCGACTAAACGGGATCGAGGATTTGGAGATCTGCAGGATTTTTTCAATAAACTCATAATCATCATCGAAGATTCAAGATCTTCAGGTATTGTCGTTTTTACTTCTGGGAGAGGATTATTTGGGATTAAAACAAGGAAAGTCTCGATTTGGGTTTCTATATGGGAATACTCTAAGGGATCACTCATTACTGTCTTCTCTGATTTGACGATTGGGTGGATCAAAGAGGAAGATACGGGGGTTAATGACAGGAGGCTAGGGATTGCAGAGAGGCTGCTTGGGTTTCAATATAAATATTATGGAGTGTCATCGACTTCTCCTTGCAGTTTTCTATTGATTTCCAGTTTCATTTTTTCTTTTCTAGTATCAAAGGCTTATCTAATTTGGATTACTATGACGCAAGGACAGTTAATTGGATGCTCTGGAGATGGGATGAATGGTGAGGGAGCAAGGAAGCGGCTTAGGATCACCGTTCCGCACTTTGATAATTCGGCGGTCATCAAGGCTTACTCAAGATCTCTGATAGGTCGCTGTATGAACCCCAAGGAACAAGACATGGCAGCCCTGCTTATGAAGCTTCCGAAGATTTGGAATGTGGAGGATCGGGTGGTAGGCTCTGATTTGGGTGCAGGTCTTTTTCAGTTTGATTTTCAAGCTGAGGAAGATATCGAAATGGTACTCAGTCAACAGCCATATCATTTTGACTACTGGATGATCGCTCTAGCCAGGTGGCAACCAAAGAAGCCTCAAAACTTTCCATCCGAGATTCCTTTTTGGGTAAAGGTGGTGGGTGTGCCAATGGATTTCAGAACAGTCCCTACCTACGAGAGCATTGGCAATGCCTTTGGTAAGAAAACAAAAGTGGATTTGGAGAACAAGCGAATTCATGTGGTGGTGGATGGGTTCCAACCGATTTGCTTTGACACTACGGTCGACTTTAAGGGGGGTCAATACTATGAGGGGGAAGAGGCCCTAGTAACTTTGAGATATGAGAAGCTCTTTGGATTTTGTCTCAACTGTTTCAGCCTCTGCCACAAAGTGGAGGTGTGTCCTCTAGTTAAAAGAAGTCCAAAGCAAAGTCCGGTGAGAAGGGACTTACGAGAGGGTGGCTATGGAAGACATGAGGAGGGGAAGCATGATGACAGAGCTAGAAGTTACAAGGGAGTGGTTTCAAATAGACATGGGGCCGGACACAAACATGGCAAGACTAAGGAAAGCAGGGACTATTATGGCAAAGGAAATGGAAAGATGATGGATGAAACCGACACAAGATGGAGGAAAGTAGCAGAGCGAGAAAACAGGTCCCAAAGTTATCATCGTAACAGCCAACGTGGAGATGGGGATGTTCTGCGGTCGAGATCATCAAGGGAGGGCGAGACTAGAGTGGAGGATAAGGGTACCCGATCTCAGTATGAGATAGGTTCCTCACAGGCAACAGGAGACAAAAGAGGAGAAGGCGCAGAGGAGGGGGAGATCAAAGCCACAGAGGAACACCAGCAACCCTCTCTGGAATTTCAGAGGGAGCTTTACAATACTCAAGCTGCGGGAAAGGAGGTAATTTCTGATCCTATAGATGAGGATACCGGTTTACAACTCGTTTCGAATCTGGTGGAAAATAATAACATGTTAGGAGAGGAGGATGTGATGGACATGGAGGAGATTAGAGCATGTTTGCTCCAAAAGGGGATTGATATGGACTCAGAGGATTTTCTCAAGGAACATCATGATGACGACTTTGATGTTATGCTTAAAGAACAGGAAGACGAAGCTTTGGCAGAGGCGGAGGCTGCTAGGGACATGGAGGGTCAGAAGAATGTGGAGGAGCTGGTGGATGTCGTGGAGGGGGAGCAAGACAAGAACAAGCAGGGACGTAGGAAGCCTGTTAAACCGGGGAATACTCTAGGCAGTAACAAGATGAGAACGGCTACATATTTGCTATCTCCACGGAAGAAAGCCATGGCAAAAGGGGGAGCAAAGCATGGGGATTTCAAGTCACAGGAAGGAAAGGGAGTTTCCTTACCGAAGACAACTCACTCAAAAGGTTAAGATATGTTTTACATCTCTGTGGAAGAAGTTCACTTCGAGGAGGGAGTGAAGAGTGGTTTTTTAGGTTTTATGTTTGCATTATGTTGCAGTAGTTTTCGATTTTTGGTGTTTTATTTTCTTGCTTTTGGTTTTCTGGGATTGGGTTTGGTTGTGCTTTTATTTGCTCTGAGAAGCTATTGTTCTGCAATTGTTTTGTTTGTCCATTCTTTTTATAAGCATGTGATAGGGAATAATAATGTTGGTTTACGTTGGCTTTACTGGTATTTGTTGCTTCTCGAGCTATCATCCCAATCTTGTGTTGGCCTGGGACTTGATATATTTACTGAGAGAGACCAGGTTTGGATCATACGGGAATGTAGGAGACTCAGGGTTTTACGACTTTATACTCCCCACATTAGCTTATACGGCTTCGAAGAAATCACTGCTGCACAACACGTGGGGTTGGTCTCCTCAAACCAATCCGGGGAGATAGATTGGAGAGTCACAATTGGCTTATATAAGATGGGGAAGCTTGTTTGTGTAGGGTTTTTGCAGGTACATGGGGTTGGTAAGAGATGGATTGCGACATTAACAGCTTGGAGTCGGAAGGTGGTTTCAGTCGCCTCAATTTTGTTGACGGATCAAAATCAGGAGAGTGGGAGCGTCATATTGTGGTTCCTTGACACGCAGTGGAGAACATTTAATATTTATTTGTTCAAAGGATGGTTGGATCAGCAAATGGGTCTCTTTATACCCGTCTGTATTAGCTCTCACGAGCTCCATCGGAATTTTTTTTAATGCGGATATTAAGCTGGAATTGTAGAGGAATGGGAAGTAAATGGACAATTAGTTACTTGAGAGAAATATGGCATCAACACAAACCGGATTTTCTGTTCTTATCCGAGACGAAACAAGAATTTGAGTTTATACAAGGATTTCAAGCTCACTTTGGATATGATAAATTGGTTACAGTGAATCCTGTGGGACGGAGTGGTGGTTTAGCGCTTTTTTATAATAATGAGTACGAGGTTAATATCTTATACTCTAGTAATCGAATGATTGATGTGGAAGCGGTGGCAATAGGAAAATCTGTGTTTCTTACTTTTGTGTATGGAGAACCAGTGACGGAATTAACGGAACAAGTATGGGAAAGATTGACTAGATATGGTATTGCACGATCGGTTCCCTGGTTTATCATTGGGGATCTAAATGAGATCACGGGCAACCACGAGAAAGAAGGAGGAGCTTTACGCAATCTAGCTTCTTTTGTCCCTTTCAACAATATGATTCGGAATAGTGGGTTACTGGAATTCCCGGCGCGGGGTAATAAAATGTCATGGCAGGGGCGTCGTGGGAAAGGGAAAGGAGCAGTGATGATACGGTGCCGGTTGGATAGAGCTTTAGCAAATGAAGGATGGCACACGGCTTTCCCATGCTCTTATATCGAGTATTTGGGGATGGTGGGATCGGATCATCGCCCAGTAGTGGCTTATATGGAGAACAAAGTTCAACAAAAAAAAAGGGCCAATTTAAATTTGATAAACGATGGCTTGGGCAGGAAGGGTTGATGGAGTCGATAGTTGCTGGCTGGAGCGATCATAATGGTGGGAACGATGGTACTCTAGTTGGTAAAATTTCGAATTGTAGACATGAAATTGCGAGGTGGAGGAAAAATAATCCCCAATATGGGAAGGAGAAAATAAAGGATCTCCAAAGGGCGTTGGAAGAGGTACAAACGGATGATAATAGAACACAAGAGGATATTTTAGAAGTGTCACGCAAGTTACAAGATGCATACAAGGATGAAGAAGAATACTGGTATCAAAAAAGTAGGAATATGTGGTATTCTTCGGGAGATCTAAACACACAGTTCTATCATGCCTTAACCAAACAAAGACGAGTTCGGAACAAAATAGTAGGCCTCCATGATGACACTGACAATTGGATTACTGAGGAATTGGGAGTTGAGAATGTGGCAGTAAATTATTTTGATAATCTATTTACATCAACTAACCCAACGGATTTTGCGGATTTTCTGGAGGACATTCCAATACATATAACACCGCAAATGAATCTTCGGTTACTCAGACCAGCAACGGAGGAAGAGGTTCGACAAGCTCTTTTTATGATGCACCCCGACAAAGCACCAGGACCCGATGGGATGACAGCGTTGTTTTTCCAACACTCTTGGCATGTCATTAAATTGGATTTGGTGCATATGGTTAATAATTTTTTGGTCTCCGGAGTCTTGGAACAGCAATTAAATGAAACGCATATTTGTATGATACCAAAAACAGAGAGGCCCACGAGAATGATGGAATTTCGGCCTATTAGTCTGTGTAATGTGGGCTACAAGATTATATCTAAGGTCTTATGTCAACGGCTTAAAGCATGTTTACCATGGGTAATTTCGGAAACACAATCGGCATTTGTACCTGGACGTCTAATTTCGGATAATATCTTAATAGCTCAGGAAATGTTTCATGGATTGAGGACAAATCAATCTTGTCAAGGGAAATTCATGGCCATCAAAACGGATATGAGTAAGGCGTATGATAGGGTGGAATGGGAGTTCATACAAGCTTTACTTCAAAAATTAGGATTTGATCAGAGATGGATAAGGCTTATGATGGCATGCATTTCCTCGGTCCAGTATCGAGTCTTGATCAATGGGCAGCCTCGAGGTCGTATTATTCCGCAGAGAGGATTAAGACAAGGGGATCCTCTATCACCATATCTCTTCCTCATGTGCACAGAGGCTTTAATATCAAATATAAAGAAGTCGGAACGAATGAAAAGATTAACCGGGATGAAGGTGGCAAGAGCATGTCCCGCTATTTCCCATCTTCTTTTTGCGGATGATAGCTTATTTTTCTGTAAGGCACAACCAGAGGAATGTCAAACCATTCTTAGGATACTTAAGGAGTATGAGGTGGTCTCAGGTCAATTAATTAATTTCCAGAAATCTTCAATACAATTTGGGCACAAGATAGAAGAAGCAAAACGTCAGGAGCTAAGAGATATTCTAGGAATCCAAAATCTTGGTGGTATGGGGACATATTTAGGATTACCGGAGAGTTTACACGGATCAAAGATTCAAGTGTTTGGGTTTGTACAAACAAGATTGAACAAGAGGGTGAATGGCTGGACGTTCCGATTTTTCACGAAAGGAGGAAAGGAAGTGATCATTAAATCTGTCGTAACGGCTTTACCAAATCATGTGATGTCATGTTATAGATTACCTAAGGCTACTGTTAAAAAACTAACTGGTGCAGTGGCGCAATTTTGGTGGAGTCCGGGTGGGAGTACAAGAGGAATGCATTGGAAATCCTGGGATAAGTTATGTCTTCATAAAGATGAGGGTGGCTTAGGCTTTAAGGACCTTCAAGTTTTTAATACGGCAATGTTGGGCAAACAGTTATGGCGCCTCATTGAGAAACCAACTACTTTGTTTTCTCGAGTTTTTAAGGGTCGGTACTATAGAAATGCGTCACCTTTAGAACCGATTCGTTCATACTCACCGTCTTATGGATGGCGAAGTATGTGCTCTGCTAGATCTCTGGTTAGCAAAGGACTAATTAAATGGGTGGGATCAGGATCTTCTATATCAGTATGGAACGATCCTTGGCTCCCAACCACTCGCCCGAGACCAGCAACTAAAAATCAACTATCTCTTTCTGCTTTTCCGGATATTACAGTGGATTCTCTCATCAGTACAGAGACAAGAACTTGGAATATGCCACTTATTAGGGCTCTGGTAGACCCGCAGGATGTGAAAATAATAGAGAGTATTCCTCTAGGGAGGACACAATTGGTAGATAAGGATGGCTGGCATTTTACTAAAAATGGAAAATATACGGTCCAGTCGGGCTATCAGGTTGAAAGAGCTTATCCTGACAAGGAGAATCAATATTTGTTTTACGGACCTACGGTGGATGTGTTGAAAGGTTATTGCTGGAAACTTAGGTGTCCGCCTAAAATGAAGCATTTTATATGGCAATTATTATCGGGCTGTATCGCAGTTCGGAAAAACCTCCAAGTCAGAGGAATTAAAGGAGATTTAGGATGTGACAGATGCGGTGCTGATGAGGAAACGATTAATCACGTGTTTTTCGAATGTTCTCCAGCACGACAAGTTTGGGCTCTCTCGAAAATTCCTTTCAATCCAGATAGTTTTCCAAAGGGTTCGTTGTTTGCTAACATAGATTTTTTATTCTGGAGGGTGATCCCAAAGATGGATGATCATCAGTTTGCATGGATTTTGTGGTATATTTGGAAAGCGCGGAATAGCAAAATATTTAGTAATTTGGATGTTGATCCGAAGGATACTCTTAAGCTTGCAGAAACAGAGTCTACTCTGTGGGAAGANATAGTTTTCCAAAGGGTTCGTTGTTTGCTAACATAGATTTTTTATTCTGGAGGGTGATCCCAAAGATGGATGATCATCAGTTTGCATGGATTTTGTGGTATATTTGGAAAGCGCGGAATAGCAAAATATTTAGTAATTTGGATGTTGATCCGAAGGATACTCTTAAGCTTGCAGAAACAGAGTCTACTCTGTGGGAAGAGGCACAGATAAAGATAGAGCAGAGGCAGGATTTACAACAGACTGAGGCCACTCTGCCAGTCATCCCAGGAAGATGGTGTTTTGTAGATGGCTCATGGAAGGAACCTGATCAATTTGACGGGCATGGATGGTATAGTACATTGGAGGGATTTGAAGGTTTAAGAGGTGCCCGTAATGTGAGGAATAGTTTATCTCCTCTTCATTCTGAGGTGGAGGCACTCATTTGGGCTATGGAAAGTATGCGGAACCTACGTCAATACAGTGTTACTTTTGCAACGGATTGTTCTCAATTGGTGAAGATGGTTTCGGAACCAGAAGAATGGCCAGCCTTTGCAAGTTATCTCCAGGATATTAAGACACTAAAGGAAAGTTTTCTCTGCTCGAAGATAATCCAAGTACAAAGATCGATGAACTCGCAAGCGGATAGCCTCGCAAGAAAAGCCAGGATGCAACCGCACTTCGTCGTTCACATGGATACAGAGCTACCGCCTTGGTTCACAGAGTCTATATGAGTCTGTATTTTAATGTCAAAAAAAAAAAATATATATATATGCATTTAAAAAATATATAATAGGATAGAATCTAGATCTTAAATTTCACTATCCATAAAATAATTACTATCCATATATTTGTTTTTCAAAGTAGTTTCAGACAAATTTCAGACCGGAGTGCAGATCGTGGATAATAGTTTCTATCCTTATCATGTATTATGCAAACTAAATTAATTATTCAATAGGATTTTGAAGATTTTAGAGTGGTTAACAGTTCTTACTTCTTATTCTTTATCCAATCAGATTTTCATAGTTTTAAAATTTTCTATAAGATTAAAAGGGATTTTTCAATTTTTGAAAAAGGTTTTTGCTTTTTTTTCTTTCTTAAACACTTGTTAAGACTGTCATTGATCTCTTTACAATTTTTTTTAGCTTGTTGTTATTTTCTTCTTCCTCAAAGAAATCAAAACTTACTTTTCGATAATAAGTTTAATTTATCACAATAAAATTTAACTAATTAATAATTTTCTTATTCTTTTAAAGTCCATTTTGTTATATTATAGTTAACTATAGTTTAATAGAAATATAATTGATAATTAAATATGTTTTCACTGTTAATTAACTATATGTTTTACTTAGTTATATTAAATATATTATGATAAAAATATTTATATAAGTAAAAATTACATCTTATAAAGCCACCTAAAATTCTAAACTCAAAATCTAAAGTGAAAGCCCTTGCCAATGCCAAGTTCGTTTATTGCTGGGACCATTTCCCCCATAATCCAAAAAAAAACTTGAAGAGAACCAGAAAACTAAAAACTGAATCAAAAGAGCATGATGATTGATATGATACCTCACAAGTCATACCTTACGTTGCCGATTGCGGTGGTGAAATAATTCCGGCGGAAACGCCGCAGAGAGCCGCGCTGAGTATTGTAAGTATTATTGTTCTGAAGAGGTCGTAGCTCTAAGACATTAATCAGAGGATAACTCGTTCCTGTCTTAACGAGACAGATCTGGAGAGACTTAGATATGGCCTTGTGGATGATCTCATCGTAAACCCCTTCGGTTCCCCATAAACTCAAATCAATCGTTTCCCAAAGGTTTGGACCAAGGTAGAGGTCGAAACTGGGGTACTTGTTAAGACCATCGTAATTACCGTACAAGAATAGAGCTCTGATAAGATAGTCTGTGCCTTGTGTGACGTTCAAGGTATAACAGTTTCTTTTTCCTTCTGGGAAGTACCTGAGGTTCAAAATCGGTTTAGGGGTTGTCTGCTCGAACTCCTTTTGGACTTTTCCGGTTTTGCCAGTTTTCACATAACCCTCATCCGTTGTGAATGTTAGTCCCAGTTTAACAAAGTTGTAAGGAGACTCGTTAGGTGGTAACCCACAATCCAAGCTGATGAATTCTAGAAACACATATATGCAAAATGTATCGGAACAAGTATTTAATTAAGAACAATCTTTTGATAGAAATGTAGTAAAGAGATACTAATAAAGACGTGTATGTAACTACCTTTTTGGTCCTGAGTTTGAACGAGATGCAAAAGGGAAGAAAAAGTGATGCATATCAACGCACAAAACCGAAGTGCTTGAGGATGTGTCTCCATTGTTCTTTACCAAAAAAAACATAGAATACTATTAAGAGATCTCCGTAATAGTGGAAATTGTTGAAAGTAAATAAGCAAGATGTGGTTTTTGTAGGTCAACTTATGAAATAAAATACTAAAAAGAGTCAGCTGTCTACAAGCAAAATAAACCTAAAATATTTGATTTACATTCTATAAAAGATGTTAAGAGAATATGCTTCAGTGATATTAGTTTTAAAAGACGCAAAGACAAAATGTAGCAACTGGCTTCGCTGGTCCAGAGATGAGACGTGCATGCAACACACACACCTTGTTATGGTTCAAATGGTCGTTGACCTTGACCTTTGTGCTTAGTTTCATTGGACGATGATTTGACCTGTCTTTGTTTATTCAATGTAACTAGGTTATCATCGGACTAGAGTTCAATAGTTGAAACATAATGTCAACACTATCATTTGTCCAAAAAAAAAAAAATTTGGCTAACACTATCATTTTCTTTGGTCTTGGGAGGACGGAGACGAATAAGTTATCTATATTTAGTGTTGGAATTTTGATAATCCGAACCAAAATTTCTGGTTTCAATTCAGGTTTGATTATGAGTTTGGTTCAGTTCAACATTAAAAAAAAAATTTAGTTATCAATATAGTTTGGTAGTTGGTTAGTTTCGAGCTACAATTTTTTCTTAAACAAAATTAACTGGACAAACTAAAATAACTAAACCTAATTTAAACCAAAATTAACCGAATATCAAACCAAGCCGAATTGATCTTTCTGGTTCAACCAAAATTTTTTGAGCACACAAAAAATCGAATAACTCGAACCAAAGTAACGAATAAACCAAACCCACATGCCTATATCTATATGCTCGTAACAAAACGAACTCTGTTTCCAAACCGGAATTTAACCACACCTTTTAATTCCAATTGGCTCTTAACCAACCCAAATCCCGGTTCGACTGATTACCCCTCCCTCGAAAAATCTTAAATTTTGGACCAATGTAAATAAGTAACGGGCCGAATGTAATACTTAAGTAGAGACTAGAGAGGCCCACACTTTCTCTTCTCTCAAACTCTCACGGCGAAGCGCAAAAGCGACTCACCACCATTCCATGGACGCGTCTCTCCTCTCCTCGGCTCCGGCCGATACCTTCAACGGCAATGCGGCGGAGCAAATCGCTCCTCCGATGCAACCCCCAGGCACGGACATGACCGGTATATGCTTCAGAGATCAGCTGTGGATCAACTCTTACCCTCTAGACCGTAACTACGTCTTCGACTACTTCGCATTGTCTCCCTTCTACGATATCACCTGCAACAACGAGATTCTTCGTCGGAGATCCGTTCACCCTCTCGACCACTCTCAGCTCTCGTAATCATCTCCTTACTTGCCGCTTCCAATTTCGATTTCGATTTCAAGATTATGATTTTTTTTAGGGCTTAGAGAGCATATGATTGGTTTTTAACACGTTTTTGATGATATACGTTTCTGTGTAGGAAGATGACAGGATTAGAGTATGTGATCAGTGATGCTACTGAGCCAAACTTGTTCGTTTTTCGTAAGCAGAAGAGAGATGGTCCTGAGAAAGTCACACCCATGCTGACGTATTACATCTTGGATGGTACTATATACCAAGCTCCTCAGCTTTGTAGTGTCTTTGCAGCTCGTGTTGTGAGTGTCTTCACCCACTTTCTCCTGTGTTGCTGAGAGGTGTAGATACTAAATGAAAGTTGTCTGCTTTTTTGGTTGCTGATAACGTGTTTTTTTTTATTTGGTTCTCTTTCTCCTTTAGGGTCGGACTATTTATCAGATATCTAACGCTTTCTCAGTTGCTGCATCGAAGTTGGAGACAGTTAGGCAGGGTAAGGTTTTGTTTTCTTCAGTAAGATCGTTGGTTCTGTCTCAATTTTGATGTGATGTATATTGTTTCTGCTACTAGGAGTTTACTTTCAAAGCGTTCGGTTTGTATGAACTGCCTGTAGATGCAAATGTAAATACTTTGTTCAGTTAACATTGGAAGCTACTTTGAACTCTTTATCAAGCTTATAGTCATTGCTGAACAGTTTTATGATCTTTTTTATCAAATTCTAGTGTATCTGTTGGGTTCTTTTTGTTGTACTTGAGATAACTTACTTCATCCATCATGTGTTTTTATTTACGGATTTCAGTTGATGTTAAAAGCCAGAACGAACCTTCCGAGACAAAGCCTGCTAGTGAGACGGTTGATCTTAAGGAAGTGAAGCGAGTTGATTTGATTCTTAAGTCGTTATATAGCAAGGTACATTTTTGACTCGGAGAAAATCTACTTGCGTAAATGTGTTCTGGCTCTACTTCTTAATACCTATATTCTGATTGTGAGACATTTTTGTGTGTGTTGCGTTGTGCAGTTACCCCCAGCACCTCCACCACCACCCTTCCCTGAAGGATATGTTAGCCAGGAAGCATTAGGAGAAAAGGAAGAAGAGGTTGGAACACAAGGGGGAGAGTCACAACAGCCTCAAATTGATCCTATTATCGATCAAGGTCCTGCTAAACGAATGAAGTTCTAAAGCTCATCATGATTGTTTCTCATGGCAGATAAATAGATTTCTTAGGTACTATCAAAGACTCTTCTACTTTTTCCTCTTTATCTTCTAATTTGAACTCGTTACAGTATTGTGTACCTGATTACTTCTCATAACGTTTATTTTTTCTGAAAGAAAGTCATCTCACCGCCACTTCAAGGTCAACTAATTGGTAATGTACTTAATGAAATTGACAATGACTATGTAATTTCAAAAGAGAGTTGCATCATCAAAACCAACGGCTTATGTTGGTCAAATGTAACTAGATTTGATCTCTCGATTATTTTATTGCTTAGTCCACTTCTTGACCAGCTTGTTGCAATTTACTTCCTCTCTTTACCCTCCTATATAAACATACACACTGTGCTTTCAAGTTTCAACACCAAATCA
The DNA here is from genome assembly GCA_932364175.1 of Eruca vesicaria subsp. sativa. NCBI lineage: Eukaryota > Viridiplantae > Streptophyta > Magnoliopsida > Brassicales > Brassicaceae > Eruca > Eruca vesicaria. The sequence goes on from CAKOAT010312932.1 coordinate 103,657, forward strand.
ATTAGGCTCTATAACATATTCACCAATTTAGATTAGAAACCTGAGATGGAAACCAAGCCATCCAAGTCCAGCGTCCTCCTATACTTTCTTGTTCTTGCGCTAGTCTTGTCTCCTATACTCCCATGTCAAGCAACTAGTGTGCATCTTGGAGGTAAGCTAAATAATCAACATCTCCGTGTTTTCTGCGTTAGTAGATTTTTGTAAGGGAGATAAAATTGCGTTTCTATGGATAGGTGGAGGGCGTAAGTTGATGGCACCGTCACCACCACTTCTCATGTGTCCACACTGTGCGTGTTGCGCAGCGGCTAAACCTGGCTTTTGCTGCCCATGTAGCTGTTCCGGTGGTCCCTAAAGATTGTGACTTTGCTATCAGAGGGGATTATGTGATATATTTGATATCATTGTAATATATGAATGTATGAATAAGTCAACACGATCTATATATAGTCTTCGTGTTTTTTTTTTTAAATAAGAAAACTCTTGTGTTATTCTGCTGATGAGTTTTAGAAGTATATAAGTTGGTTTTGATGTCCTTTCTCCTTTGATATGATGAAGAACCATAAAAATAATAATCAAAAGCCTGCGTAATTGCGTTCACAACCATGTAGGACCTGGCACTGCGTAGCTGCGTAATTGAGGTTTAACCTGGCGCTGCTAACCAAGCAACTGTGGAGATTGGCGCAATATCCAGATTCACTGGAAACTCGAGTAATGAGAGAACGGTACTATCGTTTAAGTTCGTCCTTGCAAAAGTTCACTGTCAGTAGCTCATCATATGTGTGGACAAGTATCTCGGCTGCATGAGAATTATTGCTGCTGAGGGTTAGACAAAAAATACATTCAGGCTATGAAGTGAAAGTATGGGAGGACTCTTGGATTCCTATGATCCCAGTGAGGCCATCATCCTCATCTGCTCCGGTTTTACATCCGAACATGAGAGTGAGTGATCTTATTAACCAAGAAACTAAGTCTTGGGATTTGGATAAGTTGGCAAATTATGTTGACGCTGCTGACATACCTCTCATAAGGAATATGTCTGTTAGCTCAACACATAGTAGAGATACGCTTTGCTGGAACTACACAAGGAGTGGACAATACACAGTCAAGTCCAGCTATTGGATTGCTCGAAATATATTGATGAAGGAGGACGATAATAAAGTGGGTGAACCTAGTATTACAAAACTCCAAGCACATGTCTGAAAGGTTAAAGCACCCCCGAAGATGTGTCATCTTATGCGGCAGATTATAACAGGTCATATGGCTGTTACGAGTGCTTTGAACCATAGACACATCAGATGTGATAACTTTTGTCCACGATGCGGAGAACCGGATGAAACAATTGCACATACAATCTTTCAATGCCCACCTGCATTACAGGTGTGGGCTTTAGCATCTATACCTACCAGCTCAACTTTATTCCCACTGCAGAGCACATCTGCGAACATGGATTATATATTTTGGAGGAAGAAGGCCATACTGGAGCCAGAATTAGATAGGGATCCTTATCTGTGGCTAATATGGTACATTTGGAAGGCTCAGAACGATAAGTTGTTCCGAGGAATTGATAGAGATCCTTTGGAGCTAGCCCGGTATGCGGAGAATGAGTGTCTTGCCTGGTTCCAAGCTAATGAGCAGGAAATTGTGCCATCACAAGGAAATTTAGATGCTAGCAATCAGGTCATGAGCCTAGGAGATATCTGTTTGGTAGATGGTTCTTGGACCTCTACAGATCAATTCTCAGATTGTAGTTGGGATTGGAAGGACAGAAGGGAAATATCAGTTGATGGGCTTGCGTAATGTAAGTAGGGTGGAGTCGGCTCTGCATTCTGAGCTGGAAGTACTACGGTGGGCAATGGAGAACATGCTTCAACATTCGCCATGTCAGAGCTTTGGGACGGATTGCAAGGATTTGATAGCGATGCTCACACACCCCATGAATGGTCAAGTTTTTCGACGGAACTGGAGAAGATCTCGACGCTGCGGATCTGTTTCCCAGCTTTCAAATTATTTTATGTGCCTAGGTCCCAAAATGTTGTGTCCGATTTCTTAGCTAAGACTGCGCGATCCTTCTATCGCGAACTGATGTATGTTAGTTTTTCTATTACGGTCTGGATCCCCAGACCACCTCAAACTTACGTAATAGATCAGCCGTTTGTCGCAAAAAAAAAACCACATAGGACATCTTTCAAGGTTTAAAAAAGTAGTTAAAATAGAAATTTGCTAAAGGTTATTCAAGTGTATTATGTTCCACATGAAGAACTCCCAAACAAAAAAAATATATTAAATTGCTGATACTAATAATAATAGGAATTTTCCACAATTTAAATCACTTACAGTATTTGATATTAACAATTGTGTAAAATTTATGATTTTTTAACAAATGAATATATAAAATGGTTCAATTTGGTTAAAAAGTAATATGCAAATACGCTTTGCCGAACTATTCCAATTCATCATAGTGTCTAATAAATTTATCTTATATATTAAAACATAAATCATGACTTAGTTCATGTGTTATTTTTAGTAAAAATTATTTAAATTATATTATGTATAAACATATGAATTAGTCTAGCACAAAAATAAAATAGATATTCCTATATTTTTCTGAAATTATATCTGAACAAAATATTTTCATATCTTTTTATTTACAATGTAAATATATTTCATTTTCACTAAAATAAACCTTTAAAATATTTAATTAATTTCGTATTTAAATGGATATTTCATTTTTTACTTAGTTTCTTAAAAACATATTTAGTTAATTTGTGATTATTTGAAAATTAAAACTATATTTCATTCTAACTAAAAGAAAAATTATAAAATCTAATTATTTTTTTTAATCATAAATAAAATCATGTACATTTAGGTATTAAATTTGTGATACTAATTTAATATAGGAATACTTTTCAAGTAAATTTTTTATTTTAACCAATAATACTTTCAATTTAGAATTTTCAATCACATGATTTAAAATATGTTATCACTGAAAATTTAAAAGAAATAAATAAAACTATTGCTTGTAAACTATAAAATTATTTTGTTTTAATAATATAGATTAAATAATTAATAATATGGTAAATATTACAATTAGTCATATAAAACAAATAATTATGTGTGTAAAAACAAATATAATTACCAGTACAGTTGTGTGGGTGGAGATGTCGTTGTTGGTTAAAGAATGTGACCTATGAGACCCAGACTTAAAAAGGAAACTGTGAACAAAAATCTGTTTATAAATCTAAGTTACAAAAAAACTGTTTATAAATAATATAAGATCACGTAATTTTGGCAGAAAAAATCAACTAATTATTGAGTGACAAAAAGTCAACTAACCCAGAAAAAGACAAAAGTCAACTTTTTTACATGCATGCAACTTTGACTAAAAGCTAATTAAATGTATTTTGATTAAGATTTCTATGGAATAAACTAGTTGAATGCGATTTTTTCTACCATCGAGAGTCGATTTTGTGTCATATGTGCGACACTAAGTATTTGATATTTTATAGTATCTATAACAATAACATACTCCAAGCCCTCAATAAGTAGAGAAAAAAAGTATCCATTTAGTATCGTACCCATTGAATTCAAACATCTTTTTGTAAAAAGTATTTGATGAATGATGAGAAGTCTCCAAACGATGTAGAGGTCTAATTATGTTTATCACAAGAGTTTAATCATAAGAGGTATCAGAAGTTAAAAAAAAAGATGTATCAGGAGTTTAGTCTTGAAATGGTTCTCGATGATTCATGTCGATATTCGGACTCGAACCATATAACCTAGGTTGAGTCTGATCATATATAAGAGTTAGGAGGACTTTGATATATTTAAATGGTTTTTGATGATTCTTCAGCATATCCTATCTTGAACCGTTGACCCTAGGTTAAGTCTGATAATAAAAATTAATAAGAATTTGGTATTGAAATAGTTCTTGGTGACTCATATTAATGCCCTGCAGACTCAAACCATATATCTTAGGCTGAGTCTGATCATACAAGTTATCAGGAGTTTGGTACTGATATGGTTCTTGATAATTCATATTCATATTCTGACTTGAACCATAGACCCTAGACTGATTCTGCTCAAAAAAGTTAGCAAGAGTTTGGTATTAAAATTGTTCTGGATGATTCATATTCATATCCTGGCTTGAACCATAGTCCATTGAGTCCGATCATAAAAATTACTAGGAGTTTAATTTAAATAAGACTTGATTCTGATGGTAAAAGTTACCATGAGTTTGGGTATTGAAATGGTTCTTGATGATTCATAATCGTACCCTGACTTAAACTATAGATCCTAGACTGAGTTTGTTCATAAAAGTTGGCAAGAATTTGGTATTGAAATGTTTCTACATAATTCATATTTATATCCCTAGTTCAAACCACTGAACCTAGGTTATAAGAGTTAGCAAGAACTTAGTATTGGAATAGTTCTTGATGATTTATATTCTGATGATGAATAGTAAAAATATCCAAATCTGATCCGATAGGTAAATATATCCATACAGATACTAAACCCCAATACTAAAATATTCAGAAACTCGAAATACGGATCGAATCGATATCTGAACAGCCACCTCCAGAGCATACGTTAAAACCTCAATGTCAAAGGAAGGGCTAAATATGAATTTAATTCTTTTTTTCTTCCATAAATCAATCGTTAGAGATAATAATAACTTTCGGTACATATGGACACACTCAGACACTGACACGAATTGTCCAGCAACAGACTTTTGCAAGAACAGAGCCGCAAAAGAAAAAAAAGAAATAGAAACATCAAACAACAACAATGGCTGAACCGTTTGTGGAAACTCGAATCCCACACCAAAAACTCTACCAATCAAAACCTTTCCCGGCTGTTATTACTCCGTCACCGTCTCTACCACTCCCTGCTCCCTCTCTCCCACTCTTCACACAAACCATTTCCACCCACAAACCCTATCTCGATTCTCTCCTCCACCAATCAGGAGCCGTCCTCTTCCGAGGCTTCCCCGTGAATTCCGCCTCCGACTTCAACGACGTCGTTGAGGCTTTCGGTTACGACGAGCTTCCTTACGTGGGAGGCGCTGCTCCACGCACTAGCGTCATCGGTCGTGTCTTCACTGCTAACGAGTCCCCTCCTGATCAAAAGATCCCCTTTCACCACGAGATGGCTCAGGTCTGTTATAAAAAAAAAGGGTTTATCCTTTTATTACAAATGAATATAAAGATTGGATCTTTGATGATGTTTTGTTTGTTAGGTTCCTGAGTTTCCATCAAAGTTGTTCTTTTACTGTGAGGTAGAGCCTAACTCTGGAGGAGAGACACCTATTGTGTTGAGTCATGTTGTGTACGAGAGAATGAAAGAGAAGCATCCAGAGTTTGTTGAGAGGTTGGAAGAACATGGTTTGGTTTATGTTAGGGTTTTAGGTGAAGATGATGATCCTTCTTCACCCATTGGCCGTGGCTGGAAATCCACTTTCTTGACCAATGACAAGAACGTTGCTGAGGAAAGGTATAACTTAACTTCTTAATCTCTAACTAGTCTCTCTTGATAGCACTGAGGACTTTGAATCAATAGGGCAGCTAAACTGGGAATGAAACTGGAATGGACCGAGGACGGAGCCAAGACGATAATGGGTCCAATTCCGGCTATCAAGTTCGACAAGTTGAGGAACCGTAAAGTGTGGTTCAACAGCATGGTAGCTGCTTACACAGGGTGGGAGGATAAGAGGAATGATCCAAGAAAGGCAGTGACTTTTGGAGATGGGAAGAGTTTACCGGAAGATATAGTACATGACTGTCTAAGGATCTTGGAAGAAGAATGTGTTGCTGTTCCTTGGCAGAGAGGAGATGTTCTGCTTATCGACAACTGGGCTGTTCTTCACTCACGAAGACCGTTTGTTCCTCCTCGCCGAGTGCTTGCATCGCTCTGCAAATAAACTATTATTCTTGTCTTATTCCACGCAGCTAAATATCATAAGAAAGAACCTGAACACAAACTTATCCTTATAGTATTGTCACACGTGAATAAAGCTTTGTATACTTAGCTACTACAGAGTTTTACATTATTGCTCTCAGAGAGGAGAAAAAAATCGAAGTCAATGTCATCTCTGGTTCTGTGTTACATACACATAGAAGAACATAAGAGTCTTTTACTTTTATTCGTATCGTTTCTTCTGCTTATCAGTAATCTCTGGTGGCAAAGATAGGAACTGGGTGATTTTCTGCACCTGAGAGACGTCAATCCTGTAGTTTTTGGCTATCTCGTTCACACTCATTGGACCGTTGTGATCCTGAGCTTTGCCTTGATAGAGAAGCATGATGTGTCTTACTTGAGCCACGTTCAATGTTCCTTGCGGCACTGGTTTTTCCTCGTACCTTGTTGATTCAGGAGTTGTGTTCCGGAGCTTTGGGAGTGGTCTTTTCGACGTTTCTACCACCGATGCCTATTTAAATCACAAAGCATGACCTTTTGTTAAAGACAGAAAGACCAAACTCCCACTCATAATCTATAGTCAGGGCATTATCTATATTCTCACACTCCCAACTTAATCTACACAAGGAACCAGAATCAACAACAGGGAAATGGGACACAACCTGTTTCCTTCTTCCTTATGCCACCAAAATTGTATCGAAGGCCCCAATACTATCTGTGTAAATGCAACTATTACTTTAAAATAAGAAACAAGGCGGCATTGTGCTCATGAAACCTTGACCCAGTTATCACCTTAAACTCAATCAGCTACTTAAAAGACAACACAAAGGCTTCCAAGACCGTTATAAGTCTGATACAAGTACATAATTTAACACCCTGAAACTATAGTATAGAGTCTAGAGTTAGCGTGTTTATGTATGGATTAACTAGGATGTACAGTAACTATCTATCAATGCAACCAATCAGATGAATCAATATCAAAACTTAAAAGCACAATCCGTATTCTGATAAGAACAAGACAAGAGCGGGACACAATACTCACCTCGCCCATCTCAGCTTTGCCTCCAGGTTTAGCCTTTATTCTCCCAACCATTTGGTTCAACATTGTATCGTACTTTGGGTCTCTTTCTTCCAAAACACTCGTATCATCACTGCTTCCTCGTGCTTCATCTATCAGAAAAATACCCAACAAAACTCAGATTCAAAATACAAGCCAAGATTCTGCAAACCAAATCAGAAAAATGAAAACTTTCCAAACACCCAACAGATGTTTTTTTTTTACCAGAAACAACGTTAACGGTGGCGGTAGACGGAGATTTCACGGCGCTAAGTTCTTCCTTAGGAAGAGATCTCCGATCGAGGGGGAGCCTTGATGAAGATGGAAACTTTTCAACTTCTTTGACTCTCCCAACGGCTCTTCGCAGTTGCTGACCCATTACACACACCTCACTCTATCGTAATAGAAGATTACAACAGCAAATGTATAGTTCTAGATTCCGATAGTTACAATGTGAGAAAGAAGATACTAATCAAAGGGTAGCTTCCGTAGACACAGAGAGAGAGAGAACCAAAGTGAAGGAACGTGTTCGCGTTGAAAGGGTTACACGCGCTCCCTCTGTGAGAGAAAGAGACACAAGCCTTACTTTGGTTTAATTTCTTTTGTTTTACCCACTGGAGAATCGAACTCCACACCACCAGAACCTCAGACCCCTCTGTTTTATTGGTTAAGAGAAACCTTGTTTGATCGCTTTTTTTTTTAGCCCAAGACAATATGGATAAAAGCCCATAGACTTTTCAGCCCAGATATCTAATCAGCCCATTTTTTACATAGGAAGATTGAATTACATTCATGTTTTCATTAGTTACTTCTATTTAACCAATAATATTTGAGATAAATAAAGTTATTTATCAGATTAACCCATCTTACAATTCATATTCAACTGAAAATAAATATAAAAATTTATTGAAATTATAAAACAATATTTTTCTGTAACAAAAACAAAATGTTAAAATGAGACTTTGTGAGAAACTGCGGGAGTAGTAAACTACTGTAGGAGTGATAAAAACAAGAGAGTTCCGGTTTGGTAATCTGCTTGATGAGAACAAGTGGTTGGTACTCGTTGAAAAGAGCTAGATATCGTTTGCAAGTTAACTAGAATCGGATAATAGATTTGGTTGGAATCTTACAAAGTATCTTAACTCCTCACATGATTCTAAAACATCAATTTCCCTTAACTTGGAATAGGAAACGCAGCGTTGTCAAAAGTAAATTTAAATCTAACATTAGCATAGCACAGATAAACTTTTGGTAATAGAAAGGTATCATAAGTGCCTTTAAAGAATCTTACGTATAAATGGTAAGAGTAACGTAGACAAATAGCTTGATTTTGGAGCAACGCCTTGATAAGTGTGATATGTTGCATAAGTGTCTAATGTTGGCTCATTCTAATATGGTGTGATAGGTCAGTAGAGATCAAGCTTCTATAGTTTTGTTAAAGAGAACCTGTAGAAGCTTTTAGTTGTGCCTGTCATGGTTAGTAAAGATCATGGTTCATATCTTTGTAAAGATTTTAGCGCTGATTTATTATTCTGTTACAATTATGAAAATATTAGGGAAAATCGCATAAAAAACCTTCAAAGTGAAACTTACTAGCACTTTAAACCTTGAAGTTTTTTCACTAGCACTTTAAATCTTTAAAGTGACATTTGTGTCACAAAAAACCTTGAACTAGAAAATCTGACCTGTTGAACATGTAAAACAGGTCATTTATCAGTTTTTTTTTAAATAAAAATTTAATCAATAATAAAAAAATTAATTAAATTTTCAAAAAAAAAAGAAAAATCAGAACATAAAGAAAAATTTATAAAAAAAAAATTTGAAATACCAAAAATTAAATAAAATTCCGAAAATTAAAAAACAAATTCAAAAAATTGAACAAAACTAAACAAAAATCAAATACTAAATTAAATTTTCACAAAATTAAAGAATATTTCTGAGCATAAATAAAAATTTAAAAAAAATTGAAAACTATTTGAAACCATCATCGTCAATACTGATATATTTGAAATTTTTATTCTCAACTATAATATTTCAAAAATTTTAAAACTAAAATGTTGTATTTTTTATAAAATTTTCCAATAAAATTGACATATCATCGTTGACATTAAAAATTTCAAACATAGCACTGTTGAAGTACATGGTTTCAAATAGTTAAAAACATAATCTTGTAATTTTCTAAAAATTATTTTGAACTTTTGAGTTTTCAATTTTGTGAATTTTGTTTTAATTTTTTTTTTAATTTTCTGAATTTAACTTAATTAATATTTCAATTTCTTTTTCTTTTTATAAATTTTTCTTTCTGTTCAGAAATTTTCTTTAACTTTTTTGAAAATTAAATTGATTTTAATTTATTTTTTTTCTTATTTATTATATTAAATATTTATTTCTCGAAAAAACCTAATAAATAAAATAGGTAATTTATTAAATATATATTTTTAAAAAATTTCTTTATGTTCTGATTTTTTATTTAATTTTTTGGAAATGTAATTTAGTTTTTGATTTTTATTTATTTTTTGTTCAATTTGTGAATTTTCTTTAATTCTTTAAGAAATTAGAATTTTATTTAATTTTTTGTATTTCAAATTATTTTTTTATAAATTTTTCTTTATGTTCTGATTTTTTTATTTTTTGAAAATTAATTTTTTTATTTTTTATTGATTAAATTTTTATTTAAAAAAACTGATAAATGACCTGTTTTACTTGTTCAACAGGTCAGATTTTCTAGTTCAGGGTTTTTTGTGACACAAATGTCACTCTAAAGGTTTAAAGTGCTAGTGAAAAAACTTCAAGGTTTGAAGTGCTAGTAAGTTTCACTTTGAAGGTTTTTTATGCGATTTTCCCGAAAATATTATATAGATATTTTTACAATTGATAATTATGTATGTGTTATGAAGATCCACGTCTGTCTACATAGGTCCGGCCTAGAATACATGCAGAGTAAACAATAGTTTAGGGTCCATAAATTTTTTTGAGTTTTTTATAGTTGAGAATTTTTTCAAAAAACATTTTGAATTTCAAATTATAAAAAGCATATTTCTTAAAAATTTATATCTTACCAAAAATCTCTTGTAAATCTTTTTCACTAATTTTCATAATTCAATAAATCCGCATTCAGACCTTTAGGGTAAATGGGTTTCCCCGGTTAGTAGAAACCAGGTTCACAATATACTTGTAGCTTTATTTCACGTTTTTATATATTATATTCTTCTCTTGATTTAAACTCTTGTTGTTCTATCAGGGTTATTACTTAGTAAAGATCAGACTTCTACAGTTTTATTAAAGAGAATCTTTTCGAATCGTGTTAAGCTATTCTTATAGATTATGAAACTTGAGTCTTATTACATGAAAGACATTACAATATATAGTTGTCGAGTATCCTCTAGGCCTAGGTTATAATCATTTACATAACAGTCCTTTCCATATCTACATCTATTCTTGATACACCCCCTCAAAATGGAGGGACTCTTATTACTCTAATCTTGGACGTTGCTTGAAGAAACTGTTGTCGGCTTAGTGGCTTAGTTAGAGAATCCGCTAGTTGATATTTTGTAGAGATGTGAGCCACCCTTACAATGCATTTCTGAATCATGTTCCGTGTGAAGTGATAATCAATGGCAATATGTTTCATTCTCGAGTGGAATACTGGGTTAGAATACAAATATGTAGCTCCTACGTTGTCACAATATATAAGCGGTGCAACAGGTACCTTGATATTGAGTTCTTGTAGTAAAGAACATAACCAGCGTACCTCTGATGTTGTGTTCACAACGGCTCTGTACTCTACCTCCGTAAACGATCTTGCGACTCCATTATGCTTCTTCGATGACCATGACACTGGTGTCGAGCCAAGATATATAACATACACATTTGTGGAAACATAGTCATCACTGTCACATGCCCAATCTGCATCCGTAAATGCATGAAGCGTGAGAGAACAACCCTCTTTCATGTATATCCCATGACTTGGAGTCCCAACTAAGTACCATAGGACCCTCTTGACGGCCTGCCCGTGACACTCGGTTGGCTGATGCAAAAACTGAGACAAACTATTAACCGCATATAAAATATATGGTCTTGTGAAAGCCAAATATTGTAGATTGCCAACTATGGACTGATACTGTGACGCATCAGAGAGAGGAGGACTATCACGTAAGGTCAACTTAGGTGTTGTCTGCAGCGGAGTCGAGACAGTCTTTGAATCCAACATGTTCGTATGAGTGAGCAAATCTAGAATATATTAACGCTGCATAAGATGAAGACCTGTAGCAGATCGAGTCACTTCAATACCCAAAAAATAGTGCAAATCAACTGGATTCTTTGTAGAGAATCGTTTTGCAAGAGAGTGTAGAACCGCCAAAACTAGTTGAGGCTTACTCCTTGTAACAATTACATCATCAACATAGACCAATATGTATGTATGATGAGCACCAGTTCTGTGAGTGAATAATGATGTATCTGGTAAAGAATTGTGAAAGCCAATATCGAGTAGCTGTTTCTTTAGAGACATGTACCAGGCGTGTGGAGCTTGTTTCAGTCCTTAAATGGGTTTATTCAACTTACATACATGATGTGGTCTGTCGGCAATCAACAAAACCCGGCGGTTGAGTCATAGACTTCTTCCTGCAACTCGCCTTGTAGAATAGCGTTGTTAACATCAAGTTGTTTGAGCTTCCATCCTTAATTAATTGCAATGTTCAAGACAAGCCGAATTGTTGTAGTTTTAAGCACGGGGCTGAATGTTTCACTATAATCGACACCATACTGTTATGTGTGACCATGCGTAACAAGACGAGCTTTGGGTCTCTCCTCTTCTCCATCCTCCAAGTACTTCGTTGTATAAATTCATCTGCAAGTAACAATATTCTGGGCCAGGTCTGCTGGAGCTAAATCCCATATTCCATATGCTATCTGAGCATCGTACTCTGTAGACATGGATTTTCTCCAGCGTTCGTCTTTTAGTGCTTGACCGAGAGTACGAGGTTGTTTGGAAGCTTGTTTCCGTGACACAGTGAAAGTGAATTTAGAGTTTGGTTTGACAATCTTGTTCTTCGACCTTGTTTGCATCTCATGATGGTTTTGCGGTGGTAGTCGTATGACACCGAAGTAAGGATTTTGTGGGTTTTGAGATTTTGTGAGGTTTAACGGTGGTTGATTTTGTGGTTCACTAGCTGTAGAGACAAGAGTTTGGGTATTTGGTGGTGATGAGCTTTGAATTTGAGATTGATAGGTTTCATTTATTTGAGTAGTTGTTTGGGCCGTGGGTTGCGGCTCATTTGGTTGAGAGCAGTGTGCTCAGAATCAAAGGAAAAAGAAGAAAGAGATTGAGAGTTAGAAGATGATGATACTTGAGTTCGCTGCGGCTGAGACGACAGTGCGGTTGTCGATGGTAGGTGAGGAGCTAAACACGGGGATACATGCTGGGTCAGAGACGATGACTTCTGGAGAGACACACGAGTAATTGGAGGTTGATACGGCATCTCTGTTGTTTCTTCATCAACATCATAACTCGAAGCTTCAGTGTGTTTCGACTTTGAAAAGGGAAAAATTGACACTTGGAAGACAGTATGCCTCGAAGTGTAGAGTTTTCATGTTAGCAAGTGGAGACATAAATACGCACTTTGGCTTGTTGAATAACCCAAAAAAAGACATGGTTTGGAGCGGTATTCCAGCTTGTTGTGTGTGTATGGTCTCAGTCTCAGAAAACATTGACAACCAAAAACTCGTAGACGATTGTAATTGGGAGCTTTGTGAAACAATTTCTAGTGTGGCGATTAATACTCAAGATTTGGCGTGGGCAATCTATTGATAAGATAAATTGCAGCTGCGAAAGCAGAGGGCCAGTACGTCTTAGACATCATCGCTTGAGACAGAAGAGTCAGACCTGTCTCGACTACATGTCTATGTTTCCTTTCTGCAATGCCGTTATGTTCCGGTGTGTGTGGTGGGGACGTCAGATGAGAAATGTCATGCTCCTAAAGGTACAATTTTAACGCCAAAAAGTCACCTCCATTATCAGAAAATAAAGTTCCAAATTTGTGCTGGAACCTATTCTCGACTAGTTTCTTGTAGGCTACAAATATCTCCTTGACTTGGAATTTTAGTTTTAGAGGGTAAAATCATGTATATTCGGTGTAGTGATCAGCAAGAATGAGATAGTATTTAAATTGATCTGTTGAAAGGATAGGAGAAGACCAAACATCTATGATCTCAAGGGGTCTTGTAGAAGATATACTTGAAATAGAAAATGAGAGCTTGTGGCTTTTATTAATAAAAAAATCTGAGCAAGACAAGGTTTTATGTAGAAACATGCATAGAAAATTGAGAGATAGTTTTGTTTAAAATAGAGATAGAGGGATGCCCCAAACGAGAATGCCAAGAAGATAGAGTAACCATCGGAGATGGTGAAGCATAAAGAGCAGCATGTGATGAGTTGTCTGTCGGTCACTGATATAGTTGAGTTCTAGTGTTGCCTTTGATTAACTTGGTCCCCGTGTTCAGATCCTTCACCTGAAAAGAGAAGAGAAATAATTCTACAAAGACATTATTAGTATAACAGAGACCTTAAACGGAGATAAGGTTCTTGTTTATTTTAGGCACACATAGAACATCACTTAGCAAAAGATTTTTATTAGGAGAATGAATGGTAATAGAACCCGTGTGAGTTATGGATTGATTGGACCCATCGGCAATGGTGACTGTCTCACCTCCTTCATATGGTTGATGTAATGACATGTTCTAAAGATTAGTTGTTATGTGGTGTGTTGCCCCACTGTCCAGCAACCAATTGTTGGTTGTGTATGGAGTTGCAGCCGCTACATTAGTTTGAGGTTGTCCCTGCCAAGGTGTGAAAGGAGACTGAGCAACTGTTTGGTATGTCTGTAGCTGAGAACAACACTTGACTCCATGATCCTGAGTTCCACATATCTGACACTTGCCAAGGTAAGGCCTTAAGCATGCCACTTTGTGTTGTTGTATCGTGGCCTCGGTTGATTGTTGTAGGAGTTGGTGTGGCTCTTTTTCTTGTGTTGATATGAACTCTAACCTTTTTGTTGAACCTGGTTTGCAGACATAGGTAGTATAATCTCACTGATAGTAGACGCAAGCTTAGCTTCATGATGGAGCAATTTCTCATGGATCTTAGTCAAGGTTGGAGGTGTCTCACGTCCTCAATCTGGTCAATAACTGGCTTGTATTCAGCAGATAGACCATCCAGTAAAGTGTCGATTTGATCTTCATGATCCATAGGTTTGTCTAAAATAGCGAGTTGATTTACTCTAGTATAAGCCCTTGTACATAGACATCAATTGTCTTGGTTTCTTTCTTTGATTCCTCAAGTTGATGTGGGCATGGCTAGGTTTGGCGTATGTTGAAGTGAGAGTCTCCCATACTTGAGCAGCAGTGAGTGCTCTTGACATCAACGGTTGGAGAGAAAGATTGATGGCACCCAATAGTGCACTATATATCAATCGATCTTGCCTTTTCCAGATTGTATGTTCTGGATTTGTGGTTGTTTCACCATCGACAATGATTTCAGCGGATGGTATCACGGTGGATCCATCTAGATGGCCAACAAGACCATAACCATCCACCAAAGCATGTATTTGAAGGCTCCACATGAGATAGTTTGTGGCTGAGAGTTTAGCAACATTAAACATGTTGATGTTGAGGATAGTTTGATTGTTTGAAGTGATGTTTATGGTTTCGGAGAGTGTTGGAGAATTGTTTGTAGTTGTCATGGTGATTAGCGTGAAAAAGAAAAGAATTTAGGTTTTTATGAGCGACGGCTCTGATACCATATAGATTATAGAACTTGAGTTTTATTAGATGAAAGACGTTACAATATATAGTTGTCGAGTATCCTTTAAGTCTACGTTATAATCATTTACATAACAGTCTTTTCCATATCTACATCTATCCTTGATAATTCTTAGACAAAAATTGTAAGATATTGTGATGGTGTACATTAAATTATGTGTGGATGTAATTAAGTATATAGTCTGAAATCCCTTCTTATTGCCTAAGTTGTTATGTAACACAACAAGAACAAAAAGAATAACTATGGAGCAAAACATGTTTTAAGAATAATGAAAGTTTTCTCTTTTTTGGGGGTTTGCTGGCTTATTAAGGATTAATACTTACAAAAAAAAAAAAAAATTATTTCATTATGTCTTTCTTGTATTCCTTCCGTTTCATATTAAGTGTCGTTGTAGAGAATTTTTGTGTTAGAAAATAAGTGTCGTTTTCGGTTTTCAATGCAAAATTTATTAATTTTATTATGTAATTAGTTTTTCTATTGGTTAAAATATGGTTAATTGTATAGACAATTGTGTTTTTATATAGAAAACATGTAAAATTAATTATTTTTTTAATACGTGTGTACAGCGGTATAGTTGCACTTATAATGAAATAGAGAATAATTTGTATGCTTGCTTGAGTTAAAGCTGTTGCGTTTTTTTCAATAGACAATAATGATAGCATTAGCAGACATATTCCTCTTTCTTCGGAAAAGTTTTTTTTTTCCTCCCACGCATTGTTAAACCTTTATGGCCAAGTTGTAATGAATGAGATTCCTCCAAACATTTCGTCAAAAAGCAGAAAAGATTCCTCTGAATTTATGTCACTACACTTCTATTTTTTTCGCTAGACTAGGCGCTCTCGTTGTGTTGATTGTAAAAATACACCTTTTTTGTAACTTGTAAAAATACACTTCATGGTTAATATAACTATATCATAAAGACATGTTATGTTTGAGTTTTTGGTTGGTGAGGCAAATGTTACACCATGTGATCATATGCTAAGTAAATATGAAAATAGTATATAAATTAACAAAAAGGAAGAGAAAAAGGAAAAGAGAGAAGGCACAATGTGGGAAGGAAATGCTACGAGAAGATCACTAGATTTGGTCGGCATATCACTTTCTCTCTGAAACTCATAAACACAAAATTTTTGGCCCCTACCTTAACGTACCCACTTTCTTCTTTTTGAACTCCATAATTTTATTATCTTCAAACTCACCCTCTCCACATTCAGTTTCTCTTTTACCTTTTCCTTCAATTCTTGTAAAAAACATCTTTTTCTACTTTTTGGAAAATAACCATTCTTATATGACACTGAGTTGCAACTTGCAAGTCTACTAAGCAAAAAAAACACTTGCAAGTCTACTTTAATCTTCAATCTTCGTGGTCGAGAGCTCGAGAGAGAAAGAGGCGTACAAGTTTCAAAATGTGAGTAATTATTCGGTTAAAAACATCGAACAAACACTTCCAAGTATAGGAATTGGTTTGCAAGTTAAAAATTCGTTGACCTTTATATATGAAACATCTAGTGACTCTTCAATAGACAAGCATCAGTTGCGGATGCATGCAGTGGGTTTGTATAGCTAATGTTGGCATCCTCCAAAGATACATATGTGCTATAAATTTAACTTAATTAAAAACTTAAAATTATAGTAAGTATCGACTAATGATATCTGTTCAGCCGTCAACTGATTTTACGTTTGAAGTCCGTATCAAGTTAGTAATATACAATCATACACTAACCCATTCCAAACCAAAATCGATAAAACTTAAAATATCTTTTATCAATCTTTCCTAAACCAATTCTATACTGAGATTCCGTGGAGATGTATTGCTAGCTATAAGAACCATCATGAATCATACATCTGGAATATCACAGAGTAACTTGGTTCTATTGATGACTAGCTAACTGGCATGTGGTTAGGTAAATTTCATCTCTAACGGGTATACGTTTGCTTTTGGTTATTTTTGAGGCAAAAAAAAAGAAGCGAACTTAGGAAAACTGAATTTTCAAGATGCTTGACTTTACGCTCGTAAGCATTGTCTCGTTCTGTGAATGTCCACAAAGTAAACTAAACGAATCTCTCTTTTTGCTAGATTTTCTTGAAACACTGATCCTAAGACATTAAAGACTTCTTTTACATGTTTATTATTTTTAACGTAAGAAAAGTAAGAAAAACATACATACTACAGTATATGTTCGTTTTTTACATTGAATATTTAGATTTGCCAAACAAAGTTCGTATACCTGCCTCTTTTCATTATCGTATTCACACACACAATACATAGAAAAGCTAAAGTAGGGATCAAAAGACTTATTCACTTGCCGTTTGTTGCTTTTACCAATTTACAAAATATTATAGTTTAATACATTTTAGCTAAGGATTGCATACCTTTCTAATCACAGCTCTTCATCATGATTAGTACCAAACTGAATACTGACATTCAAGTGCGGAGTTCAATATATGTATTGGCTTTAGTATAAGCAATGAGTATAGCACACTAGTTTATAGATACATCGGATAGGAGAAAAAATGTTAATCAATGTAAGTGGTTAGCAAACCAGTATTTGGATGGGTTTATACTAAGTCTAACTTTGAGATTGTGGATGCACAGTGGCTAAGCAATGGGAGGTACAAAAACTTGTGGCGGAGAGTGACGGTAGTTATAGAGAAAACGAGCATGTCCTGGGCGGCTTTGGAAAATGAACATTTACTATTATGTTATTCAATAAACAAATAAATATTTAAGGTGAACGGGTGACAAATGAATATGAACATGAACAATACTTGCATTCATCCCTGTAGTGAACCATCTAATTTCATTTCATTCTTATCACCAATCAAAATGTTATGTCAGAGTCAGACTAATAGATAAAGAATATTAAAATTAAAAAGGTAAAATAGTTGAAAAATGAATGACATCTACGTTAAAGACTTTAACATTATCAGTTAAACATAGCACCTAAATCCTAAATACGAATCCCAGATTTTAAACTCTAAAAGAACAACGTCGACATTAATACCATCAACTAAACTCTAAATTCTAAATTATAATTATTAAGCTATAAATCTTAATTCCTAAACTCAAATCTTAGATCATAAAAGAAACGGATGTTAACGCTGATGTTAGGGCATCTCCAACCCAACTTCATTTTTTACTCTAAAATAGAGTAAAAGAGAATATGGAATAGAAAACACTCCAACTCTACTCCATTTTCTACTCCATAATAAAATTTACTCCATAAATTGAGTAATCTGTTTTGTGTTTGTTCATCACTCCATTATGAAGTGGAAAATATAGTGAGGTTAGAGTATTTTTACTTCATATTATTTTTACTCTATTTTGAAGAAAAAAATGGAGTTTTACATAGGAGATGCTTAGAAGTTAATCTAGAGTTTGAATTTAAGATTTTAATTTAGAATTTAAGGTTTAGTATTTAAAATTTAGGGTTTATTAACAGTTTTAACATTGATGTCATTCTTTTAAGATTTAGTATTTGAATTTAAAGTTTAAAATTTGAGGTTAAGGTTTAGTTTGAAATTTAGGATCTAGGATTTAGAATTTAGAGTTTTTGCTTAAGATGTTAACGTTTGTGTCATACGTTTTTAACAGATATTTCACTTTTTTGTAAAAAGAATAATTTATTTTACAATATGACATAATAGTTTGAGTGATGATAAGAGTGAGGTGAATTAGACGGTTCAATGTACATACAACGAGTTTTGGAAAACAAAGTTTTTTTTCTATGTTATTCAGTGTGAGAAAATAGAAAAGAAATTCGAAAGTGCACAAAATGGACCCCCACTCCACAAAACCTGCAACACTCAGTTAACCCACAACATGCAAACATAACAAACATCACTGAGCTCCACGCATTTCTTCTATAAATGTAGGCTCCGAATGGTAACCGCGGTTCTAATAATATAAGCGGTGCGGAATTAAAGTGCGGTACGGTTCAACTGCGGTTCAAGCGGTTTGCGGGTTAAATGCGGATTTGATAGAAAAAGTAGTGCGGTTTTGATAAAAACAAGTTTTAATAGGAAAATATAAAATAAATATATTAGTTATTAAAAATAAATATATTTTGATATTATTAAATTCTTTATTGGTTAGATAAAAATATTATTAATCTAATTTAAAATAAAAATCTAAATTTTATATATAATTCTTATTGGTTAAAAGTAGAACAAAGGAAAAAAAATTAATATACATAGTAATAACTAAAGCGTTTTGATAGTAAACAAAAAAAAAACCCAGTAAAAACAGTAAAGTGTGTTAAAATATAGATTTGAAATCAAAATCATTGATGAAATTATTATTATTAGAAAAATAGATGGATTTATAGCTGACAAAAAATATTGTCAGATTTTATCAAAAACCAAAATACATTAATTTTTAAGTAATAGATAGTCAAAGTGCGTTATTCTCTAATACCGCACCATAAATAGTGCTGAAGTATAAATATGCGTTATTGTTTAAAACCTGAACAAACAAAAAAGTAATTTTGTGAAAGCGTTTTTGACTGAAAACCGCAATAACAATTACAATTTTCTTGATTGGCGACACTTTCAAAATTCTGTCACATCATACACAAATACGCCCCGCTTTTGTTAAAAACGCAATTCCCATTCATTACCGTAGACTCTCTCACGACTCATACCGCAACGATCCCACTTGTTTAGCTAAATTCCAAAAAACATAAAACAAATAAAATCTTAAATCTCCTTCCCGTGTTTGCTTGCTTCAATATGGCTCCTCTACCCATTTCCTCGATTAGAGTTGGAAATATAGAGGATGTTCAAGAATTAATAAAATCAAAACCAAACAAAGTTCCAGAGAGGTTCATAAGAGAAGCCAATGAGAGAGGAGTCTTAGTGTCTCATAAGACTCACCTTCATCATCATATTCCTGTTGTTGATCTCTCTAAACTGTCTAAACCTCACACTCATGATGATTTTCTCTTTGAGATTCTTAAGCTCTCACAAGCTTGTGAAGACTGGGGATTTTTCCAGGTAAATTTATGATTTTTTTTTTCTTCCATAACATTGTATATTAGTCAAAATCATATAAATACATTCTTTAGATAATTGGGTTTATTAGCCCAACTTTGGCCTTTAACATGTTTGAACTACATATGAATATCATAATTTCTTCTTCTCTAGGTTATAAATCATGGGATTGAAGTGGGAGTGGTGAAAGATATAGAGAAGGTGGCCAAGGAGTTCTTCGAGATGCCACTTGAGGAGAAGAAGAAGTATCCAATGGAGCCAGGGACTGTACAAGGTTACGGTCAAGCTTTCATCTTCTCTGAAGATCAGAAGCTTGATTGGTGCAACATGTTTGCTCTTGGTGTTCATCCTCCTTTTATTCGTAACCCCAATCTATGGCCTTCTAAACCGGCCCGGTTCAGGTTCTCCACAAAAAAACCTCTATTTTCTCTTAATTATTTAATCTTCTGAAATACCTTTGTTCAGCTTTCATGATCATCATACTCTATAGAGATTAACTAATGAGCATGTGGCGCGCAAATTAAATAAGTCGTTGCTAGAAAGTGTCATGTATACTGTATCCATGTTCGAATCTAATCATGATTCATATTTTTAAAACTTATAGTGGATCACTTATAATTAAAATATTACATAGCCTAGCTTTGTGATACATATTTTCAATCATTTAAATTACTTTTCTAAAAATATATTTGATTAAATAATTACATTTCCAAAAATATATTTGATTAAATAATTACATTTCCTTTCTTTAGTGAAAATCTTGAAGGTTACTCAAAAGAGATAAGGACATTATGCAAGAGGTTGTTGAAGTACATAGCAATAAGCTTAGATCTAAAGGAAGAGAGATTTGAAGAAATGTTTGGGGAAGCAGTGCAAGCAGTAAGGATGAACTATTACCCACCATGTTCACGTCCTGACCTTGTCTTGGGACTCAGCCCACATTCTGATGGAAGTGCTCTCACTGTTCTTCAACAGAGCAAGAACAGCTGTGTTGGGCTTCAGATCCTCAAGGACAACACTTGGGTCCCTGTACTACCTCTTCCCAATGCCCTTATCATCAATATTGGTGATACAATTGAGGTATTTTTTAAAATATATATTTCAATCAAAGTTCATCTATATCTAGAAAATTAGATGAATTTTTGTATATGTGCATGTAGGTGCTAACTAATGGAAAGTACAAGAGTGTAGAGCATAGAGCAGTGACAAACAGAGAAAGGGATAGGCTTACAATAGTGACATTCTATGCACCAAACTACGAGGTTAAAATAGAACCGATGGGTGAGTTGGTTGATCATGAAACTAACCCATGCAAGTATAGAAGCTACAATCATGGTGACTATAGTTATCACTATGTCTCCAACAAGCTCCAAGGCAAGAAGTCCCTTGATTTTGCCAAGATTCTCAATTAACTAGTATTATTTTCACAAACCTTTCACCATCCATTAACTAGTTACCACTTAATATATTTTTAAAAAGTATTTAGCTGTGGAACTTTTGTATGCATAATGTATAGAAATGTTCCCCACCTAAGGGTTTTAATGTCATGATTAAATTCCCCAATGTAACTACAACTTGTAATTTATTATATGTGTGTGTG
Organism: Eruca vesicaria subsp. sativa; assembly: GCA_932364175.1. NCBI lineage: Eukaryota > Viridiplantae > Streptophyta > Magnoliopsida > Brassicales > Brassicaceae > Eruca > Eruca vesicaria. The sequence continues at coordinate 125,038 of CAKOAT010312932.1, forward strand.
GGTGGACCGTGGAGTTGGGTGTGTTTGTGTTTAAAAAGAATAATAAAGAACGGACATGTTTATGTTGATTATTATATGTGTCCTTTTTTTTTGGAACTCTATTATTATATGTGTCCATATAATGTATTTCGTCAGTTTGTATCATTCATTGTATATGTTCCAAAAATAATATCTTTTTTTTTACACTGAATAATTATACATTACAAACTATGAGAAATTACATAGATAATATTACAGTTGACAATTCTACATGTTTTTTGCGGATTTACGTTTGATTGCAATGTTCCAAAAATAATCTTCCCAAGTGTTTTTTTTAACTGAAATTTGGTGCAATGTTCCTAAGTGTTAACAAACGAAAGATAAATTTTCCGAAATGGTTTATCAAAGAGAAACATAGCTGAGTGTGATTGAGAGATGGTCTCAATTTTTCTCTCTTCACGGGATGCGAAGTATCATGTTCAAAGATCTATTTGAACGATTTGGAAGATGAAATTCAGAAGAAACAAGACAAAAGGCTTCATTATTATTTTACTTGTTTCACCAAAAGACAAAAAGGTCACATTATGAGACACAAACAAAATAGAGAAACTCTTTTATTTATTAATATTACTCAATACTATTATACTAGCCCAATAATAATTACAAAGCAAATGTATTGTCGGTTCTTATTTATCCGTCGTTAATCGGTTATTGTCGCTTCTACCAAATGGTAGGAAAAAAATCTGCAGACCAAAGGAAAGAAAGACACTAGAAGAAGGAAAAATGGACGAAGCATGATGTGTTCACACGTCAGTATTATGGTGGGAACCATACAAAATAACAAAATATCATATCAAAATGATTTAAAATAAGATTACGACTTAATCATTCTCGTATAGAATCAAAATATTCACTTTGTTATAAATTAAGTCACATCTCAATTATCACTCGTCCAGAAAAATCTATTGCATCATCACTGTGGGTATAAAGTATATAAACCAACTGTGAGAGAACAATTTGATCATCTTTGTTTTAACTCATTGTTGATGTATCAATAAAGACAAAAAAAAGAATTGAAAGTCGGACCCCAAAATACAATAGGACCAATTCACTACCACACCAGATCCGAAATCAGACTCCGCCAAAACCAAACATCTTCTATCCGAATTGGGACACAATGGGGCCTGGCTGGACCAATCGACATATTATCTCTGATTGCAGTCCAGACAAAACATGTCTACATATTTATTGTTGAGGGCTGAGGTCGCATATAAACTTTGTTAGATTTTTGGTTTATTATGGGTTTTCAACTTAAAACCAATTGGTGATTAGTGAACTGATTCAAATCTTTTATATATTACTCAAAGTCCCATTGAATACTCAATGTGGGATACATTATACCTTACCTTTCTCGAAATGATAGTTTTTATTGGCCAGAAATCTCGGAACTTTTAAGACATTTATACTCGATCGAGCAAGTCAAATACGACAATTATACATAGTCGGAAGGTTAAACACGGCCTATTTACCCCGCCAAAAGGATTAATTAATTAATTAGAGGTTTAAGACTTTTTGTGGATTGACCCTAACCCGTTATATATTACTTAGAGTCCAATTGAATACCAGATTGGGATACATTATCCCTAATAAACTTTTTTTTGAAACACAATTCGGTTACAGAGATAGAACGCAACATTAATCCAATGGGAAAGGCTCTAGGCTAAAGCAACAACAAAACAATAAAACAATAGAAAGATAGAGAGAAACTTAGACGAGCATGATCATGTGTTAGCAAAGTTTTTGAAGCTGTCACATATGCACAGAATCACTAGGGACTCCCAACGCACTTCAAAATCTTCAAACTTGGATGTCACTTTAAATTGCTACTTTGATAAACCCTCCAAAACCTCGGTTCTCACCGGAATGAGCTCCGTTGCATCTACCGGTCCTGTACAAACATCTACATTAGATGGCAAAAAGTCACATATAACTTCTATATCAAGAAAATACCCCTATAAATAACTCTAAAAAACAAGAAATTGTGGAAACGTTTAAATATCAAAAGTCTGCGCCAATTGTTAAATCTCAATTTCAGCATGTTAGAAATGAAATTACAAATCTAATGGTGGATTATTTGAAGGATGTTTATTAGAAAGATTTTGATCGATTACAAAGAAAAGTATGACGAACCAAGTTAGCTAAAGAACTATTAATGTATGCCGCTTTTGTGTTGAATGTGAAGATGCTCTGTCATTTCTTTTTCTTTTTCTATTTCTTTTCTCTCGGCCGATATCCTTTTCTTTAAGTTATATTTTGAAGTTGAACCGAGATCATTATCTGATGGACTCTGAAGATGGAGCAAGTTATATATCTCTAACAGACAATGTTCAAACAGATGAAACCATTATAAGACAATGACAATAGACCACATGCGTTCCTGTTTTACTAAGTATGAGTCATATATATATATAACAAGAAATAGTGGAAAGGTTTAAAGATCAGAAGACACTACTCTCAAACAGATGAAACACAAGAAAGTAATTGGTTTAAATAAGATAAAGGATGAAACTAGTTTAGTACCATTAAAGAAACACAACGGAGGGGTATGCAGTCGTTGATGGATTTTATTATGTAAATTGAAATCGAGGAAGTTTCATGAATCAACAACACACTCCAAATCATAAAGAGGAATCGTGCTCGGATCCAAAGACACTGTTTTGGTCGATGCGGTCTTGAATTCTTCTCGAGTTTTGCTCTTTCGCGAGTCAAGACAAACCAAATAAATGAGGTATATATAAAGAGATTTTCTACAACGGAACATCAATTTTACAGGAGAAACAAGCAAGCATGAGGAGACAAAGAGGGTTTACAAGTCTTGGCTTTTAGGAGGGTACGAGAGCTAGAATCTGGTTTCTAATGATTCCCATGCACTTCTGTATCTCTGTATAAATAGGAAGGTTCTGTGAGCAGCAAGGCTGTAAGCTCGCCACCGCCGAGTCTAGAACCTGAGCCACTTCACTTGGTGGGAATTGCCTCTCTGTACATCTCTGCATCGTAAGGTTTCAGTGTTAGGATCACAAACTTGGAACGAAATAAGAACTCATCACATGATAACTAACTAATGCACAGCCACTAGAGTATGAGAGCAAAAAGGAAAACAACACCAAAGGCTTAACTTTCTCTATTATCTGAAACTGGCGTAATAATGCATTTGTGTTAATAAACAGAATGGGTTATTTGAGATTGTCACCTGAATCATGAGCAATGTAGCCATACAGCGTGAAACAAGTTCAGACGGAACCTGCAGGTCATTTTGGTCTAGTGGGTTTACGTGGGAACCATTGGCATGTTGAGTAGAGCTAGGTGGATTTGGTGTAGAGGGAAGACGATGATCCTGGGCAGCTTGCGTTTGCTGGGCTGATGATCCTTCTGTTTCCTCTGCTGAGAGATGGTTATTAACAAAATCAATGGCTTCTTCAATATTTACAACATTATTTTCGTCTTTCCTTAGTAATGCCAACGCCTGCAATAGGTACAGAGACAAAGTTAAGTTGAAAAGACCGGAAGCTTTATCATATGTAGATCCCAAACATAGAAACAGACCAACTCGTCACACACAAACCTGTATAGCTTTGTATACCATTTTCCGAGCTTTTACTCTAGAACTGTCAACAATCTCAGAGACATGGAATCCATTCGTATCAGATGCATAATTGTCTACATACGTCAACTGTGCATCAGGTTCCCCTGAGTTGCTCATGTGTGTTACTGAAGAAGATGGTACATTCTCCTGGTAAGTATTCCGTTGCCTCAAGCCAAGAAGTGCCAATGAAACCTGTGCATATTACAAAACTTCAGGAGCCGTATGTAGTTGAGACGACAAGATCACTCGTGCATTCCCTTCATAAACTCTTACCTGTTCATTGATTTCGCTTAGCTGAAAGAGAACTGCTGCATATTGTTTCTTAAACGATTCAGAATCCTTCAGAGCACTGTGCCCATCTTTCTCACTTTCCACGACCTCGTTGTTCATGTAATTTAGCTCCCTCAAAACTAGCTCCTGCAGTGTTGTAGATTGAAATTTAGTTGAAAGGGAAACGAAAATGTCAAAAGAACTAAACAAACATCAAGACTTGAAAAATGGAGTGAATCAAAGAGAAACAATTCATTTTAAGATTTATTAGTAATTTTCACATTTCCTTAATAGTCAAATATTCAATAAGAAACTTACTCTATCCAATCACATCCTCTTGCAATCTCTATTTATATTTGAAGGAAAGGAGAAGTTTACTACTAGCAAGACTGAAGCAATATCATAATATGTAAAGATTCAGAAAAGAAACCAGGCCTAAAGAAAGTGTTATGTTGGAGAAGATTAAGAACAAGCACGTATCACAAATGTACAATAAGGCCGAGAATCAATAAAAGGGCCAAACCTTCTTGTCAAGCGCACGTGTTAGTTCAGAAAGAGCTTGGACATCAGCTTCTCTCGCATGAATATGCCCAATACTTGAAGGCTGAGAGTTAAACAGTTGTAAATCAAGAGCCTGATCGGCTCCGTTTTGAGCTTGTGGATCCGAACATGAGATTTCTAGCTGTAAAATTAAGGCAATTTGAATATAGTTAACATATCTATCGTGACTTTATTAAACTGTAGCTAAGATTGACTGTGGTCACATGCCAAACAAGGCATTGCAAGAGAGAGTAGATGCAAGTAAGGAGGAGGGATACATTAGCTACAGTCTCAGCGAGAACTGCGATAGAACATGCACGTTAATATCTACAAGATTGGTAAGAGATTTGAATTATCTACATACCTTCCTAGGTACTATCCTAGGGTAGACTGATGCTATGTACAATTACTGGTCAATGACTTCAGACAAAGAAACTCCAAGAGATTGTATTTGTTAGATGGAAACCCATTTATATTTAAGAAACCAGTAAATAATAAAGTACCCCGTAAACTCCTAGATGTGTATGATACTAAACCAATTCTTCCAGGTATGCAGAAAAATGAACCTCCTCAAAACAATATAGCATATAGAAAAGCAGAATATTATGTGTGATGGTCAGAAAATACTAACCTTTTCCTGCTTTAGTGAATTGTTAACGTTATAAGTTGGTGAGGTTAAGGGATTGCCTGTCTCAAACGAAAGGTTGGGATTTCCTTCAGGCATGATTTCCTTTACCCGCTCATGCATTTTCTCCTCACTGGAATTCTGACGGTGATGATTCAACAAAACATAGTGCTTTGCAAGTGATGCTGGCATGTTTTCTAGAGGATTTAGTGGCATGCACTCAGTATCCTTCAGCAAAAGAGAGATTTCAGTGTTATCAACATTCATATTCGTTCTCACTCACAAGTCACAAATAGTTAAGATTGTTTCTTAGTCTTTGTAGGGAACCTCCTCAAGTATTCACCAAATAAATGGATCAACTCTTAGTCTTTCTAGGAAATCCAGTAGTGATTTTATTTTTGAGTATTTAATTAAAATCACAAATGTGCAGTCAACTGCAAGGTATTATTCCTCTTTTTTTTCAGTTTCCGTAGTTATTCCATATTCATGTTGTAGTGATAGGAAGAGTACCTTCACAAATTCCACCCCTAGTTCAGGGTTGTCAAACTGAATCCGGTACCTAGAGTGATCAACGGTTAGGACACTGCCATCATGAATCTCTCTTGACTTTGGATGCACGCAAATGACTCTCTGTGAAACATTTAGAGGCCGAGCCAGATCCATCGGAAGTCCTTCCCTCATACCCGTGTTTAGTTCATCATAATGTTTTCTTACAGAATCCCTGTATAGGTATAGCTTTTCCTTTTCCTCCTTCAGAAACTGTTGAGAAAAACGCCGTGGTTTCCCAAGAGAACTGCACCAACAAAGTATGATTAAGGAAACATACATATACAAACAGTAAATTAAATAAGTACAAAATAAATGCATTTTAGTTGAGATAACCTCCGTATGACACCCCATTCAACACGAGTTAACCTAGGAACATGGCCCAACCCTACATGATCGAGGTACTCAACAAACTCTTGTCTGGCAAACCATGGGTAGTCAATTGCGCTATAGAACCACTCAAAAAGACACCATCTTCGTGCTCTGAAACTAGATATGCAATGCGAAAACTTCTCCTGTATATGATACAACATATAATCAGGGAACTCCACACACTAAATTCCAAATAAATTAATGAAGTTAAGATTAATTGATATCGTTGGTGATTCTTTATCATTTGGCAACATAGTCGTATCATCAGAAATTTTCACTCACCAAAATCTCTGACTTCTTCACGTCATCAATAGTTAGAGGTTTCTCAGTTACTATCTTTCTTCTACTTCTAACTTTAGTTGGCAAGTTAACTTCTTTTTGCGTGGCTGCAGTTGATGGAGCTGACTCATCTTCCTCTACCATGTTGTTACTTGAGGAAGTACGATCCTGGGGTTTGACAGACTTCTTTTCAAGCGAGTTTCGAATACTTGCGGACCGTTTACCTCTCCCAACAGGCTTAATTTCCTCACCTATTCCCTACAACAATACAATCAGTCCTAAGATTATAGCTACAAACGAAATTCCACAAAGAAAAACAAACCTGAAATATGTAAATAATTTGGCTGTCGAAAATATAATAATACATTCCAAAGAGCACAGAGATAAGTAATGTTATCTAATTAGAAGAGATGTGTTCTATTGCAGACACGTACCTTGTTTTTAGAAGGCTCAGTGACTTGTGAAATTGCAGGAAGCTCATCTTTAGGTACCTGCAGGAAGAAAACAGCTTCCACATGGTCATCAATTCAGACAACAGAATCTTAAAGGCAGTATCTTTGTTAAATATATAGCTTTTCTTACTTTAGCTGGTGATGCTTTCTGCCGCCCCTTTCGGATTACAGAGCTACTTGGACTCTTTCTCTCTGATTCAGTTACAGTATTACAAAAGTCGTTGCAGACGGATCTTCTCTGTTTCGATTTTCTAAGAGAGCCTCTTTTAGACATGGATGCTGGATCAGTCTCTTTATAATCTGAAGCTTTTCCAGCTCTCTTTTCCTCAGCTTGAACAGATGACTCTTCAAACAAAAATTCAGATAGAGAAAGTTAATAAACAACAAGATCGCATACCAGTGCAATTACATATATATGGCCAATAACATTAACCAGCTTATGACACTGGGTTTAATGTACAACACTTATAGGTCAAACATAGGTATCCCACCAGTGTCCGTGGCAGTTTCAGGCATCATCAGCGATAGATCTGCCAGCGTCTGGAGAGCATCACATGCTGTGTCTTCATCTGCAGAGAGAATTTACAGGAAAAGAAGTTAAATATCGACGCATAAGTTGACTCCATAAACAACTTCTTAAGTTTGCCATAGATAAAAAGAATCTTTAGGAAGAATGACCCATAACCCAGCTTCTTAAGTTTGTCATAGATGAGAAGAACCTTCAGGACGAATCCCTCCATAAACCTCATTATTAATTTGGTCAAATTTGAATTCCAAGCTCAGTAGAATACCAGAAACAAGCAGTTGTTGGTCCCAAATTTTACCAGACAGAAGATATGTCAATGACATTACCAGAAATAAGGATTTTAAAGTTAAGAAACGCAAGATAGAGTGACCACCAAAACATTAACTCAATTTATGATTTTCAGATATACTTCTGTAAGTCTTATTTATTTTCAAGGGATAGCTGGACTAAAACTGATGTTTCCATTGTTTCTTATATCCTAATTCGATGTGCATATCAGATAAGTAAATTTAACAGAGAAGTGAGAGACTAGAACACACCTGCAGTAAAAAGACTTTTTTTACTTTTTCTCCTTGAGCTTCTATACGTGAATTTCAAAAACTTCCCATCCCTCTCTTGTTTAAATTTCTCATCGAGAGTGCCTAAGCTTTGTGCTTCGTCTGTACCACTGCAGGCTTCTTTTGTATCATCTTCTTTGACGCTGAATCTCCTCCTATAGTACTGTTTTCCTTTCATGGCACTTCTATCTTCTCCATTCGTCAACTCATTTCTATGTCTTGAGTTATCCACATTTTCAGCTTCAGTACTTTCTAAGCTTGGTTCACAGGGGGCATCTTCCATATCAGTTTCACGAAGCTTGGCAATCGCCATGTCAATATCAGCACGCTGAATATCAAGATCCATCAATCCATATTTCTATAACACAGTTGCTACTTAAGCTATATTTCTGTTAACTGAATTTGCAAAAGGACTATCATATAGTGAAACCGAGCTATAGTTTCACGGAGTAAGTATATGAATTATAAGCTAAGTAAAGAAAAGTACCATTATTTCACTCTTCTTATCAGGCGAGAACATCTTTGCTTTTCTATTTGGTGTGTGTGGGTTTTTGGTGGAACCACCTCGTTGTGAAGCCGCAGTCAATGCTAATGCAATCTCATGTTCCATATCATCATCAGTATCATCCCCCTTCTGATTTAGAGAGTTCTTAACAGGTGACAAATACCTTTCCCTAGTATCCTTCTCAGGGGTATATGAGACAGGAATTCTAGGTGTCCTTTTTCCAACAGCACGAGGCATAGTCTCTTAGCACATGCAGATTACAATTATAAGAAAAGTTAGCAAACAATAGATCTTTTCCATCAGAGGGAAAGCTAATAAGCAGTAAAATTTGGGCAAGATAGATCTTTTTTTCCCACTGCATACAATAGTGATTTGGTACTAACTTCTGTTGCATGTCCGCAAAGTAACTTTATGTAGTGTACAATATAGACGCTAGTTTAATTTAAAAAAAAAAAAACAGAGCAGTCCTATATAAGCTAGTTCTTTAGAGCAAAATCGTATCGTCAGAAGGACTGCAATAATTGAGAGAGAGAGAGGGAGAATGTTTGCACCACGCAAAGACTCGTGCATATATAAAATCTCGTTTGTGCACGGAAAAACTCATGTTTGTGAATGGATCAACAGATTTTGACGTAAAGAGAAGCAGAGAACACTACCAGTACGCCTCTTCTTCAGTGATGGCAAGTAGCCTGAAGAGGACCTGAACTGCAGGCGGTCAGACAGACCCTCTAATCCTGCAGAGGGATGATCTGAGGATTTCAATTTAGAGCGCTTAGAAGCTGACCTCAGAGTTTCGTTTTTTTCCTGCTCACTGTCACTTCCTCCCTGCTAGAGAAGAGATAAAGTTGTTACATAATAACATAAAGCAAACCAATTACACAGTACCAAACTATATTCCTTTGGAAAAGAAATTTATTACTTTATCAACACATAACAACTTAACAAAAAAACACCCAACAAAAGAAAATGTAAGAATTTGTCTACCCTGAGCTAAACTATATTTTCAAGTGACAATATCTAAACAGACAAGAGCGCTACACCCCCTAGATTGCACAACATTTAACAAGAAACAACAAGAAAATCTGCATGATTAGTAGTTGGCAGGTGTTCCATATGAACGGGTGTCAGACTTGTTAATTGTTTTGAGTTTACAAATGAAAATTAGTATCCTGAACTCGACCACATCTGTGTAAGTTAGGAACAACCAAGATACTGAAATCAAATAACTAGTTGAGTGGTTTAAAACTCTTACCAGAACAGAGTAGTGATCAGTCATCATTGCAGTTAGGCCAACGACAGAAGCAGTGCCTTCCGGAAGAGACAAGTAAGCCTAAAGTACACATGGTACAACATAAGTTGAAACATATTTAGACCAAGATCAAAAGGTAAACCGGAGAAGGAGGAGAGCATGCGAACCTTATTCATAGTGTACAGAGCCTCTGCCATCTCTGCAGAACGACTATGTACAAAAGCAGCGATCTACAAACCATGAAGAGAACACTATTATTATTCTAGTTTACAAGTGATTATAAAAATGACTTGACTATCCTCCTAACATTTATTGGAAACTATGGCAGCAGTTTCTTAGTCTTCTTCTCAAATGGAATATTGAACTACAAATGGCAGTCCAAGACTTAGATCTTGTATATTTTGCTAATTGACTGACCTTTTTCCATTCTTTTCCAAATTTGCGGTAACCTTCATAAAAGCGCTCTAACTCTTCCTTGCTCCACTGAGGACCTAACATATCCGACAACTTCCTCTTCTGCATGTAAAATAAGATATGCTTGATCCTTGAGACTAGCTGATAATTTTTTTTTGCAAAATAACAACAAAATCTGCTAGCACACTGGAGACACGTGTAACACAATGTCACCTCCTTGAGATAGAAATGGAACATAAACACAGCTTAAAAGTCTAGCAGAAATCTAAAGATTGGCATCCTTCTGCAGCCTAACTCTGACTATACAAATCAAATCTTTGGGAGAGCAATACAAGTATCACAAACCATATAACTTACCCAGTTCTTGAATATTAACGAAAGAGCTTACCCGTTGTTTGGTTTTGCTCATACTTTCTTCTTCTTTGTGAGGAGAAACAGCTTTAGCACGCGGAGTTCTCCTGTACTTAGATTTCGTTGATCTTGAAGGCGCCATTTGCTAAGCCTCTTTAACCTTCCCAAAACTAAAACCATGTTTAATTTTACCCAAAGATTCAAACCCAATAGCACAATAAATCACAAAAGCTCATTCATACAACATCTATCGAGTAATACTGCATGCAGAAACCTAATAAATTCTACAATTGCTTCATCATCAGTTTAAACAGTACTTCCGCTCAAACCCAGAAAAAAATGATTAAGAAAGAGCTTTCCGCGAATTTGAAATTAATCTCCTCGAGCAACTCTATGTTAGTTTCTACTAGGCGAATTCGAATCACACGACCTGACACCTATCGATTTGAGCTTCGAATTTCAAATCGAAAGTACGAAAAATCGATGAATTGAGCTCTCGATTATTTCAAATTTCATGAGAAATAAACGAATTAAGAAATTGAAAGTATCTCTAATTGCGAGGGAATGGATGAAACGAAGATTGGAATAGCTTACCAAGAAGAATCCAAAATCACTTTGAAGACATCGACGCGACTTCGATTGATTGATAAATAGATAGATGCAGAGAGAGATTGAGGAAAGCGGTGAGAGATCGGAACGAATCAATCAGAGAGCTTAGGGATTAAGCGATCGATTGAGAGAAGACGAAGCAGCAAAGATTGAAGAGAAGAGATGGGAAAATAGAATTTTTGGGGATTATATAACCGCGAAAAACTTTAAAAATAAATAAAAATAGAAATCTGATAAATGCATATTCGTTACGCGAACTAACCCCATACAATATACAAGAACTCTGTATACATTTTGTGTTAGATGCAATCATAGAGCCTGGGGTTTAACCGGTTCAATCCTCATATTTTTAACCGAATTTACTCTAACCGGTTTCAAATCTGGTTAAGCAAGCAGAGTTAAAAGGATCATTGGATACCATGCAGTATAGCACCAATGGAGAATTTGTTAAAGTTAAACCGTTAAAAGTGTGTTGTCGAAGTCTCTTGGAACGAACAACATTCATCAGCTGAGGTATCATGGGTTGTGGTTTTCTCAGTAGAGGTTCTAAGAAAAAAATGTTACTGGGTACCAAAAAAAAACTAAATATTATTTTAGTTAAATATATTATAATACTATCAATATGAAGTTAAATTTATGTAACTCCAAACTTTTGTAAACTTCTACAGCAACAAAATACTTTGAGATAAGATATTTGACTTAACACTATGATAAATGCATCATACAAGCACTCAAACAAGCATCTTAAACCCAAAACAAAGTATATAATTAGAAACGTCTCATACTTCATATGCTTGAAATTTCAATTCATGAGCTACTTGTTCTTATTATCATCTTCATCGTCATAGTCATCAATGTTTTCTACAAGTTAAGGATATAAATTAGTAGATAAACTAATTGTTTATGAAACATATAAACTAATCTTAAAAATTTTACCTTCAAACTCAGCAAAGCCATGTAGCCAATTTATAATGCTTACACTTTGTGGGAGGAGACGATTGCTAAAAGGCTTTAAGATCCGACATCCGACACTAAATGCAAACTCTGAAGCAATAGTGATAATATGAATACTAAGAACATTACATGCGATAGAAGCTAAATCTCCATACCTAGTTGCTTGTCTTTCCAATAGTTTAAAACATCTAATGTTGTCTTTCCAATAGTTTAAAACATCTAATGTCTGAGAAAGTTCTAATGTCAACCATAATATCAGCCAAATACATCTCCATATTTATCCTTTCGTTGTTTGAACAAAATTGCAGACACCTTTCAAGCTCAAGTAGATTCTATAGTAGAAATTTTAAACAAAATCAGAGATAGATTTTTAAGAGACGATTATTAAGATGCCAAAATAACAAGATACTAAGATAAGACCCGCGCCTTGCGCGGGACGAAGCTATTATTTTTATTATGTTTTTAAAAATGAAACAATAGTTCGGTTTCATTCGGATTAGAGGTGTTCAATCCGGATATCGGGTTTTGGTTCAGCTCGATTTTTTGGTATTTCGATCATTAAAATATAACTACTATTCTAAATCTATATGTACTTCAGTTTGATTTGGTTTATATACCATCGGTTTTCAGTTTATTCAATTTTATACCAAAAAACATAATTATTTAGTTTGAGATCATATTATATATTATACAAATATATAATATGATCATATTTAGAGTCATATTGTCACAAAGTCATTTCTTAAAAAAATATTATATATTTAAATAAAAGAATAAAAAACAAAAAAAAAGCTTCTATCATCTAATAAAATGATCAAATATAGAATTAATATCAAAACACTAAATTTTGAAAATAAAAATAAAAAACAAAACAGAAGCATGAAAGAAAAGTTTTTATATTCGTCCATATTTAGTGTTCATCAAACCAATATGTCTTCGATTGAACACAACTATGTTTGTTTAAAGATAAAAAAAAAGTTGTAAAGAATTTCAACTAATTGTTGTCCATCAAATTTATAATCTTTACTTCAATTTAGTTACTGTTAAAAAAAAGCAAAAGATCAAAATAAGAAGTCTTAGTTGTAATAAATTGTTAGCTATTTACAAATTATAATTATAATTCAACTCATGTAACAAATAGATATTCATGCGTCGTTATAAATATATACATATTTACATGTTTCAGTTTAATCGATTATAAATCAAACCATATCCAAATCCTATGGTTTTTATAAAATCACATCCATTCGGTTTGTATGGTATATACCAAAAATAACCATATTATCGATTGTTAATATCTTTAAAAATATAAAATTAAA